>OZ005662.1:167481425-168083925 GCA_963930645.1 Salticus scenicus
TATCAAATAAAGAAAATCAGAAGCGACATTTTCGACATATTTTGTTTTTGCTATCAAAAATGCGAAAATACTATTCAAACAAGGAAAAAAAAGTATACGATGTGTGCACAGAAAATTTATTTAAAGAACGCTATTGTCAAAACTGGTTTACCAAATTTTGTTCTGGCAATTTTGAGTTGAAGATGCATAACGTTCTAGAAAACCAGTTTGTGCTAATGAAGACAAAATAAAGTATTGATTTATGAAAAACTGCCAAATAACAACTCGCGAGATCGCTAAGAAACCGATCAAAGTGGAGAATATATAATTCATTAAAATATTTATACAATATAAGAAAATCGTCTTTCATTTTCGAAGGAAAAAACGAAATTACTTTCCGAACAACCCAATATTTTCCATTTTAAATATTTTATGGTTAGTTATTAGTGGTTGGTATATAGAAAAATAAATGAATGTGTAAACGTGATCATGGCACAGCTTTTATTATAGCTCCCCTTGGCGTCTGTTGAATTTTTGTCGCCATTTTGGCTTTTTCTATAAAAGGATATAGTGAGACAAAAATAGATAATTTATGCGATTATTGTTTCTCTTTCTTTCTTCTTTTTCTTTTTGCAACATTTTATGATTTATTTATATTTTGGATGACCAACTTGGCTTAAAATGGCTGTCGTGAAAGTAAAATCCTTGGCAAAGAATGCCCAATCTACTTCAGCGTCAAAATAAAATAAAAAAAAAAGAAGAAGAAGAAGAAGAAAAATTGCACAGGATTATTTTAAGTATGTTATTATTTAATTTCTATTATTTATAATTTTCATTATTGTTTAATTTTAAAGTTATAATGACGCCCCTTTGTCATATGTGCAAGCGAATTTAATTTTTGAAAACCTTCGCCTGAAAATATATTTATTTTTATCTCGAAAAAACAATAACTCGAAAACTTTTTTGGCAACAATTAAATTTAAATCTTACATTGAAATGGCTAATTTTAAAGCTATTATAAGGTTATTATTTTCATATATTAAACAAGTAATAATAATAATAATAATAAATTAAAAAAAAAAAAAAAAAAAAAAAAAAAACTAATCAAAATTTTGAAATTGGGTTTCGAGGTGCGTCAGGAGAGATCAATATGAATCTCCATGCAAATTTATGTAGCTCTGCGATCAGCCGTTTTCCTAAAAGCCCCAGATATGCACACACACACACACACACACACACATCTTCTTTTATTATACGTATAGATACAAATTCACGCAGTTTAAATTATTTATTAAAATTATTTATCATGCTGAATACAGACAATTTTCATCTCAGGTTAGCTGGTTGATTGGGTTTAATGTGTTGCACTAGTACTGCTCAATAGGAAAATGGCGACAGCCTTGGACGCACCCCTAAAGATGGTCCGGAGACATGCCATCACAATTTTGGATCCTCCACGGTGGGGATGGCTCCCCCGCTTCGGTGACCCCTAGAGGTATAATTTGGATGGGAATATGGAGAACATTGCAGATAAGATGGAATTTACGTGCACCAACCATCATTAGTGTACACGCCCAGTCTTTAGCCGACTCGAGTATTAACCGGCAATCTTCCAATTACATTTTCTTCTTAGAAAAGTGCAGTTCTAAATATCTAAAGAAAATCAGTTTTAAACCCTTAAAAAATTGATTTTTTTTTTTTTTTTTTTTTTACTTTCTTCTATATGTATATACAAAGTACTGGATTCGTGAAAATTTTCGAACTCGAGTTTTCTATGGATTTACACTTTTTGGGATGTCCTGAACACGATTTGACTGTGTTTAGAAAATGTCTGTCTGTCTGTGTGTGTGTATCACAAATTTTGTAGACGCTGTATCTCACGAATCAATGAACGAAATTTAACTAAACTTGGTATTTAGTTGAACCCTGACATGAACTGGGGCTGATTAGCTTTGGTGATCAATCGCTCAAAAAGTGGCGCTGTCATTGCATTTTTTCTAAATTTTTAACATGGCAGTATAGGACAAAATTTCGTATAAATGTACATAATGAAAGTTATTTTTAACGTGTGATTGTAAAATTAATATGAATTATTGCTAATAGTAGTAGTAAACTAGGAAAAAAATTGTGTATGTGGGAGCATCCTTTCCCTTCAACCCGGGGGGGGGGGGAGTAAATTTTCAATATGGGTATCTTTCGAAAGATCTCGTCACCTTTAAAATGAATGGTTGAACTATAGATCTGTGATAATTTAAAACAAAGTTATCAATTTTTTTTTTTTTTTTTTTAACGAAAAAAAAATCGCATTTCTTCTGATAATTGCAAAATATTGACTTTCTTTCGGCATTTAGTAATATAATTCTATAATATAAAAATCGCCTGCATTTATAATTTAAAATAATTTAATAAATAATTTGTATTGAATGAATTTTGTGTAAAATTATATAGAATGTCATGTGGTGGTCACATCATACTTTTTTTTTCTTTTTTTTATGGAAAAGAAATTAACTTTGTTTCAAATTATCAGAGATTCATGGTACAAACATTAATTTTAAAGTTATGGGCGAATTTCTTTTGAAAAGCACTTATATTGAAAATTTACACACCTTAGACGAATTCCCCTTTTCGGGAGGCGAGGAGAAGCGATGCTAATTTTAAATCGAAATTATTCATATAAGCAATTGAATAATTCATATTATTCAATTAAGATAAGCAGGCAACGCCCGCTTCGCTGGTCCCTATTTTTAAATGAATCACTATAATTACTGAATTCTCAAAATTGCATTAATTTTTATCACGTGAAATATATATATATATATATATATATATAAAGAGAAACAAAATCTGATTAGGAAAAATGTCGCACCGGGTTCTCACTGCCTTCGGAAAAAATACCCAAAATGCTCTAACTCTTATTTCTATTATTTTCCCCCTTCGCCTCTCTCCACTCCCGTCCATCCTAATAATTTTACAAATTCGAAAGTATCCGCAATCGATTTGTAAGTATCAAAAACCTCTATGTACCAATTTTGTATGATCTAACTCTTTTTTTTTTTTTTTTTCTTTTTTTTTTTTTGCCCCTCCGCCCCCCCCCTTTCCCGGCCCTCCTAATAACTTTACACTTTCGAAAAGTCGAAACACTGTCGATAACTTTACTTTTCGAATAGCTTTACACTTTCGTCCTCATTCGACTTGCAGGCCTCTAAAACCTATCTGTACCAATTTTGAACGGCCTAACTGTATTTCTATTTGTTTTTGCCCATTTGTTTTGCCCAAGCTGCCTCGAGGCAGCTTACTTGCCACAACCATGTAGAGAAAGGTTACCAGCTGTAATTGCGTAACATTCTACTGTAGGCCTCTGTTACACAGCTATATCTGTTAACATTTCTCAACACGGTTGAGTAAAATAAGTTCCCTCAATAATGTTGTGTATTCTTACACAAAATTTTTTACAGTGTATGACTTCATTAAATACGTTGTCAGAATATATGTTCAGAAGTTCATGAAATAAATACTATGCAAAGAATGAGTATGGAAATTAATTGCTGGATATTATAAGCAAGGTTGGTATTATAAGCAAGGTTGATATTATAAGCAAGTTTCTTCCATGGAAAAAACCGCGGAAAAAATCGGCCAGATGAAATAGGTTTCTTCCAAATGTAAGAAACTATTTTTCTTTAAAAATTATCATATAGGGTAAGTGCTCCAGTGATTGACACTTTTAGAATAATATCTGATGGTTTTAATGTTCTAGTCATCGGAAAATATTTTTAGAAATATTAAGTTAGTACATATGGCATGAAAGACGTTCAGAACTACATACATGTTAAAATATATACATTTCATAACAATTATAATTAATTTTTTTTTATGGATTTTATTTGACACCCACTCAATGTTCCAGTAATTGACACTGCCAGTTTTTCATTTTATCAGCAATTGGTATCCTATGTTCCAGTGTTTGACACTGCTAGTTATTCATTTTACCAGTTATTAGCATCCTATGCTCCAGTGTGTGACATAAAATGTTAAAATTCTTAGATATAAAATGTATGCTTTTATTATTTTTCTTTTTTATTAATTATTTCGGGATATATATCGATTACTGGAGCATGTCAATCACTAGAGCACCTACCCTAGTAATAAGTTGCAGCTTTGTAAAATACAATGAATGCCTTTTTCTAATAAATAACTTAAACCAAATTTTATTATGCCTATAAAAATCTAATTATTAATTATATATACTAAATTCATAATTACATGAGGTATTTAGCCAAGATCAGATCGCTCTCTAAAATACTCAAAATCCGTTAAAGCAATCAATTTCAATTTAATCAGTATAAAGTTTTATAATTTAAACAATTTTATTTCTTTAGCTGGTAGTAAATAGTAAGGATCACTTGCTTACTTTCTGATAAAAGAACTTTTAATTAACAGGGAACGGGTATGCAATGATTAATTGTATCACAAAAAAGTCACCAAAAACCTCATTTTCATTATTGCCATACATAGAGTATAACAAATGAAAAGTTTTTTAGCAGTTTAATGCTGCAATCTGTTTCTCAACTTAGAGTAGATGAATAGAAAATCTAGAATTTTTTTTTTTTTTTTTTTTTTATCCTGGAGAACTTATAGGGGAGTTTAAAAGTATTTGGACTTATTGATACAGTCTATTGGTTACCAGCTTAGTGGCCATACAAAGATTCTTCTTTTTTTTTTTTTTTTTTTTTTTTAAGTGAATAAATATTTTTTCTAAATTCCATAAGTATTATTACTTGTACTACTTGAACATATAATATATAATAATATGAGACGGTATATATGCAAAAATTATAAAAAATATCAGTCTTTAAGCATTCAGATAGCATTGAAATATGAATACTAGTACAGTCGGTAACAAAAGTGTCCGAACATTAACAAAAATTCCTATGCAAAAAAAGTACACTTCATACGGTTTTGTAAAATAAATCGTTGTCGAATCCTGTTTTTAGTCAGTGTAAGATCATGATTGAATAAGGATTTATTTAGCAAGACCGTATGAAGTGTACATTTTTTACATGGGAATTTTTGCTAGTGTTCGGACACTTTTGTTACCGACTGTAGATATAAAAAATAGGTAATCTTTAATTAATTACATTTTTTTTCTCCACATATAAAATTATACATTTTTATACTTAAAAAACTTGTATGGATTTTTTTTTTTTTTTTTTTTTTTTTTTTTTTTTTACAGAAATGGTAGAAATTGTTAAAAAATACCCTACCGATAAAGTAGTAAGAACACATCACCTGTATATATTTAAAGTTATTTTTCTAAAAATAATATTTTTAATATTAATTGAATTATAGTTTTGGTTTGACACTATATTATGTGTTTCAATTTTGAACATCTGATTTCTCTTTTTGTTGGTTTCTTCCATTTCTTCCAGTTTCTACCGGTTTTTTCCACTTTCTTCCACTGTCCTGGAAGAAACCCATCCCTGATTATAAGTAATTGTCTATGTATGCAAAAACAGGAAATTTGTTGTGCATTTCTAGCCTATTTTTAATACGAGGAAAAGTTGAAAAGGAGCACTGTTCGAAAGTAGTGGGTTGTAAGTATATATATTTATATTTATATCATATAATGCCAATAAGACAGTAAAAAATGCCTTTATTTATTTTATTTTATTTTATTTATTTATTTATTTATTTATTTATTTATTTTAATACACTTAATCTTTTATATTCAGAACTCCTATATATATATAAAAAAAAAAAAAAAAGCTCTTAAATCTGCACGTGCAATATTTTGAATTGCAATACCTTGGCTCGGGATTTAGCTTATTTTCTGGATTCATTTTTCTGTTTTATTTATTTATTATTATTTTTATTTATTTATTTATATATATTTTTTTACTTCCTTATACAAAGTATAAGGAAGTATAGTAATCCCGATTTGCGAAATGGATTTTGTATTTCACATTGCTCGAAAACGAATGATCGCTGAATGTTGCTAATTTATACGTGTGACTTTCATGATGTCTAGTTGCATACCTGCAATTGTCATCTTAACACGAGCTCTCGTTTTAGAGATATAAGGGATTTTACACGATTTTTCGTGACGTCTGTATGTATGTGTGTGTGTCTGTGTGTGGGTATGTCGCATAACTCAAAAACGGTTGGACGTAGAAAGTTGCGAATTGGTACATAGGTTTGTTATAACATCTAGTTGTGCACCTCCCTTTTTGGACTTTCTATGATTTTCCGTTTTGGAGATATTTAGGAAAATTAGGTTCATAATGTCAAAAATTTGGCCATAATGTATCAAAAAACGGTAATAACTCAAAAACGGTTTAGACAAATCTTGCAATTTAACTGACTTTCCGATTAGCTAGACATTTGAAACTTTCAGAAAAGCTCAGAACACGCTGACAATGCATTTTTTTAATATTTTTAGCCAACTGTTTCCGATACCTGCTGCCTTCAGCAGCGTTTATGCGATTCAACAGAAAATTTATTTAACTAACTTCCCGACTAGCTAGACATTTGAAACTTTCAGATTAGATCAGAACACGGTGAAAATGCATTTTTTAAATACTTTTAGCCAACTGTATAGGGTCCCTGCTGCCTTCGGCAGCGTTACCAGTTCAAATCTTGGAATCGATTTGTAACTAACTTCCCGACTAGCTAGACATTTAAAACTTCCGGAAAAGCTCAAAATACGGTGACAATGCATTTTTAAAATATTTTTGGCCAATTGTTTCGGGTCACTGCTGCCTTCGGCAGCGTTTACATTGTTCAACAGAAAATTTATTTAACTAACTTCCCGACTAGCTAGACATTTGAAACATTCAGAATAGTTGAGAACACGGTGAATATGCATCTTTTTAATACTTTTAGCCAACTGTTTCAGGTCCCTGCTGCCTTCGGCAGCGTTTATATGGTCCAACAAAAAAATTATTTAACTAACTTCCCGACTAGGTAGACATTTGAAACTTTCAGAATAGTTCAGAACATGGTAAAATTCCTTTTTTTAATACTTTTAGCCAATTTTTTCGGGTCCCTGCTGCCTTCGTCAGCGTTACCAGTACAAATCTTGCAATCGGTTTTTAGCTAACTTTCAGAAAAGCTCAAAACACGGTGATAATTCATTTTTTAAAAATATTTTTAGCCAACTGTTTCGGGTCCAATTGTCAATGTTTTTTAACATTATGTACATTTCTAAAAGTGTATAAGGAAGTCATGTGGTGCCCACATCAGATTTTTTCAAACTGCTGACATATTGTTTTGATATAAACAATGTTTTTTGCTACTGAAATGCTCAGAAGAAGAGCTGTAATCGATCGGATTGAAAGACAAATGAATGGTGAACTTCATAAGGATATGAACTGTCATTTAAATAAAGATGCTTTTTTTAGGATAGAATAATTGCTAAGAACGTTATTTACGTGCAAATTTAGTATTTCTATATTTACTATTTTAATACTCGCTTTAAAAAATTTTGTCGAGTTACAACCACTGAGCGATACTAGTTTATTTTAATTTCTAGAAAAAGCTTTTATTAAAAAATCTTGTTACGTGAGTTTTTTATTTCAACTATTCCATGACGGGAAAAAAAAAAAAAAAAAAAAAAAAAAAGCTTGAAGGGTTAAGGCTGTACATCAGTCAGATAGCTCCCTTTCTCCCTTCCCATGTTATCCAATGGGATTTTCGTTGTTTCGTTTTATAAAAATATCTCATTCAAAAATGAAGTTTTTCAAATTCTGTTTTTTTTTTAATATTACTCTTTGAACAGGTCGCCTTTTAGCTTAGTGAGCAATTTTTCGAAAAAATTAATTTAAATATTTTATTTCAATAAGTAAATTATGGACTCTAAGTGTGGATCTCTAAGTAAAATATTTAAATTTATTTTTGCGAAAAATTGCTCACTAAGCTAAAAGACGGCCTGTTCAAAGAGTAATATTCAAAAAACAGAATTCGAAAAAGTTTCTTTTTGAATGAGATACTATTTTTATAAAACGACGCGACAAAAATTCTATTGGATAACATGGGAAGGGAGAAAGGGAGCTATCTGACTGATGCACAGCCTTAAGGGCTCGCTTCACTTACCGCCACCGGAAGTCGAAGCTAATGTTATTCTGTGGGAAATTTTTCTTTACAAATAACTTATTAACTAATACATATTTTTAAATTCTGTTTTCACATTCTAAAAATTCCCAGCTGTTAAATTGACGGATCTTTTTTTAATTTATTTTATTTTATTTTATTTTATTTTATTTTGAAGTTGCAAAATACGAATTTTCAATATGTAAATTTTTTTCATTTTGCAATTTCAAAGTAAAATATTAAAAATTAAAAAATATATACATTTTTAAAAAAGGTCCGTCAATTTAACAGTTGGGAATTTTCTGAATGTGAAAACAGAATTTAAAAATATGTATTAGTTAATAAGTTATTTGTAAAGAAAATTTCCCCATAGAATAACATTGGCTCGGGCTTCCGGCGACGATAAGTGAAGAGGGCCGTTAAATTACAAATGAAGGAAGTTGTGACCTAAAATATTTCTTCAAAATAAAAAATTAATAAATCAAATATCGTCAAACACAAACTTAATTGATTTTATGTGTCCTTGTTATTTTATGAATTTTCATTTATTCAAAAAGAGTTTGAAATCCTTTTTCTGAGGAAGTCAGAAATATAAGAAAATGTTTCATATCATTCTGGAAAATTGTTTTTATTTTATATATTTTCAAATTATTTTACGATGAATTCAAAATTATAATTAAACAAATCATTGTATTCCAGCAAATTTTTATTCGTGTAATAATAATTATCGTTACAAAGGACTATTGCTATAATCTATGTCTTCATTCAGTACATTGAATACGGAATTTGATTTAAATAAAAAGTAAATTAAGAAATTCTTTTAACATTGTTTACAAAAGTAATAATTTAAATTATTTAGCAAAAATAAGTCAATAATCACGAAATATAATTTGAATTGATTTTATGAATGCCTATTATCTCATGAATAACTTTAAGTTTAATACATATATATATATATATATATATATATATATATTGTCTCTCAAAGATTTCAAATGCTGCATTAAAAAGAAAAAAGAAAAAAAAGAGAGAGAGAGAGAGAGAGAGAGAGAGAAAATTGTTGTTTCTATGTTTAAACGATTATGTCATTTTATTAAAAGAACTGTTTTTGCTAAGCACCATGCAATACGTTGAATACATACAGTGGCAGCAAAATTATTGACGTGCTAGCAATAATATTCCTACTTAACAGCGCTCTTCACTTACCGTCGCCGGAAGCCCGAGCCAATGTTATTCTATGGGGAAATTTTCTTTACAAATAACTTATTAACTAATACATATTTTTAAATTCTGCTTTCACCTTCAGAAAATTCCCAGATGTTAAATTGACGGATATTTTTTAAAAATGTATTTTTTTAATTTTTAATATTTTATTTTGAAATTGCAAAATGAAAAATGAAAAAAAAAATTCACATATTGAAAATTCGTATTTTGCAGCTTCAAAATAAATATAAAAAAATATAAAAAATAACTTTTTAAATAACATCCGTCAATTTAACAGCTGGGAATTTTCAGAATGATCCCTCTTCACCCACCGCCGCCGGAAGCCGAAGCTAATGTGATTCTATGGGACATTTTTCTTTTCAAATAACTTATTAACTAATACATATTTTTAAATTCTGTTTACACATTCTGAAAAAATTCTCAGCTGTTAAATTGACGGACTTTTTTTTTTTTTTTTAATTATTATTTTTATTTTTTATATTTTATTTTGAAGCTGCAAAATACGAATTTTTAATATGTGAATTTTTTTATTTTGCAATTTTAAAATAAAATATTAAAAATTAAAAAAAAAAATACATTTTTAGAAAAGGTGCGTCAATTTAACAGTTGGGAATTTTCTGAATGTGAAAACAGAATTTAAAAATATGTATTAGTTAATAAGTTATTTGTAAAGAAAATTTCCCCATAGAATAACATTGGCTCGGGCTTCCGGCAACGGTAAGTGAAGAGGGTCGTTAAAAGATATATGCCTAATACTGATTTGTTAAGTATATATTTGTCGAGTCATGATCTCAGTTTTCATGCTGGTCATAAAAAAAAGTAAGTAGATGATAAAAATTAGCGATCAAACTAAAAAAATATGAAAAATGCGGAAGTGTGCTGCAATAGTTTTGCTGTCGACTGTATTATACTTAATTATAGCGATATCATTTAGATTACAAATAAATGAACATAAATATTCATAATTTGTTATAAAACATTTATTTATTTATTTATTTTTAACACAATCTGGGTTGATTTTAGAAATTACTTCCGTGTTGTGATTTTTTATTTATTTATTTTTTAAGTACCTATAACAGATTTTTAAATTTATTTAACAATGCATTGAAAAGAATAAGGAAACATTTCAGTGCACATCCCAAAAGGTTATTATTGTTTTTGTTATTATTTAAAAGAATTGTTGTATTGTAAACTGTATGTAAACTCAAACGCGTTTAATGCATTGCATATTGTCTTTAATTCTGGTAATATTGTCTAAATTACAAATAAACGAATAGATGTTTTCTAAATTGTTTATACAAAGTTGACTGTTGTAAAAGAAATATCGTGAAACACTAGTTCAAATAATTTTTATAAGTTCTTTTTTTTTTTTTTTTTTTTTTTTAAGGCATAATAAACTTTTTGAATATGTATAAATTTAAATTACAAATAAATGAATAGATTCTTTTTTAACTATTTATGAATAGAATAGCATAAAAACATAGAATACCTATTCTTTTTACGGCGACATGGTTTAAGTAAAAAAATAAATGAGCATATTCTTTTAAAATTGTTCATTAAAACAAACATTTAAAGAATTTACCACTAATAAATAAATAATTATGAAACATAATTTGAATTGGATTTTATAAATACCTATTATCTGGAGAATATTTTTACACTTATGTTTATTATTATTATTATTATTATTATTATTATTATTATTTTATCTGTGAGATAATACGAATGAATAAATGCATTAAAAATAAAAATATGTATTGTTGTTGTTGTTCAAAAGAACTATTTTTGTTAACCTTTTAATACGTTGAATACATATTATCCTTAATTATAGCGATATCCTTTAAATTAGAAATAAATGAACATAAACTTTTATAATTTGTTATAAAACTATTTTTAAAATTTTACGCTAATAAATTAAATATCCTCAAACCCAATCTGGGTTGATTTTAGAAGTTACTTCCGTGTTACTTTTTTTTTTTTTTTTTTTTTTTAAGTATAACAGATTTTTTATATTATAATGTATTAAAAAGAATAAGGAAATATTTGAGTGCAATCCAAAAGGTTAAACTTATCATTGTTATTAGTATTATTATTATTATTTAAAAAAAAAAAGAAAAAAAACTGTTATATTTAAACTATATTTCCATTAAATACGTTTAAGTCATATTATCTTTAATTGTGGTAATATTATTTAAATTACAAATAAATGAACACATGATTTTTAAATTGTTTATGAAAAGAGAAACAAACAAAAATAAATAACATTCATAAAAGAAATATCATGAAACAGTGGCGGATCCAGAACTTGACTTTTGGGGGGGGGGGGGCTAAGATTTTTCAAAGTGTTATTCTAGACCAATAAAAAATTTACAATTGCAAAATTCAATTATGAATGACAGTGTTTTTTTTTTTTTTTTTTTTTTTTTTTTTTTTTTTTTTGGGGGGGGGGGCTTCAGCCCCCTACCCCCCCCCCCTTTAAATCCGCCACTGTCGTGAAACACAAATTCAACTGGTTATATAAGTTCCAGTTATTTTCTTTTTCTTTCTTTCTTTCTTCTTTCTTTCTTCTTTTTTTTTTTTTTTTTTTTTTAATAATGCATAATAAACTTTTTTAATTTATATTTCTTAAATTACAAACAAATGGACAGACGCTTTTTAAATTATTTACAAAAAAGAATAAAATAAGAATATTAACATAAAAAAGAAATATCGCGAAACACAAATTCATTAGATTTTATGAATTATGGGGTAGGGGATGGGGGCAATGTTTACTAAACTTTTTATTTGTTTTATATTCAGTTTAGAAGAGTTATATACACAGTAACCGCTGCTTAATAAATTCACTGGTTAATAAAATCAGCCGCTTAATAAAGTCAACATCGCCGGTTTATAAACTCAAAAAAATCTCTTCAGCCAACAAAAATGCAATTTATGCACTCTAAGCAATTTTTTTATTTCGCTGTGACTTTTTATTTTTGAAATAAAAAAAGAAAGAAAATTTAGTAATCTCTCTGTTATTAATCTTTGTCGGAAAGTTTACATTTAAAGCATACTTACAAATTAAACACGCCATATCACTTATTTTAGTAACAATTTCAAAGAAATTTTTCAAAGCGCTGTAATAAGTTACAAATTTGATTTGTTTCGCCTGTGATATATATAATTTTAAATTGTTAATTATTAAAAGAGAATTTCTTATTATTATTCTGAAATAGTGAAGCAAGAGTTTTAAAAGGAAAGGTTTTAAATTTAAAAGAAAAGCATGAACTTTTGGCAAAAGTAATGATGATTTTTCTCAAAGAAAAGTATATCGGAATTTGAGATGTGTTTACTTTACTTATTTTGAAGTAGCAATTAATTAATTATCTGACAAAATTTAATTAATATTGTTTATTAATTCCATTATTTAATACCTTTTGAAATTTATTTCCAAATTCTGGAAAGTATTAACTTTTTCTTGAATGCAGGAACGTTCGCCGCATATAAAAATCATATAAAATCACTTCGGCTAAGAACGAATGTGATTTTAATAAGCGGCGAGTACTGTATATATATTAGAATTGTTCTAATGGCAACTTGTTTATTGTTACTCTCTAAGTTTGTAGTCGCATGACATGTGGTTAATTCTTCTTCTTATTTTTTTTTTATTTTATTATTATTATTATTATTTTTTTTTTTTTTTTTAAGTTGATTCATTGAAGGTTTAAGAATTTATTTAATTCCTTTTTAAATTTGGTTTTGTCACAAGATAGAAACATGAACTGTATTTTTGGCTTGAATTGGCTATACAGCTTTCCGAAATCTTGCGATTTCTCTGCTCATATAAGTACATGTTTCCTGAAAACGAATACTTCGATTTTTGAGCATTTCTTAATCTATTTTTCATATTTCTTAATCCAATTCTCATATCCAGTCATCTTTTTTTTTTTTTTCAGATTTTTTTATAAATTCATTGGTTTACGTATGATAACTTTCATGAATTTCGCATAAATTACTCCTTGTTAGTCTTATTGTTATGGTCCTATATGTTCACTTTAGCATAAGTAATTTAAAATGGATTTATCTATTAACTGGTACAGTAAATAAATTATAAAAAAAATAAGTGCTAACATTTAAATTTAATTACAACCAATTTTATGCGTATGTTGTTAGCATTATCATATGTATCTATTAAATTTCTAAATTTTATAACGAAATTAACCCTACAAGGCTCAATTTTTTTTTAGTGCGCGACAAAAATATATAGGTTGTAATTAGTGATCAGAAGATAGGGAAAACTTATAAAAATAAAAATAAAACCATATTTTACGGAAAAATCAACTTTTTAGCTCAACGTACCGTATGTGGAACATACATAAAAATATGATTTACTAATACGTTTACTATTGTAACATTAAAAAAAAAAAAAAAAAAAAAAAAAAAAAACTTACCTCTGCAAAATATACGCTTCGTTATAACACACAGTATTTTTTTTTTTTTCCGAGTCAAAACTGTTCAATAACTGTTCTTTTTTTTTATTTTTGAATTCAGACAAACGACTAACGTATCACTTTCATTCAAATTTCACACTGAGTGCACTATAAGAAAAACACGAACGACATCTTTAGGTAAAGATTCATATTACTGCATTGCTAAATGTCAGTAGCTTCTATCAAGATATCAAGATGTCAAGAGATGTCGCTACTAATAGTTTTATAGCTATAGGAACGATTAAAGTCGGTGTTCCACATATGGAACTGGGTGCCTTGTAGGGTTAAATTCTTCAATATATATATAAATACTTATTCCATTTTTCAATTCTGGTTGTGTTACTGTTTAATCTAATTTCCTTTTTTACTTCGTTTTGTTGCAAGATAGAAACTTGAGTTGTATATTGCTTGAATTAGCTATACAGCGATCCGAAATCTTGCATAATGCTGACAGAGATGCAAGTTTCCTGATGGGTCATCATTTCTGGTTTTCAGCATTTAAAATTCTATTTTTCATTTCATGAATTCTCTTTTCTTTTAACAGATCCTTTTGGTTAATTTATCTCTTTCCATTTCTATTATTTGATGAATGTTTCTATTGGATTAATGAATTATGCAAATTCTCTCATCGTTAGGCTTATGAGTTATGTGTCTCATTTTTCTTATGCGTAAGTACTTTCACATGTTTTTACTACTCAGTGAAATTAAATTAAATTATCATCGTGACAATAATTTTATTCGAAATACATCTCATTTAAAATTTCATATGTTGGTATTTTCATCTATCTTTCATTTGCTGAGTATTGTAAAGGAATTAAATTATTCAAATTATAATATATATATATATATATATATATGTGTGTGTGTGTGTGTGTAAATGTAACGACTTTCTTTAAACTATGACATTGTTTAACAATTCAACAATAGTAGTTCTTTTTTTTTTTCTGTTTAATAAATATTTAGTTTTTATTTACAAAACAAAAAGCAAAAATATAAGAGAACATTTCAGTGTATTCCAAAAAGTTTTTTTTTATTATTATTATTATTATTGTTGTTGTTGTTGTTAAAAACAAATATCCCTAAATTTTAATTCTTTTTAATTTTTTGTATATATGTTCTGTTTAATCGTAGCAACAGAATTTCAATTACGAATAAATGATCAAATACTTTTATGATTTATTATAAAGAATAACTTTAAAGATTTAACAATATTATCATAATTTATGTGACATTATTAGTACAGAGGACTATTAGTCTCAATCTGCGGATTTTTACGATACCACTTTTCGATAGTTGGACATTTATCGAAATCTAAAATTTATCGAAAATATAATTGAATAATTTGAAAGCAATGTTATAATTTGAAAAGAAAAAAAAAAAAACTAATAGTTCTCCGTCCTAAACTAAACTCTGCTTTTGCCAGAATTTCACCAAAATCTTTTTTTTTTTTTTTTTTTTTTTGAAAGAGAAAGAAAAGAAAATTAATAATAATCAGTATCGAAACAAACACTATTGAGTGTTTTATTATTATATGCGTGAAAATATATTTTATTATATGTCGAAAAATAAATTAACTCGTAATTTTTTTTGGCAACAATTATAAATTAAAATAAATAATTTAATAAAAGTTTAGAAGTTAGTATTTCTAATTTTATGTTTTTTTTAGTACAGAGGAATATTAGTCTCGATTTAAAAATAAAACGTCGTCATTAGTATTTTATGGTGAAAAAAGTTGCACATCAAATTTCAGTCATTTTAAAAAGTCATTTGTAGAAGTATATAACAAATATTGATCGTGCGTTCGTGTTTTAGATGTGTGTTCATGTAATATGTCAGACAATATACGACAAAGTATTATTATTATTATAATTATTATTATTTATTTCTGTTTAATAAATGTTTATTATTATTATTATTATTATTATTATTTTAGAAAGAAATCAGAAACATAAAAGAACTTTCAATGCATTCTAAAAAAGTTTCATTATTAATGTTGTTGTTGCTGCTGTTCTCATTAAAAAAAAAAAAAAAAAAAAAAAAACTGTCTTTAAAACTAGTTTTATTTAATTCATTGAATACGCATTTTATCTTTAATAGTAGCAAACAAATAAATGATCAAATACTTTTATAATTTGTTATAAACACTAATTATAAAAATTTAACAATAATAAATTAAATACTGTCAGAATTTTTGCATTCTTCTTCTTCTTTTTTTTTCTGTTTAATAACTTTTTGTTATTATTATTATTATAATTTTACAAAGAAATCAGAAACATAAAGGAACCTTCGGTGAATTCTAAAAAGTTTTATTATTGTTGTTGTTAAAAATATAACAATGATAAATCAAATATCATAAAACATAGCTGATTGCTTTAGGGTTCTATTATATCTACGATTTTTTTTTTTTTCTTTTTTTTTTACCTTAACGCTTAATAAACGTTTTAATTTCCTCCTAAAGATAAATCAGGAAGTATAAGGAAGTATATTTTAATGCATTTTATTTATTTATTTATTCTTTATTATTATTATTATTAAACAGAACTTTTTTCTTCAAACTATGTATATATACATTATCTTAATTATACACTGAGAAAAAATTCTGTAACTGACATCTCTAAATTGGGGCTCTAGAAAAAAATAGTTCCATGTCATCCTTATAAATTCTAGTCCCCTTGGAAAGCGAGTTCTAGAAGCCCCTACTAGAATTCTAGAGCGTTTGCCTATATTCTCGAGGGCAAAGTTATTTAAAAATCTCTGCAAATAAATGAGACTACAAAAGGCGGGTTTCTGCAACTATAATCTTGGCTTAATAGAAAATCAAGCAATAATTTCTCGCAATATAAATGATTCAGAATATTTAGAGCATTCAAAATATTGTTTCACCATCTAGAAATGTGTACACTAGAAAATCTCGATCATTTCGTGTATTCAGTTTATTGGAGTGTCTTATGCGCATAGCTCGGAAATCTATATTTCTAGTTAAGGGATTTAGAAAATGGTCACTTAATCATTCTAGAGAAAGGCGGTATATTTTTTTTTCTCAGTGTAGCAAAATTACTTAAATTTCAAATTAATTAACGCATAGTTTTTTAGTTTGTTGTAAATTGATTTTAAAAATTCAATATTAATAAATCAAATATTGTCAAACTGAACTGAATTGATTTTATGATTTCTACGAATCGTAATTTTAGTCTGTAATGAATAATTATGCACCATAATTTGTCGGAGAATGATTTTAAAAAGAAAAAAGAAAAAGAAAAGAAAAAGAAAAGAAAAGAAATATACATATAAATTGAAATAAAAAATATATGTAATGTGGTTTTTGTACAATCTTTCCATTTTTCTCAAAATTAAAACTTGCATAATTCATTCATTTTATTCATTTATTTTAGTTCCAGAGATCAATTCAATTTAAATTATAACAAAAGCGTCGTCACCATTTCTAATTAGTCATTTAGAATTAAGAATTTATTGAATCACATTGAATTTAACAAAAAATTTTATGTTTGAAAAAAATAATTGTGAAAGCATAAATAGTTTATTTCAAATACAAAATTACAAGATAAAAAAAACTTTTTATCTACCATGTTTTAAATTTTCTGATGAATCAAAGAGCTCTTATCAATGTGCATAAAATTTTTAAAATGATGATGACGCCAATTTTTGTTAGATGCATCAATTAACTTTTTATAATTTTTTAATGTTCACGTTTAATTAAATGTATTTATTTTTATGTCGAAAGAAAATGAACTTATATATATATTTTTTTTTTTTTTTGCAACAATTAAATTATAGCTAATATTTTAATGGCTATTTTAACGCTATTAAGATGTTATTATTTTCATATTTTAATTAATTATAAGAAAACTAATCAAAAATTCGAAAATCGGACTTCAAAGTATTGTGTTGTCACCGGGTTCTGAGCTATTGTGAAAGTTTCAAATGTCTAGCAAGTAGGGACGTTAGTTAAAATTCGATTGCAAGATTTGTACCGGATAAACAAACAAACAAACAAACAAGAATAGAAGTTAATAAAAACATGGTAATAAAAAAAGGAATGAAATATGTGCAATGCAAAATAAATAATTTTTCAAAAAATTAATTAAATATAATCTCATTATTAAATATTTTAATGTTTTCTTCAACTCGCATGAACATTTTGTATTCATTAATAAAAATTTAATTTTATGTTTTTAAGAAAAATACGGTTATAGAACTAAATTAAAAATGATGAAGATAGATTTTAACCTTTTAACCCCTTAACGCGCGCTGTCCTCGCTGCGGGGACGCAAAATTTAAGATCCAGCTGCAAAAATTCATCCCGGAAATATTTTAGCAAAAATTCACGTTTATAACATATCAGAAAAGGCCGGTTTTTTCAACCTCAAAATTTAAAATTTCTTTTAGTTTAATTTAGTTCATGAATTCCGGTGGCAGTATAATTTAAATGTTTCAAATTGTCTTGCGCCGCAAAGGGTTAACGCGCGCTGTCCTCGCTGCGGGAACGCAAAATTTAAGATCCAGCTGCAAAAATTCATCCCGGAAATTTTTTAGCAAAAATTTACGTTTATAACAAACCAGAAAAGGCCGGTTTTTTTAACCTTAAAATTTAAAATTTCTTTTAGTTTAATTTTGTTCATGAATTACGGTGGCAGTATAATTTAAATGATCCGAATTCTCTTGCGCCGCAAAGGGTTAAGGGCGCAATGTTAAACTTTTATTATTATTATTATTATTAAAAATTGCATGTTTTATGAATTTAAAAAGTCCCGCAGACATCATATATAAGCTTTAAAAAAAAATTGATATTTTTTTGGGGGGAAGAGATAGTACTGGCTGCAGTGTGTAACCAGCGCCCATCAAATCTAAAAGCTAGTATATTGTGGCCATCACAAAACTTTCTTTTTCCTTTTTTTACGTGTGTATGTATTTATATATGTGTGTGTGTGTTCACGCAGTACAAACTATTTATTGCAATTAACATTTATTAAAATTATTTTACACAATGAATGCAGGTGATTTTCATCTCAGATAAGCATCAAACTAAATGTTGGTGGAAAGTTAGTTTTGTGCCCTGTAGATGACATTTGGAAAAAATCTTTTATTTAAAAAAAAAAAAAAAAAAAAAAAAAAAAAAAATGGATACCTTTTTTTAAAAAATTATAATAGGTCTATAGTTCAAAAATTCGTTTTAAAAGCATTGAAGAGTTCTTTAAACAAATACTCATTCTAGAGAAAGCCGATGTTTTTTTTCGGTGTAGCAAAATTACTTAAATTTCAAATTTATTAACTCATAGTTTTTTAATTTGTTGTAAATTAAATTTAAAAATTCAATATTAATGAATCAAATATTGTCAAACAGAACTGAATTGATTTTATGATTTCTACGAGTCATAATTTAGTCTGTAATGAATAATTATGCACCATAATTTGTCGGAGAACGATTTAAAAAAGAAAAAAGAAAAGGAAAAAGAAAAGAAATATACATATAAATTGAAATAAAAAATATATGTAATGTGGTTTTTGTACAATCTTTACATTTTTCTCAAAATTAAAAGTTGCATAATTCATTCATTTTATTCATTTATTTTAGTTCCAGAGATCAATTTAAATTATAACAAAGGTATCGTCACCATTTCTAATTAGTCACTTAGAATTAAGAATTTATTTCCTCCTTCTAATCACACTGAATTTAACAAAAACAAATTATGTTTGAAAACAATAATTGTGAAAGCATATATAGTTTGTTTCAAATACAAAATTACAAGATAAAAAAAAAACCTTTTTATATACCATGTTTTAAATTTTCTGATGAATCATAGAGCTCTTACCAATGTGCATAAAATTTTTTAAATGATAATGCCGTCAATTTTTGTGAGATGCATAATTTAACTTTCCATAATTTTTTAACGCTCACGTTTAATTAAATGTATTTATTTTTATATCGAAAGAAAATGAACTCATATATATATATATATATATATATATATATATATATATATATATATATTGGCAACAATTAAATTATAGCAATTATTTTAATGGCTATTTTAACGCTATTAGGATGTTATTATTTTCATATTTTAATTAATTATAAGGAAACTAATCAAAAATTCGAAAATCGGACTTCGAAGTATTGTGCTGTCACTGGGTTCTAAGTACTGTCACTGGGTTCTATTTACTGAAGGTTTACACCGCCTCCCCCCCCCCTCCCTCTAGAAGAGGGAAGCGATGCTCCTACATTAAAGAAAAAAAAGGAAAGAAAGAAAGACAACTTCCTAGTTCACTACACTATGATTAATAATGCTTTTTAAATTCTCATTATTATTTTTTTTAAAATAACTCTTTGCGCACATCTTTGTAAATTTTTGTCTTATAATATCCTATTAAAATTATGAAAAACTAGATAACAGCGACACCTGTTGGGCGATGTTTAGCAAAATTGATAGGAACTAATTTATGTCAAGGTACACTATATATCAATTTGTATGAAATTCTATGCATCAGTTCTTGAGCTAGAGCTGCCACAATTTTTTATACACATACAGACAGACATTTTCTAAAACTGATCGAATCGTTACCTGTACCTTTTAAAACGTGCAAACTCAGTGAGAATCGGAATTCAAAAAATTTCACGAATTCAATACTTTCTTCTATTGAATATAGAAGGCAGAAAAAAAAATTATATATCTATCCACACACATATATATATATACTGCAACATATTATGAAATATTAATGTGTGCATCCTTATAACATTCTTCTTTTTTCGAAATTAGCTGTATATCAATTGTATAGACAGATTTTATTTACTATTTTATATCTTAAATAAAAAAAAATATATATATAAATAAAAAAAAATAATAAACACGCCAATGCGTATTTATAGAGAGACTTTTTAAATAATGATTTCTTTTCAATGCTATAAATCTAACCTTTGTTTGTTTAGAAATTGATTAAAATTTTTTCACTTAATTTGAAATGAAACAGCATTTACACTTTGCTGAAAGGGTTAAAATAATGCATTTAGAATCTTCTAAATATTTGGAAAACGATGTGCGAAATTTATTTATTTATTTATAGTACTATTTTTTATCTATTTATTTATTTATTTATTTACTTTTGGAACTTATCTATTTATCATCTATTTTATTTAAAAATTATTATTTAAATATTTATTTAAAAATAAAATTTAATATCATTTATTTTGTTTAATATTAGTATTATTCAATTATTTGCCTGGGAGCGAAATTTACAGTTAAAATATTAATTTCAGTGTATCTCATATAATTAAGCTTTTCATATTTGTCACATTGAAGATTAAAACAGTCTTTAAGTAAAGTAAATTAATAAATAGTAAGAACTTTGTCATTATGTTTTGTATTTTAATTAATTTTGATTATTTACAAATTAAATATTCAAAATAATATTACTAATAACAATAAACAATTTCCATAAGTGTATTGAAAATTTAAAGAAATTGACGAATTTTAATATTTTTTCATTTTTTTATTCGTTATAAATGCAGCAGTTATAAACTACATGTGATGGTACTATTTATTTATTTTTATTTGCAGTGTTTTTATAAAGAAATTAAAACTTACCTCAATTAATTGCATGAAAATTCCTAAACCACAAAGGATTTTCACCATCCATTGCATCTTTTTTCGTGAAACGCGCGCGCGCTGTACGTTCACAAACACAGAGAATACAAATTTTACAGCAAGTTGCACCGAAAGTCTGAAAACAGATAAAACAAACTTTTCACAAAAACTTTTCACCCAGTTGAAAATCCCGTATTAAATACTACTACAGTGAACGCCATCTGTCGTTAATTGCTAGAATAATAAAATACAAAAACAAGTTTCTTTTTTCCCTTATTAGGGAAAATGTGTAAATAAACAGGGAATAAAGTTGTTGCGGGAAAAACGAATAAAATTTTCGTGTTTCCTTTTCTTTCTTTCTTTCTTTTTTTCTTTTTCTTTTTTTTTCTTTTTTTTTTTAATACAATAAGATGTTTGCGCAGTATATCGACAACAAAGCATATAGATGGTGATCCAAAATATCACCACATTTAAAAAATTAATTAAACAAGAAGGATTGCAGTGAAGAATTTGTTCATTTCAAAGTATGCGGTAGGTATGACTATGTTTTGAAAAAAAAAATGATTAAATCGTGGGAGGTTTTTATTATGTAGCATGAGGTTAATGATACCCAATGAAACCTCCTACCCTCTGACAATATAATTGTTGACAATAATTATATGTTCAATTATGTCTGCAATACTTTTGGTTTTATTCACCATATAAATGTGATATATATATATATATATTTTTTTTTTTTTTTTTTTTTTTTTTGAGGGGGGGGGGAGACTCTGTACAGCAAGGAAGAAGTATCACATCTAATTACAATTAAATTAACACCATCACACTGAGAAAAAAATATGTACACATATACATATTAATAATTTTTTCATTCTGAACTATTCTTAATTGAAAAATAATTTGTCAAAAAAAAAAAAAAAAAAAAAAGAGTTTTATTTGTTTATCCTCTCATTTTTTGCTTGATTCTTTTGCTTTGGTTTCATGTCGTTTTAACGTAAAGGCTACATTATTTAAATAGCAACTAACTATCGAGGGATAATATTAAGGTATGTTTGAAGTTAAATTAAATTAAAAAAGCAAGAAATATAAAAGAAAAATTTTTAAGGTCAATTCCTACTTACAAACACTATCAAAAAAGTTTTTTTTTTTTTTTTTTTTTTTTTTTTTTGTTAATTTTGAATTGCGTGCAAAATAAAATAAAAATAATTATAAAATTAAAAAAAACTTTTTATATACCATGTTTTAAATTTTCTGATGAATCATAGAGCTCTTATCAATGTGCATAAAATTTTTAAAGTGATAATGACGTCAATTTTTGTGAGATGGATAATTTAACTTTTTATAATTTTAATGTTCACGTTTAATTAAATGTATTTATTTTTATGTCGAAAGAAAATGAACTCGTAAATATTTTTTGGCAACAATTAAATTATAGCTAATATTTTAATGGCTATTTTAACGCTATTAGAATATTATTATTTTCATATTTTAATTAATTATAAGAAAACTAATAAAAAATTCGAAAATCGAACTTCGATGTATTGCGTTGTCACCGTCTTCTGAGCAATTCTGAAAGTTTCAAATTTCTAGCTAGTCGGGAAGTTAGTTAAAAATCGATTGTAAGATTTGTACAAGATATATATAGGGAGAGCGTGAACTAATAGTAGGAATTGAATAAGCAAAATTTATTGTTTCAAAAATCAAAATATAAAATTAATTAGTTCAATAATTAACAGAAAGTCTTCACGGGTAATTTTAATTTGATAAAATTTTATTCTTATTGGTCTATGTGGTTTCAAGGGTGTTAAATTTTCTGTTGTTCGGCTTTTACTACGTTTTAAAAAAAAGATATTAATATATTAACATTTAAAATTAAATCTGCTGCAATTGCGCATATATATTGAATGTATTTTGAATTCTTAAATGAAAAATATTGTAATTTCAATTAATAAAACTTAGTAATTATGTATTTTCAAATTAATTAAAATATATGATTTTCATATATTTGGATTTGCCTAATTCAGGCAATATATATATATATACAGTAACCACCGCTTAATAAAATCACTGGTTAATAAAATCAGCCGCTTAATCTAATCTAATCGCCAGGACCGGAATCAAATCAATTTAAACAACTTTTAAAGCCGCCGCTTAATAAAATCAGCATCACCGGTTAATAAACTCAAAAATATCTCCTCACCAGCCAAAAATATCATTTATACATACAAAAAAAAAAAAATATTTACAATTTTTTGTTTGTTTTTTTGTTTTGTTTTGTTTTCGAAATAGAAAAATAAATTAAAGCCCAACAAACCCTCCGTTATCGCTCATTGTTGAAGATTTTACACTTGCAGCACAGTTATAAATTAAACACGCCAACTTATCTCCGCAACAATTTCAATGAACGTATTCTTCAAAGCGCAGTAATAGAATACAAATTTGATTTGAAATGATTTTTTTTTTTCTAATTATTAGAAGGCAATTTCTAGTTCTTATTTTGAAATTACTATCATTCATGAGGTTTAAACGGAAAGATTTTAAATTTATAAGAAAACGTGAACTTTTGGTAAAGTAATGATGATTTTCCTCTAACGAAAGTGCACGGGAACTTAGAATGCGTTTACTTAAATCGAAGAAACAATTAATTATCTACCAAAAATTGATTAATATTGTTTACTAATTCCATTATTCGTTACCTTTTGAAGTTTCTTTCGAAATTCAGGAAAGTAATACCTTTTCCTTAAGGACAGGAACGTTCGCCGGATATAAAAATCAGCCGCTTATAATAAAATCACTTTGGCTCAGAACGAATGTGATTTTAATAAACGACGGAAACTGTACTGTCATCCTCTGTAACAAAAATTTAGCCGTCTTCTGAATCCCTATATAAGAAATATAGATTTCCGAGTTATGCACATAAGACATAAACAAATAAATTGAATAGACGAAAAAATCGAGAATTTCTATTCTATACTTTTCTAGACAGTGAAACAATACATTATATTTTGAATTTTTTGTATTCTCGCTTTGATTTCTAGAATTGATTCATAAACTACGACTGTAATTTCTTAAATATAGCCTCTTGAGTTTGCAATTATTTGCGGAGATTTTTAAATAAGTTTGATTACTAATACGGGGAAAACAATTTAGAATTTTAATAGGAGTGTCTAGAACTCGATAATAAAAGGAACTAGATTTTATAAGGATGATATTGAATTACTTTTACTAAAGCCACGATTTATTTTCTAGAAGTCAGTAGTTACCAACATATATATATATATATATATATATATATATATTTTTTTTTTTTTTTTTTTTTTTCAGTCCATCTAAACTTTTGAAAGATTTATTTATTTTATTTTAAACTATCAGGCATTTTCCGCTTCACTGGTCTATATTTAAATAAATTTATATTTATTTAAATATAGAACACTATATTTAAATATATTATAATGTTTAAATAAATTAAACTATATTTAAATAAATTAATATATATATATATATATATATATATATATATATATATATATATATTAAATATTCAAATAAATTAAAAAAAAAAATACTATATTTAAATACATTTTAAAAAGTATTTAATATTTAAATTAAAAAAAAAAATAAAAAAAAAAAGGAAGAAGAAGATTTGAAAAGTTTAAATAAATAGATTTCGGTTGGTAATTACTTTCAGCAAATAAAAACAATGGCAGAATATAGTGACATATACAGCAGTTAATGAAATGTAAATTACATTTAATTATGTTAGTTTCATTATATTGATTAGAGATATAGCTAATTCAAAATAAACTAAATATGCATTTACATTAGCTTGAGAACGGTAAAATTAAGATTGATTAATTAAAAAAAAAAAAAGACTGCTTGATTAATAGAAATTAATATTTAAATAAATAAATAAAAATAATTTAAAGCTCTTAAGACATAAGTTTTATGAGATATTTTTGATGATACATGTTTAACTTTTACTTCTAATTTCTTTTTTAATTCATGTGTAAAGAAATGTTTATTTTTTATGGATGGATGGTTGGATGGTTGGGTTTTACGTCGCACTAGTGCTGCGCAGATTTATTTTTTATGTGACAGAAATTTCATTGCCATCAGCTTGAAATGACTACTCAAAAATAAATGCCATGGAGAAAAAATTTAAAAATTTTGAAAATGTAAAAGGAATATCGGAAATCTAAAAGTATCTTGCAAATCGTCATGCATTTCTTTATCAAGAGAAAAAAAATTTCAGAACTATACGAACCATGGTTTTACATCGCAGACAAACACTCTCATTATTATTATTATTATTATTATTATTATTATTATTATTATTTTAACTTTATAAAACTAGTATGTTGTGACAACATAATATTTTCTTCGATAAAATTTCATACAAATTCACGCAGAATACAAATGATTTATTAAATTATTATTAATAAAAATTATTTTCCATGATGAGTATAGACGATTTTCAGCTGAGAGAAGTACAACACTAAATGTAAAGAAACTCATTTTTGTACCAAAATCAGAAGCAATACTACTTTTTTCCCCCTTTAAAAATGGGGAGATGAAACGAAACCATTTATTATTATTATTATCACAGATGTATAATTTAATCATTCGTTTAAGAGGTATTGACGAGTTCTTTAGAAAGAAAATCATATTGAAAGATAATCATATAGAAAATTTACAGCTCCCTTTTGGAGATTATTCCTCCCCCCCCCCCCCCTCTACCCCTTCCCTCCTGCTCCAACATGTGTACATATTTTTTCCTAGTTTAGTACCATTATAATCAATAATTCATATTGATTCTACAATTATGTATTAAAAATAACTCTCATTATATACATTTATACGAAATTTCTTCCTTTACTGTCATGTTAAAAATTTAGTAAAAATGGGATCACAGCGCCACCTGTTGATTCAATTGATCCTTAAATCTAATTAGCACCATTTTAGGTCAGGGTCCAAATAAATACCAAGTTTGGTTAAATTTCGTTCATTAGTTCGTCAGATACAGTGTCCACAAAATTTGTGGTACACACACACACAGACAGGCATTTTCTAAAAACAGTCAAATCGTGTTAAGGACCTTTCAAAGTGTGTAAAAGCGTCAAAAAGTGGAGTTCGGAATCCAATACTTTCTTCCAGGATAAGCAGCAAATAAGATAATATATTAAATAAGAATCAAAAATGAAAAATTTTTGCATGAGAGGATATCTTTCACAATGAATAATGTTTTGATGCGTTAATATTTTATAGATGCGTTAATATTCTCTTTATGTAATCAAAATTTTTTGTATTCATTCTCAAATATCCGAAGACATGCGCAAAATTGGTAAGCACATCGCATGCAATAAATAGAATTATGGATAGATACAATTAAGCATTTATTCATGTAAGTAAGTTTTACAAACCTATTCGTAAATAATAATTGCTCTAGAAATAATTGAGTAAGTATTATTTTTTTTATTTTTAATTAGTTAAATAAATAGATGATTATTAGATAAATATAGAAAAATTTTACAATTATTAGTCTTTATTAATAAAAAAGGGAAAATTCGTAAACTTTCAAATTGTGTTGATGTTTTCTGTTAACCTAGTCATGTTAACCTGTGCCAGTATTAGCCTGTCTCTTTGTCGCTTTGTAGCTTCCAAATAAATAAATCGATTTCAATGTGTTTTTCTTTTCTTTCTTTTTAACACTTTCCAACAAGGTTGAAAAGTGTTTATGACTTGGGTTTGTCTGTCTGTCTGTCTGTCTGTCCGCGCTCTAACTCCCGTAAATATTTATGGAATTTCTTGAAACTGATATATGTTATTCAAGTTCACTATCGGATGTTCCCTATTGAAAATGGAATGTATACCTCTTCTGGTTTGTGTACAGAGACACCCAAAAGTATTGTGTTCTATGAGAGGAGTTTCTATAAATCATATTTTAATACCTTTAATGTATAGAAACTTTAATGAAATTTTAATATATTATTCAAAACCCTATCGGATGTCTCCTATGTAAAGTAGAGTACATTTCTAACTGGTTTGTGTACAGGGGCACTTGAAAGTACTTCAAAGCATTGTGTTGTATGAGAGTTATTTTTATAAGCAAAATTTTAATAATTTTATCTTCCACAAAGCTTAATGCAATTGAAATATATTATTCGTATGCACAAAAGAGTGTGTCTTCTATGTAATATAGTATGGTTAGCATTAGATTTACAGGGCTACACAAAAATAATCTGTTACATTAAGAGGTATTAATAAAAATTTGCTGAAATTGCACTTTTGTTTACATGATAGTTTTAACACTTTCTTATAATTTTAGTTTGAATATGATTTCAATTTGTGCATCTATCTGTCTGTCCGATTGTCTACCTTTCTATCTGTTTGTCTCCGGCTCCTATCATCCGTGAATATTTTGAGAATTTTTTAAAAATGATACTTTCATGTTCCCTATGGAATGTTCCCTATTTAAAATGTCATTAATAGGTCCTGTACAACTAGTTTGTTTACAGTGACAACAACAACAACAATAATAAATAAATAAAAAAGCCAATATATTACGTTTTAGGACAGAATTTTTTTAAAGTTATATTTAAAAAACTTTCTACTACAAAAATCTTTAAAACATTGACATGTATTATTAATATTCTAAAATATTATTTTGTATAAAATGTGATATTATTTATTTTCAGATTTACTGGGCTACAGTAAAATATTCAGAAAGTTTAAAAGCTCTACTTTTAATCTAACGTCTGCATTTTCTTTTGCGTTAAGCCTTTTTAACACTTTCCAAAATGCCTAAGAGTAATTTTAAAATCAATTATTCTATCAGTATGTTTTTCAGTCCTTCTGTCTGTTGTGCGATAACGTAGGCAAAGAATATTAATAGTTATTTGATACAACAATTGCGTACAGTTGGAAAGTGTTACTAATCAAAGCGCACTGCATGATTTTTCTTTCTTGTTTATTTTTCTTCCCCTAATTTATTAATATGCTGATTTAATCGGAATAAATCTTAGCTGTGTTTATGAAAATCGGTTTGATTATTTTTCCTTTATTAATTGAAATGTAAATTAAAGAACTGGTGTACAATAAATACTTAAACTTTAAAACTTCTTCACATACCATTAAATAAATGCTTGGTTTCGAAAAAACGTGGCTTTTCTTCCTCCAGTTCAAAAAACGTGTGCTATTGCCTTGGAAGCAGAAACAATACTGAAAGCAGATAAAGAAACAGTCATTTTTAATTTTAATTAAATAATTAAGTAATAAAAGTAGGTAAAAATACAGAATAAAGATTGAGAAACTCGATTAGTCGCTTTTACCTAAGAATTACTATAAATTTACAGAGACTCTGGATAAATATTTACATAAAATTTACAGAAATTTTTAACAGTGTGGTATATGACGACGAACTTTCATAATTTGATGTTATTTACCCATATACATGTAGATTAAGAGTTGTTTTGGAGACTGAATTTTCAAAACTCAGTTTTTGATAAACTATTTATACGTTTTCAGGTCCCCTGTGAAATTATTAAAGTCACGAATTTTAAGCGATCACTCTGTATGTGTCTTTTAACGTCATAACTTTAAAGTAAATTATAATGAGAAGTCAAAACTCGATGTTCTAAATATAGGGTAAGTGCACCAGTGATTGACACTTTTAGAGCAATCTCTGATGTTTTTAATGTTCTAGTCATCAGGAAATATTTTTAGAAATCTTAAGTTAGTACATATGGTATGAAAGACATTCAGAACCACATATATGTTAAAATATTTAATTTTGATGACAATTATTGTTTTTAATGAATTTTTATTTGACACCCACTCAATGTTCCAATAATTGACACTGCCAGTTTTTCATTTTATCAGTAATCGGCACCCTATGTTCCAGTGTTTGACACTGCTAGTTATTCATTTTACCAGTTATTAGCCCCCTATGCTCCAGTGTTTGACATAAAATGTTAAAATTCTTATATTTAAAGTGAGAAAGAGTGATATGGGTAAAAATTCCCTAAATAATAACAATATAATATTTTGCTAACGTGGTCCAATTACGATTACATTTTGTCAAAACGATACGATAGTGATGTAATTAATAAAATACGCAAGGATAAAAAAAATAATAGTTATAAATGGACAATATTTTATCACGCGGTTTCAGCTTAATGATCTAATAAGGAAAATGACATTTGTCATACGAGACCATTTTATAGAAAAATGTATTTTTTAAAGTTACTTCTTTTCAGAAACTTTGAAGGCGTCATTTTAAATTTAGCAATACTTTAAAGATATATACAGAATATGAATTACTGACTAAAAAACGATAAATAGAACATAAATTGACTAAAAAACGCATTCATAAAAAATATAATCAAAATAGGATTTTTTTTTTTTTTTTTTATTATTATTATTTATTTTTTTTTTTAAACAAAGAATTATTCCAATACAAGTAAATAAAATGTCATCGCCAATTTGGTGACAAAAATTTAAAGAAATCTTGGGGGTCCTATAATAAAACTGTAGGTACTGCCTGCGGAAGTATGAAAACTGGGTCGTGAACCATGAATTTTATTTTGAAACCTTTTTTGAATGATTTTGGTTTCACTATTTTACAATATTAATTTGGTTCTAATAATAATTTGGCTCCTGGTATATTAAAATTTTAATTAGGTGGTGAAATTGGTATAATATTTATGAGTTTGAAATTTAAAAAGTAAATAAGAAAAGAAATAAAGTGCGAAAAATTCGCACCGGTTTACTAGTAATAATAATATAATAATAATAATTATTATTATTATTATTTAATAATTGTAGGTCTTGTATGCAAAAATGGGTTTTAACAGAAATATAAACCAATTGAAACTGTTTTTATAGCTAACAGAATAAGAGTGAGTTCAACACCAAATTATATTTCATTAATTCGTTTTATAGGGATAAACTTAAATAAGTTTTCTTTATACAGAAATATATATGTTATAAATAATTTATATTGCAAAATGTTTATAGTATATTTTAATGCGAAATGAATGTTTTTCGTATACAATTTTCAATATTGAATTATATTGAATTGTATCATTATGTTTAAAATTTTCAGGAATGTTTTTTATTTTTCACAAACTTCCACTAAACTTTTCAGATATATATATATATTCTAATTTATATATTCTATATTTATTTTATATTATTTATATTATTATTATTTATATATTTTTAATATTATTTATTTATTTATTTTAGATTTTATACTTAAAATATTCTATGGAAAATTTTCGCAATACGTGATTACATAAACATGCATTAACGGGAAAATACATGTGCTACAAAGAAATTAAAAAATTAAACTTTCTACGGAAATAAATTTAAAAATTTGTTTTTATTTATCAGAAAGATATTGATCAAGATGTATATGCTATATTTTTTAAAAAATATATATGAATGTAACATGCATTTTCTGTAAATTTTGGAAAACCAATATATATTGTATTATTATTGATTTAAGTGGATATTTTAAAATTTATTTTCTTTTTTGAAAAAGAAATTAACAAATGAGATACATTTGAAAGACGTATTTTGTTTCTGTCAGATGTCAAGATTCTAAATACATAGTAAAATTTGAATTTCAAAAAATGTGTAGAGCAACTTCCAAAAAAAAAAAAAATAAATAAATAAATAAAATAATATATATATATATAATACGAATTTTTAACAAACGCGTTTATATTAAAAAAAAAAAAAAAAAAAAAAAGATAAGGAATCTTCTAAAGAATTGTTTGTTTATTGTATTTATTTTTTAAATAGAAATCTTTCCATTTTCAAAATAACATATGACATTACAAACAAATACTTAATTTTTCGAAGATGATCGAAAATGACTAGCATAATTGGAGAAATGCAAACTGTCTAAAATTACGCCTTTAAGTTAAATTAATTACCGTTAGGTGATTGTATGTGAACCGTGCAAGATTCTTCAACAAATAAAATTTCATTGAAAGAAAAAATAGATAAAGCTAACTACCCAAACGATTTATTTATTTTTCTTGCTGCAAATTAACTCAAATGACATCTGTACAACAATAGGCAATAACATATGGTGATATCATCTAATTAACAAAAAATTTCTAACTGCATATTCCGTTATGATTTTCCCATTCATTGAATTCTTCCAACCGAAAAAAAAATGGCAGCAGGGGGGAAAAAGTCTCTGAGAGAACGTAGCTTCACCGCGAGAGGGCGCTGATACCATTCATAAAAAATCCGTAAACTGGGCATTTTTGATTCTGTTCGGTATTTCTGTTTAAAGGTTTAAGGCCCGGACGTTTATTGTCATGTTTATGTCATTCTTTTTATACACGGGAAACAAAAGACTGCGGATGCCCATATGGCAAAGATTTTGTTCATTTGTGGAAGTATTTTGTGAAATTGATGGGAATGACTGTTCCTTTTCAAAATTATCTCGAGAGTTAGGTCATAGTTGGATAATAATTTAGCCTTATAAAGTTACACGCGTTTTGTTTCGAGTATACAAGGTTAATGTCCGCAGTCACAGTGAAATGACAGCTAAAATGTTCTTTTGATAAGCCTTTATCTTTCTTCATCTAAAGAAATAAAATAAAGAAAAGTTTTTATCTGTTAAAATTCGTTATAAATCGTGTAAAAGTTTTCCAGGTAATATTTCGAATGAATAAGCATTTATGTGTTATATATGTAATATTAATAATGGAATAAAATGACTATCGCGAGGTGCAAGCCAGTAAAATTTTATCTTCTGTCGGAATTTAGTTTTATCATAGATATAGTAATTTAAATAGATCTATCATCCCCATGTTATCGAGCAAAGATTTTTGATGCCGAAAAAGTTTTTGGCATCAGCCATTAGAGAGTTAAAACTCGAAAACAGTAATAGAATGGAATGGTAGTGAATTTTGAAAATGCCGAAATATTGCGCGGCTTTTTTAAGTGCTCTAATAAATATATGAAAAGAAATGGGGTAGGTTCCATAAATAAGTTATATTCAAGTAATTTATGAAAAATATAATTTTTATAATCAGTTGCTTTGTTATTATTATGAGATAATTACTGTTTTCATATTAAATGGAATACTTTTATTTTTATTTTAATATTTTTTAAGATTTTATATTAGTAAGTAATGTGGAATTCTCAAATTTCTTTTAAATGTAGCTAGCAGCCGCGAAAGTTTTAATATATAACTAGTATGTTGTGGCCACCACAAGACTTTCTTCCATATATAATCCTATACAAATTTATGCAATACAAATAATTTATTAAATTATAATTTATTAAGATTATTTTTCATGATAAATGCAGACGGTTTTATCTCAAAGAAGTATAATAATAATAAATGCTGAAAGAAAAACAGTTTTGTGCAGACATGAGTATACTAGAGTATAGTAAAAAAAAGAAAACGAAAAGAAAGAAAAAGGGGTATCTGGAGTTTTTCATTCTCTTTTAGTGCATTAATTTTATTTGCTAAATTACCTATGCGTATTCCCGTGTATATTCACTCGGGGGAAATACGTCCATAAGAGAGTAAAATGGCCGTCTTTTCCCGATTAAAAAAGGTATCACTTTTCCCCTCTCAACGATCAATCTATGCCTTAATTACTATATCTATGAGTTTTATTATTATTTAGTTATTCATTTATTTACTTAAAGAGCTATACAATAAATATTTATTGAAAATATTAAAAGTTCGCCTCATCTAAGTGTTAAATGGATGTTGCTAGCGAAATTTCAAAAATATTAATTCTGCAAATAAAGAGTTTTTTTTTTTTTTGCTGTGACGGACCCCATTTCATCACATATATACATATATATACATAAATTTGATGAGAATAATGAAAAGAATGAGAATGAAAAATAAACAGATGAATAATTCATCACAAAAACCCACAAAGGCCAATTTGATATACATACGTAAATTTTATGAGAATAATGAAAAGAATGAGAATGAGAAATAAACAGATGAATAATTCATCACAAAAACCCACAAAGGCCAATTTGATATATATATATATATATATATATATATATATATATATATTTATATTAAAAAACACTTTGGAAACGCATAATTTAAAATTATTAAATTTAATTAAAACAATTAAAAAAAATAAATGCACAATTCAATGTTTTTCACTTTAATTGTAGAGCATCTTCAGGAATGAAAATAACATGTTTCTTTTCAGCAGTTTAAAAACATTAAATAGTAGTTTACAGTTTCAGTTATACAAACTTGACATTTGTTGGTGTGCAGTCCTTTAGAAGAAAAATTATGAATGCATTTGTAGGAGCTAAGGCTTGAAGTCTTGTTTGGTCAGTAAGGTGGTGCCGTCGAGCTTAAAATCCATAAGTGTAAATTGCAAAGCTATGGTAGAGTTTTCTTGAAAGATGAACTTGAAACAAGCAATCTCTAAAAACGGAAAACAAGAAAACTACTTTATAATGTGTTTAAAATGCTGAAAAGAAATATGTTATTTTCATTTCTGAAGATGCTTTATAATTAAAGTGAAAAACCTTGAATTGTACATATATATATATACATTTTTAATGATTTTAATTAAATTTAATAATTCTAAATTACGTGTTTCCAAAGTGTTTTTAAAACAATTATCTCTGACACGTGGTTTTTTTTTTTTTAACCATTATCTCTTGCAGAGATAATATATAATATATATTATATTATATTATATTATTTATATACATGTGTGTGTGTATTGAAAGTATACTACATCAATACTTTATCAAGGGCTTTGGTTGAATATTGTATGCAAAATAGATGTAATTTCTGTGACTCTGTAAACCTAATTAGCAAAAATTATATATATATATATATATATATATATATATATATATATATATATATATTCAGTTCTTGCCGCTTATAAAAATCACATTCGTTCTGAGCCAAAATGATTTTATTAAGCGGCTGATTTTTATATCCGGCGAAAGTTCCTGCCCTTAAGGAAAAGGTATTACTTCCCTGAATTACGAAAGAAACTTCAAAATGTAACGAATAATGGTTTTAGTGAACAATATTAATTAATTTTTGGTAGATAATTAACTAATTATTTCTTCTATATAAGTAAATGCATGCTAAGTTCTCATGCACTTTCGTTACAGGAAAATCATCATTACTTAACCAAAAGTTCACGCTTTTCTTATAAATTTAAAATCTTTCCGTTTAAACCTCATGAATGATAGTAATTTCAAAATAAAAACTAGAAATCGCCTTCTAATAATTAGAAAGAAAAAAAAAAAATTCAAATCAAATTTCTATTTTATCACTGCGCTTTAAAGAATAAGTTCCTTGAAATTGTTACGAAGATAAGTTATATGGCGTGTTTAATTTGTAACTGTGTTGCAAGTGTAAAATCTTCAACAATGAGCGATAACGAAGGGTTTGTTGTGCTTTAATTTCTTTTTCTATTTCAAAAAAAAAAAAAAAAAAAAAAGGTATATATATATATATATAATTTTTTTTTTTTTTTTTTTTTTTTTTTTTTGCATAAATATTTTTGGCTGCTGAGGAGATATTTTTGAGTTTATTAACCGGCGATGCTGATTTTATTAAACGGTGGCTTTAAAAGTTGTTTGTATTGATTTGATACCGGTCCTGGCGATTTGATCAGATTAAGTAGCTGATTTTATTAACCAGTGATTTTATTAAGCGGCGGTTACTGTATATTAAATTTTGTAGAAAATTACCAAAATAAACGATAGAGAATCATCAAAACCAAGACTACAATCCAACTGATTAAAAATGATTAAAACGAGATGAATGGAAATGAATGAATACGCGCCGATTTTCTATCTTTTACAAAGGCATTGTAGAAAAAAAGGTATATGATAATGGTTTCTGTGTCAAAAGGTGCCAAAGCTAAATTTTCTCATTTAACTAATGTCCAAATACATTGTTCGAACAAAAAGTCATAAAAGAAAAAATATATGTATATATACTGATGACAGATGACAATTTGCCATCATAATCCACTAGAGCCTAAATAAATCATTAAATAACTATAATAAAAATAACTATTAATATTTTTAAAAGGATATGAATAACTTGACAGGTATAAATTCAATATAGATAAGAAAAGAAAAATATTACTTACTTTAATATAATTCCAGTGAATAAAAAATCTATTATGTATATTAACAAGATGGAATTTATAAAGAATATAATCAAGAGTGCTATCCACAATCAAGCACTAACAAAATTAAACCATACGAACAATTAAAAACTTTTATTAATGGAAATTGAAAAAAAAAAAAAAAAACGCTTAAACTCCAGAAATATCTTATCAGGATCCACCATCTCTGCAGCGAACTAAAAAAAAAGAAAGAAAAAGGCAAGGTTTTAATCTATAGCAAGCTGTTTTAACGGCCCTCTTCACTTACCGTCGCCGGAAGCCCGAGCCAATGTTATTTTATGGGGAAATTTTCTTTACAAATAACTTATTAACTAATACATATTTTTAAATTCTGTTTTCACATTCAGAGAAATCCCAGATGTTAAATTGACGGACCTTTTTTAAAAATGTATTTTTTTAATTTTTAATATTTTATTTTGAAATTGCAAAATGAAAAAAAAATTCACATATTGAAAATTCGTATTTTGCAGCTTCAAAAAAAAAAAAAAAATATATATATATATATATATTAAAAAAATAATTTTTAAAAAAAGGTCCGTCAATTTAACATCTGGGAATTTTTAGAATGTGAAAACAGAATTTAAAAATATGTATTAGTTAATAAGTTATTTGTAAAGGAAAATTTCCCATAGAATAACATTAGATTCGGCTTCCGGCGGCGGTGAGTGAAGCGGGCCTTTAAGCTAATACTATAGGGCAATGATGCCGAGCCTATGACACTCGAATCAGACGATAACCCATGAAGACTTTTTAAATGACCCACGTGCTGATTTTCATAAAAAAGAAAAAAAATCATAAAATAGAGAACATAGAAATAAAAAAAATAAAAAACCAAAGTATAAGTATATCTAATATGTAAAAGAAATGTATTGTTTCCATGCCGTTGGTTAATTCATTTTCTATCATATAATTACATTTATGGTTGAATCATGACAGTCGGTGATAAATTTAAAATACATAATTCATTGTATTGTAGAACTGTAATGTACCAGTTCGCAGTATTGAAGCATTAGGTGTACCAAAATATTCTGTAGTTTTTAATTAGTAAAATTACACAGGATTTTTTTTTTTTTTTTTTTTTTTTTTTTTAACTATACTTATGCGATACTTTACCAAATACCTTCTTGAAAATTATATGAATGTTATCAAAAAAAAAAAAAATAAATTCTGGTGTCAGGTTTTTTGAATTAAAACGACAGAATTTTACTGTATTTAATATTTAGTAGTCTTGGTGAAAGTTAGAATCTTGGGTGTCGGCATATTGAACCAAAATAGAACATTTGTCTCCGCCTAAAAAATTCTAACTCCTAAAAATTGAATTTTGTATTTAATTTAAAGCTATGCCATGAGCATTTCTCTATTTATCTAAATTACCACATGAAATATATATGACAGAATTAATTAGAGTATTTGACTCGACTCACGGACAGGGCCTGATTAACCTATCACCTGAAAGAAAGCACAAACTTATTTGGGGCTCCCATACCGAAAGCTTGAACTAAAGACATAGACAAACAGCTTAGAAAATATACAATTTTGTCATTCAACAATAATTGTAATTATTTAGAATTGGGAAAAATGTATGCAAATAAATTCGCTTAATATTGGCACTTAACGGCCCTCTTCACTTACCGTTGCCGGAAGCCCGAGCCAATATTATTCTATGGGGAAATTTTCTTTACAAATAACTTATTAACTAATACATATTTTTAAATTCTGTTTTCACATTCTGAAAATTTCCAGCTGTTAAATTGACGGACCTTTAATTTTTTTTTTTTTTTTTTAGTTTTTAATAGTTTATTTTGAAATTGCAAAATGAAAAAAATTCACACATTAAAAATTCGTATTTTGCAGCTTGAAAATAAAATATAAAAAATTAAAAAAATAATTTTTTAAAAAAGGTCCGTCAATTTAACAGCTGGAAATTTTCAGAATGTGAAAACAGAATTTAAAAATATGTATTAAATTATAAGTTATTTGTAAAGAAAAATTTCCCATAGAATAACATTAGCTTCGGCTTACGGCGGCGGTGAGTGAAGCGGGCCCTTAAATGGAAACTGCTTGAAAGTCTGAATTATGCATGTTATATGAAAATATCGCATTGTAAATGTATGTGTACACACTTCTTTTTATAATCAAACAATGTAATCAGGTGATATAAATGTAATTTGGGTTCCCTATTTTTCTTAATTTAGTACCCTTTCAAAAATTTCAAGAGGAAGCTGACGCTTCTCGTGTCTATTTAGTAATCAGGGCCTATTCACGGCATAGATGTCAAATGTTCCGATTTTTGAACACTGGTATTTTTTTAAAAACCAGGGGTTCTGCCCCCTGCTCGCTCCAATCACCAACCCCCGAAAGAGGCATCACTTCCCTCCGACTTGCTTCACTTATAAACCCCTGCGGCACTCTGCTCGTCTATTCGCTGCTTTGCCTTTCACTGAATAGGAATATTAATAGTGCATAACACAAGACAAAAGCAGAAAAATGTTATAGAAATCTCCATATTAAATGTCAAATTAAAATACATGATATTTAATACCTTTTTTTTTTTTTTTTTTTTATGAATTGTTTTGGGAAAAATCAGTAATTTTTTCAGAATAGAAAGAAATTCGTAATATCTCGACCATTTTGTGTTATAGCTTTGGTATGTGACCTCCTCGACGACTTTTAATTTTTTTCGCTATTTGCTGGTGAATTTTTTGGTATAATTGCTTGTTTAAAATAAATAAATAAATAAAAATCTAATGCCTATTTTTTCTAATGCTTATACTTTATACTATTGAATTTTTTAGTTAATTTAAAGCAGTATATAATGCTCTCTATATATTTTTAATCTACAGCTAGATAATAATTTTATACATTAGAAAATATCTGAAAAGAGAAAAAAGTTTATTATTATTATTATTTTAATTTGGAAAAATCTCTTACACCTTCAATTTTTAATTCTCTCCTACCTACTTCTTAAAATAACGAAGGATGTAATCTACTCGATTCATTATAAGAGTTTTCGGTGATAATTTTTTTTTTCTTGCCATAATTAGAAATGTGAAATAGGAAATGTATCATAGAAATATCTCATTCTGCAATGTTAAAAAATAATGAATGCAATATTAGACTATGCTGTCATTTATAAATGAGTTTGAATTTGAATCTAAAATATATTTTTTATGCCAGAATATTTTCGAAGTATTTTAAAATAAAAAAGATAAATACTTTTTAAAGACAAAAAGAAATGCAGTCAACTATGCAGGCACAATATTTCATTATCCTCAAAAAAATAAATAATAATAATAATAAATAAATAAATAAATAAATAAATAAAAGAGCTTAACAAAATATATAATTAACATAAGAAATTGCCAATAATAAAATTAATTTTCTAAAAGTAGAAAAAAAACATCTGCAGACGACAAATTACAATCCTAAATTCATTTTTTCAATGGAAATATCTACGATGATGTTTTTTATTTTTTATTTGAAGATGACAAATTTCTTTGTTACCAATAGCGACATAAACACTTATTTATTTATTTATTTATTCATTTACACCATTGATCAGATTTAATTTTCCAGTGGAAAATGACGTCATAAGAGACGGAAAGAACAACGATTTGAAGAAACTTTTTGCAAGATGGCAAACAGAATACCTTTATTAACCCAACGTTTTTAATTAATAACTTCGTTATTTAAGATAATTTTAAATACAGTTACCGCCTCTTATTAAAATCACATTCGTTCTGAGACAAAGTGATTTTACAAAGCGGCTAATTTTTATATCCGGCGAACGTTCCTGCACTCAAGAAACAGGTATTACTTCCCGGAATTTAGAACGAATTTTCAAAAGGTACCAAATAATATAATTAATAAATAATATTAATTAACGTTTGACAGATAATTAATTGTTCCTTCAAAATAAGTAAATTAAACACATCCCATCTTCCGATATGCTTTCTTTCAAGGAAAATCATCCTTACTTTGTGAAAGTTCATGCTTTTCTTTTAAATTTAAAATCTTTCCGTTTAAACCTTTTGCTTTTTAGTTATTTCAGAATAAGAACAAAAAATTGTTCTCTTTTAATAATAATAATTATTATTTTTTTTTTTTTTAAATATTACTTGCGAACCAAATCAAATTTGTAATTTACGTGTTTCGAAGAATACATTCCTTGAAACTGTTAGTATAACAAGTGATTAATTTGCAAGTATGCTTTAAATGTAAAATTTTTGACAAAGGAAGATAACGGAGAGATTGCGGTATTTTATTTTTTATTTCAAAAAAAAAAAAAAAAAAAAACAGCGTAAATATATATATATAAACCTAGCGTGCATAAATGTCATTTTTGCTGCCGAAGAGTTTTTTTTTTTTTTTTTTTTTTTTTTTTTTTTGAGTTTATTAACCGGCAGTGTTGATTTTATTAAGCGGCGGTTTTAAAATTAGTTTGTATTGATTTGATTCCGATCCTGGCAATTTGATCAGAATAAGCGGCTGATTTTATTAATCAGTGAATTTATTAAGCGGCGGTTACTGTATTTCAAAGATGGAAGGAGGCTGCTCACCACTATGCAGCAGTTTTGATCGATTTAAAACTCCAGAGAGGGGCCTTGATGGCAGTTGTCACGCTACATTGTAGAATTCTGAAAGAGCCCGTCTCAAAACGTTGAGCCTCCCTTGTTGTTTAATACATTAAAAAAAAAAAAAAAAAAAAAAAAAAAAAAAAGTCTGCCGGATTAAAAAAAAAAAAAATTAACGTGACACAGAGCAGTAGAAGACTCAGTGACAGAGAGCAGGAAGGCAAAAGGTACTTAATTGATAAATTAAGGTGATAGAAATTTCTAACTAGCTAAAATGTCTCCTTGGAGTATTCGGCACAGATTGATATTTCTCATGACGCGGAGAACTTTGCCCTCCGTGAGGAGATGCGGTCACAGACAAAAAAAAAAAAAATAATAATAATAAATAAATAAATAAATAAGCTAAAAATATTTTTAAAAGATATCGTTACCCAAAAACTGAAACACTTGGCAGCTATGCTCACGGGTCGGGTTGAATTGAACCTTATCTTGTGTATAGAGTGCAGATCGATTTGACAGTAATTTTTTCAGATTCAGTTTGGTTTGCAACAAGCTGTATTAACTTCAGAAATCAAATTTCTTAACTTATATTTAATGCATTAAAGTTTGTTGAAGGAGATGTCTTATATACAGGTTTGCTTAATCGTGTCAACCAACTAACCAAAAAAAAAAAAAAAAAAAAAAAAAAAAACAATCATATGAGTACTACTGAATACCTAAAATGCATAGCAACTTTTTAATCTTTAAGTTTGTTTTCCCTTGAAAAATTTTCTGGCGACACTGTTATCTAGAATATTCAACTATCAAGTATAAAACTTAGAGGTCTGCACGGGCCAAAATTTTGAGGTCCGGATAAAAACCTATAAAATGAGCCCGCCTAGGTTTGGCTTGATCAAAAAAAAAATTGCACTTATTTCTATGTAAAAAATTTTTAGTATCTACTTTTCAAAAATTTTATGTAGACAAGGAGTAGAAAATCCCTTAACAAAACTACTGATCTTTTAGAAGACAATTATATACAAACAGAGATTCATTATTACGGACGGGCAGAATTCACACAGACAAACAGAAAGCCAAAGTTAAATTATTAGTGCTCAGATTTATATTTAGATTAAAAACATTTTAAAAACACGTTTTCTAAAATTATACTTTATTTAAAAACATTTTTAAATTATCCAGAACTTTTCGCTTTGAAAAAACAAAGCATCGTCAGGGATTTAATACATGTTTCAAATGGGCAGTTTTTATGTATTTTTTACATTTCACGGTTGACAGTTAAGTCCTTTAGTAAATTGAGGGGTGTTGAACAAAAGCAATAGTAACTTGTGAAGTCTGGTGCATACATATATTAATTTATATAGATCTATCAGCCCATTGTTATCATGCAAAAATTTTTATGCCGAAAAAATTTTTTGGCATCAACCATTTAGTGGTACTGAAACCATTGAAACTCGGCAATTGTAATAGAATAGAATAGAATGTTGACGAATTTTCAAAATGTTGAAATATTGCGTCTTTTAATTCTTTTAATGAACTTATGAAAAGAAATGGATAAGTTATCATAAAAGTAAGTTATATTTGACTAAATTATGAAAAATATAATTTTTATAATCAGTTGCTTTGTTATTATTATGAAATAAAAACTGGTTTGATTTTCAATGGAATACGTTTTTTAAAGTTTAAGATTTTTTAAGATTTTATATTAGTAAGTTTTATAGAATTTTCAAAATTCTTTTAAATATAGTTAGCAGCGGCGTAGGTAAAGAACGTTAGTTTTAGTATATAAAAAGAGTTTAAATACTAATTAAATTAATAAATATATAAAAGAAAGAAAGAAAAATGAATTTGAAATTGTATCTGCATCTTTTCATTCACCTTCAGTACATAAATTATTCATAAATTTTATTTTCTAAATTATCTACGTGTATTCACTCGGAGAAAGACGGCCATATTGTGGATGAGTAAAAAGGAATCATCCCCCCCCCCCCCCCCCAATGATCAATCTATGTCTTGTTACTTTATCTATGATCTGGTGAAGATTGAATCCACTGAGCTGAAGAACTGCAGCTCAGTTTCGCTCCTTTTGATCCAACCTTCACCATACTTCACAAGTTACTATTGCTTTTGTTCAATACTCCTCAGTTTGGACTTAACTGTCAACTGCGGAATGTAAAAAATATATAAAAACTGCTCATTGGAAACATGTATTAAATCCCTGAGGATGCTTTGATTTTTCAAAGCGAAAAGCTTTCGACAATTTTAAAATGTTTTTAAATAAAGTATAATTTTAGGAAAAGTGTTTTTAATCTAAATATCAATGACACGTGTCTTAACAAAGGTCTCTTTTAGAAATAATTTAAATTAGTATTCATTAAACAATGTAAAAGATATTAAATATGGTTAATACTATTAAAAATCTACTTTCATCCATTTCGACTTATCTTCTGTTGTAGTGTATCCGAAACTCTTTGTGTTTGTGTTAACCTATATAAGTAAAACGTTAATTCTAACCCAATCATTTTTAATGGAAAAGATGCTTTTGCTCATTTGGAAAATGATGCTAATTTCATTACATTTAGTAACCTGGACAATAACGTATCTAGTTTCATTTGTTTGTTCATTTGCGCAAACTAGAAGCGACATGCATACCCCATACATACCTATTTAACGTTTGAATAGGTAATCAGCCTTTGTGACCTTAGATGATACATATCAATTTTGAGACATGCTAAAATTATTTGCGGAAATCAGAGCGCGAACAGGCAGAATCAAATAATCAAGTTGAAGACATAGTAAACACTTTATAACACGAGGATGCAAAAAAATATTAAGCCCGGTCCCGGTCCGTGTAGATCTCTAATATAACTAACATATGTATGCACATATCTATAAATATGTTTATTAATAAGTAACACGTAATAATAACTCTTTATTCCTTTTCTAATCGAGTATTTCATACAAAAGAGCTACCGATCATGGTGTCATCTGGTGCAATAATTCGTAATATCACCCTACTTATAAAAATTTCCGTTGCCGAACTATTTAAAAAAAAATATGAAAAAGAAAAGAAACAAAAAAAAAGGGGGGGGGAGAAAAAGAAACAAATTTCTTATAGGAATCCTTTACCAAGTAATTCTTACTAAATGATACCTTTGACTTTGTGTCCCACCATCCTAGTATTGCAAATAATAATGAACAAAATTTGACCCGTTTCACGAAAAAGTTCACCATCACTGCTACAGGGTCACCTACTTTGGAATAGACAAAAGAAAAAAAAAATAAATAAATAAATAAATAAAAAATAAACCATGACATTTAATGAAAAACAAATAGATTTGAAATTAAAAATAAAGGAAATATGAAATTGATAATTAAGGAAATATGAAGATTACAAAACCGGAACTATGTAAGAATAATACCTACAAAACACATGTTGATAAACAGATGTATATGATCTGTTATAATATGATATATATGATATATGCTATTTAATATTTTTAATTTTATTTTTATTTTTTGTCCTGGTTACGCATAGTTTTCATTTCTTATATTCTCTCTCAAAAATAAATTAAATGTTAATATTTTTATTTTAAATATTTTGCTTATTATTAGACTGATTATATTTATTTTTTAGTTTGCATCACTACTCACCTAAAATAGTTAGTTTATTATACGAATATATTTCAATTTTCATCGATTTTTTTTTTTTTTTTTTTTTTTTTTTTTAGGACTGAGGGCCTATTAGTCTCAATCTGGGATTTTTGCGTTGTCGATTTCGATAGTTGGACATTTGTCGAAATCTAAAATTTAGCGAAAATATAATTGAATAATTTGAAAGCGATGTTATAATTTGAAAAAAGAAAAAACTAATAGTCCTCCGTCCTAAACTAAATTCTGCTTTTGCCAGAATTTCATCAAAATATTTTTATTGTTATTATTATTATTATTATTATTGAAAGAAAAGGAAAATAAAATTAATAATAATCAGTATCGTAACAAGCGATATCGAAAAAGTTTTTTTAAAATAATTTTGAATTAGGAAATAAAAAGTGCGCGTCAAATAATATGAAATAAAAATAAGTAAAAAAATGAATTTAATGATTTAATGTTTTTGTTTTTCGGGGGCTGCTCATGTATATAAAAAATGCGTATTAAAACGAGTCGTAGAAGGAAGCGAAATAAGTATTGAGTTATATTACGATAAATACGATTTATAATATGATACGATATATTAGGCCTATCGTCCAGGGTTAGTAGGCATTTTCGTTGAAAGAAATAGTTTGTTCGTTCGGTGCAACTTGCACATTAGTCCCGTGAGGTACAACTTTCACATTAGTCCCTTGAGGTACAACTTTCACATTAGTCCCGTCAGGTACAACTTGCACATTAGTCCCCTTTAAATATAGTGTTTTTTTTTTTTTAACTAGTATTGTTAACAGAACTTAAAGTTCACGTTTTCTGTAAATAAATGTATATATATGTGTATTTTCTAAGTTTTATTGTTATCTTATAATTCTTTTTAGTACATTTATCTTTCTTTCCTGTTCAATTGGTTTCATATGGTGAGGGTGAATAGGGCATTAATATCTGTAATTCCTTGGCTTAGTGCTTACTTACAAATTGACAGGAATTAATCGATATTTGCATACAATATATTTCATTTCATGCTCCTGAATGAGTGTTGCATTCAGTTTTTGGATTTTGTTAATATTTTAATTCTTTCTCAATTAAGTCTTCATTTTTTTCGTCATGTCATACGTTTGAAAAGGTTTTCATACATGTATTAAATATAATAGAAAATTATCAAAATATGAACAGATGAAAAAGGGTCAAAATAAGATGAAATCAATTAAAATAACGGAAACTTACAGAATTCGTAACTCCATTGAGGGCATTAGACATATATAGTGCAAGCAAAAAATTGTGGCTTACTCTAAAGTTAATGCATTATGCTAATGAATCTTAACTTTTAATACCCGAACCACAAGAACAAAAGTAATAAAAAAAAAAGATGTGAAAATATGGTAACAGATTAAAAACAGTACAAGGCTAATTTACCAGTTACATCATTTAACCTGAGGATAGAAATAGAACGCCGTTTTACAGTTAAGATTTAAACCAAAAAAAAAAAAAAAAAAAAAAAGGTACTATTATCATGGAGTGATGTTAAAAAACATATATATATATATATATAATACAGGGTGGGCAAAAAGTCCGTAAAACTTTAAAAATTCAAAAAAATTCATAAAATTCATATATATATATATATATATATATATATGAATAATTTTGTTTAGTAAGAAAAATTGTGATAAAATTATTCAAGAATTTTTGTTAATTGAAATAAATATTGTTAAAATTTTGCAAACACATTAACGTTTTATTTATTTACTAGCAGGCTTTGCCCGCTTCGCTGGACACAATAGTGAAATGAGTTATTAAAATTCCATATCATTATTAATTAGCCTGAGTTAAAGTTCCTGCTGTGCTCGGTAGAGATTTTTCTCGCTTGCAGCGTGAGGAGTCCGTGTTCCCACTGCCTTCGGCAGCAACTTAGCCGCTTCTTACTCCCACTTTTCCAGTGGCTAAGTTTGAAGTTTTGCGAAATCGCGACAAAGTACATAATGCGTACACCTAATAACATCCACACACCAAAGTTCGCCAATCCAAGATAATTTAAGACGAATGTAAAGGGGAAAACGTGTTTTTACACGTGTTTATAGCCCTCTGACACTGGGGTAAGGGGGGGATTTCGTAAAACCCATTACAATAAGGGTCGGATACATATAAACAATTTAAGTACCAAATTTCGTTACCGCAGATCACATAGATTTCTCAGGACAAATTTAGCGTTAAAAGGTGTGCCTAGGGTTTGCCCCCTCGTAACCCCCCCCCCCCCCCAAAAAAAAAAAAAAAAAAATATCCTAAGGAAGTCGCATAGCCTTTTTTCAATATATTAGTTTCATTTTTGGTAGAGGTCCTCTCAAAAATCAGGAATTTTCAATATTTCCCCCCTCCTTTCCCTGAAAAATCGAAAATTCCTAAATGTAGAAAATCTATTTTTTGTACTCATGTCTAGTCTCCCCATGTGCAATTTCTTTACTGTGAAGTAATTAGGAGCCAAGTTATGCTTATAAACGTGTTTTTGCTTTTGCTTCCCCCAGGGGAGAAAGGGGAGTAATTTCGGAAAAGTTGATAGATATAATTTTAAGATGGGTAAAGACCTAACAAGCAAGCATTCATTTGGGGAGGATGGAGTTGCAGGTCAGGAGAGGAGTCATTTGAAAGAGGATGTTGAGAAGAGTATACTGTACAAATTTTACCTGCTATGGCCCACTGGGAGAGGAACAGGACCTCTTCAAAACAAATTATTTTTCTTTTTCCTGTAGTCACAGAGGTCAAAGTGCCCGATATTTAAAATCATTCTCCCACCACTATTCTTAAGATATAAACTTGATAACTTTCTTGAAAAGCTGGGTAACAAAAATATAAGGAATGTATTAGCTTACGAATGGTGACGGGATAGTGAATTAAAAACATAGGACACTTCGACCCCTGGCAGTTATGGATGCTCGCAGCGTCGTTCATGCCCTAAAACTGAAGCATGGTTCAGCAGAGAAGGACATGAATGTTGAAGAGAACGCATTGTTTGATCATATCGTTGGTATCATTGAGAATCGATTAGAAATAATCGAAGAGGTAAAAACGCTTGGCTTTGGTGGTGATGATGGGAGTGACATGGAAATGAACGTTGGCGATGAAGGCGATTCGTATACGGAGATCGAAGAAGAAGAGGAAGGACTGGTTGCAACTCCACCAGAAGTGCTTCATTCATCACAAGCATCAACATCAGATTCAGATTATGAAGGATCTCCTGTTAAAAAAAGAAATATTTTGGATGATGATTACAAGGAGGCTGCTTGAAAATTCCTTACTGAAAACGATGATGGCACTATACGCAACGTTAATAGAAAGGCCAGTACGGCTATGAATCGGTTCCGAAGAATTAAAAACATGAACATTCTTTGTAAGTATGGAAAGTCTAGAGACAAGCCAACGATGAAGAAGGTCAATGATGCAGTACTCAACATATTTAGAGAAAAAGTTCAAGAATGTGCTGTCATACATGATCGCAACCTTCGTCTTTGGGCCTTGCAGATTAAAGAAAATATGGATCCTCAACATCTACATCTTAATAACTTCAAAGCATCTGCCTCATGGGTTCTTCGATTTAAAAAGAAAAACAATATTGTTAGTCGAGCGATCACACTCAAGGTGAGAAAGAACTGAAGGAAAACGAACGAGAAACACATCAGCTAGCCAATGATTTCGTAATCTCTGTGAAGTCACTTATTCAGCATGAAGGATTAGATGCAAAAAATATCTTTAACACTGATCAAAGTCGATTTGAGAAGGAATTACATTCTTATCGGACATTAAGACAAGTAGGAACAAAAAGAGTTCAAACTGTGGTTGGGTCGCAGAGCGCAACAACTCATTCTTACATGATTATGCCCGTAATTTCAATGGATGGAGAGATCATGAGACCGATGTATGTTCTTGTTGCTGAACCAAACGGGATATTTCCAAATTCTAAAGAACATGATCCTCCAAACATCGTTTCATTTGCTGGTCGAACAGCAAACATGAACAAGGAGGATCTCAAGCGATTTTACAATGAAGCCTTCTGGAAAAGTATTCCCTCTGATCGTGACAAAATCTTGTTGCTCCTGGACTCGTGGCGTGCAAATCGCGATGATTCTTTTTCAAGTGGAACATGTCCTATTGGTAGACATTTAATAAAGCAGCTTATCCCTGGCGGATGTACAGGATTAATACAACCACTGGATGTTTACTTTTTCAGACCATATAAAGCATTCATTAGATATATCACTGATACTCTTATTGCCAATTCCGCGATACAGCTGTGGCAAAGAAAGAATTTTCTACAAATGCAAGGATTTGCTATTTATCAATTCAGCGCCCCGAGATTCAGGAGCATGATTAAGTATGCATTCTACAAAAGTGGATACTTGGATGAAGAACCTGAACCCTGGATTTCACCCATGGACTTTTGTATCGATGCAAATATGTTTGACAAATGCTTGAAATGCAATGAGATGAGTTTTGTTAAGTGCGCACATTGGGAAAAGAGCCTTTGTGCACTGCATGCATTTGTTAATGAGATTCATCTCGATTGTACTTCTGCTTAGTATAACTTAAATAAAACCTTTTTATTCAAAGTATTGTCTTCATTTCTCTCATTATCTCATTTTTCATGGATTTTCTCCACTTTTTTAAGAATTTCTACTAATATTTTCCGAATTTCGTCTCCCTGCTCCATATTAACCTAACCTAACCTGACTATTTGGAGCCTTCTAACTTTTGACCTAATGGCCCATTGCAGCTAAGATTTATACAAGATAATCACCTTTTGTTCTTCTTTCGAATGAACCCACCCCCATCCTGCAACTCCATCCTCCCAAAATGAATGTTTGCTTGTAAGTTCCTGCGAAGCGCTGTTGAATTCTGTCAAGCCGTTCTCAAGTGATACCCGGACAAACGTGTTTTTGTTTTTTGCCCCCTCCCCCAGGGGGAACGTGGGGGAATTTCTGAAAAGTTGATAGATGTAATTTTAAGTTGGGTAAAGACCTAAATTTCTGCGAAGCGCCGTTGAATTCCGTCCAGCTGTTCTCAAATGATAACCAGACAAACGTGTTTTAGTCTTTTACCCCTCCCCCCCCCCAGGGGAGAACGGGAGGAATTTCTGAAAAGTTGATAGATATCATTTTACGTTGGGTGAGGAGCTAAATTCCTACCAAGTGCCATTGAATTCCGTCCTGCCATTCTCAAGTGAGGCCCGGACAAAAAAAACGACATACAGACACGATCACACACACACACACAGGCAAAATTTTCTGAAGTCATTTTCAGCTTTCATGGTGTGTGAAACGTGAAGATATCGCAAAATTTTTCGATTCTGACAAATTTACAGACAAAAGTCTGATTTTATTAATATAGATTTATTTATTATTTATATTTTTACTTTCTCTTACCCGTAAGGTAGAGAAAGTATTGTTTTAGGGTCAAATTTTCGAACGTGAGTTTTTGTTATATTTACACGTTTTAAGGTCCACTGAATCCGAAAATCATGTTTTTAGTGAATGATCTGTCTGTCTGTCTGTCTGTGTGTTATCAGCATAGCTCAAGAACAAATGGTAGCAGAAAGTCCAAACTTGGTATTCTAAATGTGTATGATATAGGGACGCTACACTAACCTTTTCGTTGAGATGAAGCAAATGGTTCGTGTATAGGGACGCCCAAGAGAATTCAAATACATTACGTCTATGGGGGAAAATGCTGGTAAGTAGAGTTTAACATCTATACACTGCACTAAACCAAATGAAACGAATATATTTTTTTATATGCGTAAAAACATGTATCATGTAGAATATGGTGGGGAAATCATTCACTGTTTGTTTACAGGGCTACACAAAAGAACTAGATAAAAGTGCGACAATAGTTGCAAATTGATGAAAGTATATTTCAGGTTGGTCCATGTATTATTATTATAGGATTATATTTAGGTGCACCATGTGATCTGTATATAATTTTCCCAAAGTTTAAGTCTTGACCTGGTTTCTATTTGCTCTTGTAAAAATCTGTCCGAAGTTCGACCATTCGAGCATTTTTATTAACACTTGTCGAAATTATATTTTTTAATTTTTAATACACAGTCTTTAGGGGGTTTTATTTTGAGCATTAAAACTCGCCTTTTGGTGTTTCTCTGAAACGTTATGTTACTAAAAAAAAATTATTTTACGTATTTGTGATTAGATCAATTAAAATATATCATCAACAATCGATGCGGTAAATTCCATTGGCATATATATATACGCCGGCGGCACATTTAGTGTTTAGCTCGAATGCGCAAAATCATATTTTAAAGTAAAGTATCTGTTTTAGAGGAATGTCTGAAAGTGGGGCTCCCGTTTTTCTGTACTTTTTCGTGATCTGCAACCAGTGTGTTATAGTGTTATTGTTGCAAAAATGTAATTTTTTTTTTTTTTTTTTTTTTTTGTCAGAAAAAATATTTTTTAAATGCATATGTAATTGACTAAAATAATCAAATTATGTAAACAACGACGAAAATATGTAAAGTTGTTTTTTATTATCTACTAGCCGCCTTCGTCGACCAGCTGGTTCGCGATCCTTGAAAAATCCGACTTTACGAAACTCCCGCTCGGTGGCGCCTGAAGCGCCTTTGTCCCGTTTCATGTCTTACAACAACAGCTTATTGACATATAGTGAAAACAGCTTTACTGAAAAATTTAATCGCAGTAAATTCCTGCTCGGTAGCGCCTGCGGCGCCCTCTTCCAGTTTCAATATCTGAAACAGCTTGTTCGCTCACCATGTTATGATCTTTCAAATTTCTGACTTTAGCAAAGTCCCGCTCGGTGGCGCCTTATCCCCATTTTAGAACTTATAACACCTTTCGCGCTCATTAGAATTTAAACTATTGAAATTTTAAAATATTACAGCGCCATCTGGCGGTAGAAATTTCTGTAATCTACTGTTCAATTCCAAATCAACAAAGCTTTCAAAAGATGTATTATTTAGGAAATTATTTCAATTAGTATCTGAGATACAAAAGAAAACCTAATCAGGACACCTTAAAACTCATAACTAGAATTTAAAATAATGAAATTTTAAAATATTACAGCGCCATCTGGCAGTAGAAATTTCTGTAATCTACTGTTCAATTCCAAATAACAAAGCTTTCAAATGATGTATTACTTATGAAATTATTTTAATTAGTAGCTGAGATACAAAAGAAAACCTAATCAGGACACCTTAAAATGTGTAAATCAGGTGAAATCTCGAATCCCATCTTCGATAATATAAAAGTACTTTAAAATATCTTTCGAATGATGTATTAAAAAAATTTTAATCATAATTTGAATTTGAAATACACGTATTTGAATAAATTTAATTTGCTATTAAAATGTAAATTAAAATGTAAATTTTTTGTTTATCCTGCGAAATCCATGAAATTTGAACTCCAACTTTGTCTTGTGGTGGAAACTCAGTATAGTAAGTTTTATGTGTGACAAAGGAAACAGGAGAATTTTGAAATTTGCAATTTTTATTCACAGTCAAAAAACACGTGACCTGAATCAGTAAAGCAAGCAGGAAGTAAAAACTCTTCTGCCTCGCTTTCGAGATATCGGGAGTTGCCATGGTAATCCAACCCCCGGCAAACGCGGAATGAGAATCGAGAATTTCATTAAAATCTATGGACTAATGTGTAAAATTAAAAAAATTATAACTCATTCAGTTTTTGAAAGAATGTCTCAATCTTTTGAGATCTGATTCGTCTAATCGAGGTCTATATAAAAAAAAAAAAAAGAAAGAAAGAAAGAAAGAAAGAAAAGAAAAGAAATGATTTATCTCTAAAAGATTTTGAGTTATAAAATATTTTGTGAAAAAATCGATGTTTCGTAAAATCTAAAAGTATGGATCACTAATCCGTATTTTGTGAAATTGTTTGTATGGCTCGAAAGAGGATTAAATGACCTTTCAAAATATACCGGTTGTTAAGAAATAGGACTATTACTCTTTCGTACAGGGTGTTTCAAAAAAGACGATCGAGAAAATGAGAAATTTTGGACCCTTTTTAAAACTTTTTTAAAAATATAAAAAATCCGTATTTTTTCAAAAAAAAAAAAAAAAAAAAAAAAAAAAATACCGTAAGAATCGGTAATAAATGCTCTTTCTCGTGGTACAGGCGTATTTTCAATATCGCCAACAGTTGAGCAGCGATCGCTTTACAAAAATGCACGAAATTTTCCCTGTGTGCTTCTTCTTTTGAGGAACGCGCTAGAGGTTTAAAAATACGATCCGCTGGCTTTTTAATTAGACATAGGGTGACGTTTTAATTAATATCTCCGGATCTAATTAAAATTTTTAAATTCTGTTTTCACTATCCCCTCGGGAAGGCTTCTGAGCACCAGTATGTCAAATTTTGTATATAAAAATTTCTATATATGTATGTCAAATTTTGTATATATTGGCCAATACATGTACAGAATGGATAAATTAGGTTTTACATCGTACTAAAGTTACGCAAGGGACGGTCTGGGACTCACCCATAAGTGCAATACAGCGACAAGCCGTCACAATTATGATCCTAAGCGGAAATGAGTATACATGTACAGAATGGACAGAAATGATTATCCTGATCTTATAATATTTTTACTCTTTAATGTTAGCATTGATTTTGATCTCTTTGGCAGATAAATTGAATTAATGATAAAGTTTTTCTTAAGCTGTACATAAGTTAGATTCCTACTTTCTTCCTTCCCATGCTATCCTACGGGATTTTTTTTTTTTTTCTCTCTCTCTTCATTATTATTATATCTCATTCAAAAATGAAGTTTTTTGATTTTGTTTTTTGAATTTCACTCTTTGAACATGTCGCTCTTTAGCTTAGTGAGCAATTTAAAATTATGATAATAAATTTAAATATTTTATTTCCTTGAATAAATTTACGACTCTAACTTTCAATCACTATAAGAAATATCTAAATAATCCCATAAATACATAATACATATTTTTAAATATATACAGGTACATTACGACAAAAGTCGGAGATTTCTAAGATGACCGTCAAGTAGAGAAAAATTGGTAATGAATAATAAGAAGTCTCAAATACACAGTTTCAATATTCTATATCTAGTGGATTTTATGACATATAAGATACAAATACAATACAACATACATTTCGTAAATCGGTATTATAATATTTATAATGTCTCCTTAACTTCGTATCATGATACGCGACAGTGTCTCCGTGACGCATCAAAGCTCAAACGAAGCTTAGCAGCTACACACTATATATACAGCTAATTTAACATCAAAGGAATTTGGAAACGCCGACATTTAATATCTCAGCAAGTAGGAGCTATTTTGATCTGATGTTTTCAGAATAATCTTTTAGCTTCTATGTCTCATGCTATCCTGAAAGTTTTGCACTTCAACATTCAGTATATTTTGAGATCTTGAATTGCAATTTAAGACTTGAAAGGAAAAATGTGTAATGGAGTAACTTTTTATTTTCTCGAAAACGGCTCGGGAAATTATTTTAAAATTCATATATGATATTAATTTCTTTTGTCTGAGAAGCATGACGTGCCCCGTTTTTCCCAAAAATCTCTTGTTTTTTATATATTTCACTTTAAAACTTGAACTATATTACCTCGCGGATTACACTCTTTTCTTTAGCATCGCTCAAAAGAAAAGAATCTAATCCGGTTTGGAATGTTCACGGACGCATACAGACTTCGCTTCCATTTGAAATATTCAATCTCAAATAGGTAATTTGGCTCCATCTATCGGCAATTAGTGTCCAAAATAAACTTACAGTAATAAAATATTTTTCTTTCTTTAATATATATATTAAATGAGTTACTTATTTAGGTATTTGTATTTTATACAATATTTGTTTATCAAAAATATTCATTCAATTCACATTGTTTTCAAGTTGATACGTTGTTAACTTTCAAAATTGGTTTTATTTTAAAAAGTGATCTTTTAAAATTTTTTATTTTAAAAAGTGATTTTCAACAAAAACATTTTTCTTTACTTTCATAAAAATCTGGAGTGACTCCACTCGACTTTCCGAACATTGAGTAATTAACAGTTTTGTAGATAAAGTAAAGAAAGAGGAGTTGTTAAACAAACAAAAGAGAGAAAACCATAATAGAGTGTTTGAGTATTTTTCTCCATCTATTACACGATGTTTTATTTAACGCTACTGAACTTTGAGCCCATAGATCATAATGATAAAGAATTTTTCGTTGTGTCCCTGTAGAAACCTATAAATGCTAGATTCACCAAAATGCTTATAGTTAGTGCAACAGTGATTTATAATACTCATATAAATTTTCAGCTCAATTCAATAAGGCGTTTCGTACTTTTAAAAATGTAGTCCCATAGGCCATAATGATAAAGAATTTTTCTTTGTGTCCCTGTAAAAAACTGTAAGTGCTAGATTCACCAAAATCTATACAGTTAGTTCAACTGTGATCTATTATAACATGTGTACAAATTTTTTGCTCAGATTAATAAGGCGTTTAGACGCTATCACACTTTTAAAAATTTGGCCCCATAGGCATAATGATAAAGAATTTTTCTTTGTGTCCCTGTAAAAAAACTATAAGTGCTAGATTCTCCAAAATCTATACAGATTGAGTATTTGTGACCTATAATATGTGTATAAATTTTTTGCTCAATTGAATAAGGCGTTTAGATGCTATCGCACTTTTAAGATTTTGCTCCCATAGGCCATAATGATAAAGAATTTTTCTTTGTGTCCCTGTAAAAAAACTATAAGTGCTAGATTCACCAAAATCTATAGGGTTCGTACTATGGTGACTTACAATATGCGTACCAACTTTCAGGTTAATCGAACAAAGCGTTTAGACGCTAGCGTGTTCACTCACAGACATACACACATACATACACACATACACACACACATACATACATCATCGTAAAAATAGTGAAAACGGACTCAGGGCACCTCAAAACGTATAGAAACATCAAAATCTCGAATTCGGATTTTTGACATGATTACAATACTTTCCTCACTATAGTGTTCGGAAAGTAAAAATGATAGATAATATCATAATCATATGCAAATATTTGTATTTTTTTTTTTTTTTTTTTTTTTTTTTTTTTTTTTTTTATTAACTAATTGATAAATCATTTAAACTATGGATTGAAAAATCCTGAAAAAAAAAAAAAAAAAAAAAAAAAAAAAAGAAGAAGAAGAATTAATTGATTAATTTGCTCATTAAATTTCTAGTATATAATATATATATATACACTAAGCGACAAAAAAAAAGCCGCACTGCAGAAAAAATGACTTATTCCTTTTTTATTTGTAATAACTTTAAAATTAATGTTTGAAACAAATAAAACTGTCTTGTTTGCATAATACCAAAGGTATGAAATGATACCTATGTATATTTTCGATTTAATAATTCGCTTTATTGCACTTTACGAAGTACTTTTTAAAAATCTGCATAAAACTTTCTTTTTGAATATAATGCAATAACTATACAATTTGCATTCTATTATGATTTATTATATAAAATAAACAAGTTATATTTTAATATGTGAAATAAAACTATTTATTTGTTAGGTCTAAGCAATTTTTTGTTAAAAATATGTATTCTGCATTGGGTTAATTCCACCTTTATATGGAATTACTGCATTAATGCGCAATGGCATAGTTTTATACAGTGTTTTAATATAAATCTCAGAAATTTCAATGTGCCAAATATCACAAATAATTTTTTCTAGTTCTGGCAGAGTTACAGGCTGCAAATTTCGAATCCTCTCCCCTCTCTCCCGTCTTTTTATAGACGAAACATTTTCGAGCGGATCGCGATTTTGACCATTTCCATGTCTGGTAAGAAACTTTTTACTCGCCCCGTCCGAAGACATCCGAGTACCATGATGTCTCATCATCACAAAGGCAATCCCCCCAGCAGGAGCCCCACAGGCTCCAACACCCCAGACACCACACCACGAACCGCACGCACCAAACGGGAGCCAGGGACCGCACAGAGCGGCACCCACTCTGCAGGTGCAAGACGCAAGCACCACCGCCCGCAAACCACCAAGGCAAAGCCCAGGCGCCGCCGCAGCGAACAACACCACACCACAACCCACCAAGACCATCCCCAACAGGAAGGTCACAAACAAAAGCCAGACTCGGCAATCAAACAAACAAAGTAAAACAAAGTTATTCAGAAAATAAAACTATATATAAAACAAGTAGTAGGTGAATGGGAAAATTGGGCAAAATGGAAATTAAGAAGCCAGGTCAGAGGCACGAAACAACTTGTTCACCAAACAAACAAATCATAACCCAATTCCCAAAAAGACAACAAACACCAATATATTTTATTTTATTTAAAATCAGTTGCTTGAAACTCTCAAGCAACAACATAAAACAAAAACAGAACAACAACATAACTAAACATCACCACCACAACACAACATAATAATACAACTTCAAAACTTATAAATTTAAATAACAAATCTTTCAAATAAGCCAATAATACAAATCAACATCATAAAATAGGAGCCAACATAACATTGAATATAATTTAAAAGATATACAATTCAATCGTGTTAATAATCAAAAACACAAAGAGACAGCACAACACAAGACAACACATGAAATAATTAAAAGATACAAACCCAAAGAGATTCATATCTCCAAAAATTCCACCAAAACAACCGAAATAATACTCCTAAAAATCATAACACCCAACTCCACACACACATCACAACACACACCACAATAAAATTAAAAGTCACTCACCTCTAACTTAGAGATTAGCAAATAATATATTACAAAAGTATTTTACTATTTCCAATAAACCTATCTTGGTTTTTCTATTGGTAAGTAAAACATAAAGATTAACATCCTTGAAATCTTTCGGAAAGTAATTGAGCCTTATATTTTCAACTAAAGGACAAGCGTAAACAATATGATTGATATCTTGAATTCCTTGATTACAACTGCACAGGTAACTCTTTCCAAAAAACCTATTCTGGTAAGTCCCCATACAGCCATGACCTGTAACCAATTGATTCAAATAAAAATCGCCAAAATTCCTCCTTATATCAACCCTGGGAAAAAGCTGATATGTATGACGTCCAGTATCTGAACTCTCCCACTCTCTCTGCCACTCCAATTTCTTATATTTGTTAAACAGCACTCTTAAGTGGTTTTTCTTCATTTTTATGTTGACATCTATTATATTTTTCTCTGTAGCTTCCTTCGCCAATCTATCGACCTCTTCGTTCCATTTGTGTCCCACGTGAGCTTTGATCCAATAGAATTTAAATAAACAATTCGAATTTTCAACTTCGTTTCGAATATCATCAATAATATCATTTTTAACTTCGAAGCTATCCAGAGCAGAGAGCACAGACCTGGAATCAGTGACAATATTTACAGAACTCCACCCTTGAACTTTAACAAAAATGACAGCTTCCTTTATAGCAATCGCCTCCGCATCATAAACGCTCGTATGATCGGAGATTCTAAATAAAGAATAATTAGAACTAATATTATTTTTGACATGCAAAAATGCACATCCTACTCTTTCATTTATTTTAGATCCATCGGTAAAGATGTAATCTTCCTTCAAAGAATCAACTAGATAAATCTCATCATAGTATTTCCAACTGAATCTAATGGGATTCCAGGGAACAACCATCTTCATCTTCTCCTTTATATATTCATCAGCATTCAACACTTGTGTATCATAAACCACATTCTCCTTCCAATCCAATAACATGATCTTCATTTTGTAAAATTTTAGGGTGATACTAAGGGGAATGACACCAGTGATGACGCAAAGAGCATCCGTAGCCACCGTGGAGTAGCACTTAGAAATAACTAATAAAAATATACGCTGAATACTTTTCAGCTTATCATGTATATATCTTTTTTCAGAATACCAGATCTCAGCACAATATTCAACAATCTTTTCAACAACTATGTAGTATAATAACTTAAGCAAGCTCTTATCTAAACCCCACGTGGCCCTGGCAATACTCCTTACGTTGAGAGAGTACTCCTCAATTTTCTCTTTAAGGTAATTTAGGTGTTCCGTCCAGTTAAACTTGTAATCAATCATAACACCAAGATATTTGATAGCTTTGTAGTATTTGATCTTCATATTCTTATAACAGATCTTAGGTGTATTGGTAATTAATTTGGCACCTTTCCTAATCATGGTATAACATGATTTATCCTGATTGATTACCAAACCTCTAACAGCAGCCCAGCCATAAATTTTTTCTAAAAAGTAACTGCCTAAGTTAACAAAACGATACGGAGCAGAAGCGTTAACAATAACCAACAAATCATCGGCAAACGCTTGGAGGATCCCTTTGTCCTCAGGCATCTCCAACAAATCATTTATGACAATATTCCAAAGTTTGGGTCCTAAGCTCGACCCCTGAGGTACACCTCTATTATATTTAAGAGCCAATCCATCATAGAGAACTTCTCTATGATTTAAAAAACTCAAAATAATATTGAAGAGACTGGGCGGGATCTTATATTTCAATAGAGAATTTTGTATAGATTCCCAAAATATGCTGTTAAAGGCATTCTTAAAATCAATAGAGAGAAGCATGACAGTTTCATTGTTGTTATTAATTCTAACAACACTGTCAACTACATTCTTTAAAGCCAAAGAAGTAGAGAAGCCTTTTCTAAAACCAAACTGATACTTCGAAATAATATTATTAAATTCCAAATAATAATCCAGCCTTCTGGTAATAATTTTGTCTAGTATCTTACCCATTGTGGGTAGAAGACAAATAGGACGATAGCTTCCTGGATAAGCGGGATCCTGACCTTTTTTAAGAATCAACAAAACTTTCGCTTTTTTCCAAATTTTTGGAAAAACACTCTCACTCATGCAGTAATTCATTACCTTCGTAAACCAAGTTCTATCAGCATAGAAAACTTGTTTGATTATTTCGTATTGGATCCCGTCGAACCCAGGAGCTTTATTATCTTTTAAACTCCCCATTATCATGGCAACTTCAAGCTCCGTGACAGGATGAAAATCCTCTTCCATCGTCAGGAACTTCCTATTCCAAACATTAAAATCAGAGCCAAAGTGATGTTCAAGTATTGTAATAATACTATCATGCCTCGTATCCGTCAAATCACCATCCTCCATAAATACCTTTTCTATTTCAGTTTTCTTTTTCACCTTTCCCGTAGCCACAGCATAAAAGCTGTTATGGATAGATTTCTTTGTAATACTATCAATATAATTTTTGAACTTTTCTCTTTTAGTTTGTAGGAGCAGCTTTTTGTATCTACTTTGGTGTTTTATAAACTCTAATAGTTTCACCATTCTCTCATCTTCATCCATTTCTTTCTGGAATCTTCGTCTTAAGGCTCTGACTTTACTTCTAAGGCACTGTAACTCATAGGTCCACCAAGGGGCATTTTTCTTCGTTTTTTCTAACGGCTTCCTTACACATTCAACAACAACATCAAATAATTTGTTTTGAAACTCAGTTATATAATCTTCAAATTCCTCAGTATTAATAATCAGAAACTGATTTATTAATTTCTTAATTCTTCATTTGAACCTCCACCAATCCATTCTTCTTAACGAGATATGATTGTTAACTATCATAATCTCAGCATTCAGATAAATATTAGTGATAATAAGATTATGATCGCTGCCATAATGCTTATCAACTACATCGAAATCATATGTTATATCCTGATCAAAACCTTTCACCATGACAAGGTCGATCCAACTCATCCTATCGTTCCTAATAAAGGTGGGTAAAGAATCAGCTCGATTCAAAAGTAACAAATCATAACCAAGAAGTAATTCTATTACTTTATCTCCTCTTTCGTCCAACGGCCTTTGACCCCAGATATAAGCCTTCGCATTCCAGTCCCCCATGATAATGAAGGGAGTAGTAGAAAATTTATTCAGTAGGAGCTGAATGATATTGATCTCATCTCGGATGTCACCAGAAGGTTTAGAATAAACAGAAACCATCATAAACTTGAAGTCGCTGACTGTGATCTCCACAGCCACGACAGAACTACTGCAATAATAAGAAAAGGTAGTAAAATTTGGGTTACAAATAATAATTGCAGCCTTCGCTTGAGACTTGCAATAGAATGCTTTACATTCCTTAGGAAGACTAACCAAGTTATCTTTATAAAGATACATTTCATTAATGCTAACCAGATCAATATCGTTATTATTTTTAAGGTCTTGAAATAGCGTGGCCGAAGCCACTTTACTATTGCCAAGATTGATATGCCAAAAACAGAATTTACTAATAGCACTATTCTCCATAGTCTATTCTAGAAATTAATCTCTCGATTTCCTTATTCCAGATATAACAATTTTTGTCGGTAACGATATGATCCGAATTATAATTTGTTTTATAATTTCTATTGGAAAATAAACAATTAGCACACTTGGCTTCCTTTTTACAGTCTTTCATCTCATGATCATTTTCACCACACTTCATACAGATTCTTGTATTTCTACAATATTTGCTCGTATGGCCATATTTGCCACAGTTAAAACATAACATTGGCCGGAGGTGTTCTTTGCAGTCCATCCTCCGCCAACAAAGCTTCATTTTCTTAAACTTCATAATCTCAGTGTAATCTACTGGGTTAAGAGCCATAACCCAATTTAGCCCACCTCTACCTTTATATTTATATTTTACTTTTAAGTCATCTGGAAACTTGATTTGGTTGTTCTGCATGATCTCTTCTAATAATTGCTTTTCCTCTACATCTTCATCTACACCAAATATAATAATTTGTGGATGACGTTTTTTCAACTCAACCGCATCAAAACTTTTCAACACATCTTTTTCTTTGAATTCTTTTATAAGGACATCTATGTCCTCCTTCTGGGCCACCTCAATGATAACACCCCCATTAGAGATATTTCTAATGGCATTCACTCCTACCTTCAACTGTGATGGATCAATAGACTTTTTGATCGTTTTAATAGTATCCGCTGATTTAGAAGTTTTGTCCGGAGGAAGAATCTTAACTGCATAAGTCTTCCTAGTCCGAGACCGACTTCTTGCTCTCTCTATTCTGGACGGTAATGGAGCTTTTTTGACAGCATCACTGTATTGTTTACTAGCTATCTGCTTATCCTTTTCACCCATAATACCCGTCATGTGGGATATTATGTTAGATTGATCTATTACAATTCTAACAAGATCTTGCAGTTTAGATCTCAGGTTTTCACTCAATTCTTTCCTTATTTCTTTCTTTATAAACAAACTAAATAATTCTTCTTGAAGGGTTAAAGCCCTGGCAATAAACCCATCAGCCTCCTCCGAAACCATACTGATATCTCCCATCTTGGTTTCTTCCTCTTTATCTCCAATCTCCGACATTTTTATGTCGAGCTGGAACAAAACACTACAATAACAGTAATATAAAAATAATAATATTATAACTGAGCAAAATGTTGCTTTACAATTTCTCAGATTTAGCCGTTATTCAATAACGTTTCTAGTCAGACCAACTTAGAGGTACTGAGAATGGTCTTTGCTGGCATACACTCTGGGCAATTGTGCACAGCAAAACAATAAACACCACTAAGAAGTAGAAACAGCTATCTTTACAGTCTTGTCAGTGGTGGACCTCTGACCTTTGACCATGTCTGGTAAAGAAGAAATTCTACTATATCCTTTGTGGTGTTTAACTTAAAGTGAAAAAAAGTATGATTACTTACAGAATTATAGGTTCTCATGGGAATGTATAAGAAATTTTGACAATTTGAAGTGAATAAACTTACCACAGACGCCGTGTAGTAAGGTGCCTTATTATCTTCAAATGCTGTTTACGGAAATGTCTAAGATACCTCCATAATAGTCGGTCAGGCACCACTTTTATGCAGATTGTGTTTTATTTCGAGTTAATTGATCTCTTGAGCATAAAAATTTCCCCGAGTGTTGAAAATTTATGCACCTCCGTACCACAATGTACGGAGAATGTGTCACTGTTTTAAAAGTGCGATTTTCATTAAGTCGGTCACATTTTCGTCTTCATTCTAGCTTTTTTCAACTGCACGAAATAAAGAAAACTTGATTCATCAGAGAAAACCAGTTCAGCCTAATAATTGACTGATAATGTTTTTAAATTTGGTCAACTAAAGTATTGTTTTTTCTAATTCTTTTCCTTAATAATGGTTTTTTTCGCAGATCTTCCGTTCTTTAACCCGCTTTGTTTAATTGTTCCCGCATTGTTTTTGAAGAAAGTAATTTACTATACACTTTTTTAAAATCTTTTTTAAGTTCTGAACATGATACAAATCGATTTTTTAAACATTCGCATTTTAACTTCCGGTTATCTTGCTTGGATGAGCAACATGACCGCCTAAAGCCAAATTCCCTGTTTAAACGGCCAAAAAAATTTATATTTTGCAAAAATTCATTTTACCAATATTTCGTTAGCATTTAATTATTTTGCCATCTCACGTATTAAAATATTTTTCGATTTTCATTTAAAAATTAATACTTTTTGTGGCATCGTTAACTGCCTTATTCTTACCATTTTTGAAATAAATTCTAAAATTACAATTTTCTTGACAATTGCATTTTGTTTTGAATACTAGACTCAAAGCTAAAGTGTATGTGGAGGACAACATAGTTAAATCTGTTCGAAAATTTGCTTTTTAAACGATAAAATTGGCGGCTGTAGAAGGCGAAAAGGAAAACATCCAAGTGCGGCTTTTTTTTTGTCGCTTAGTGTATATATATATATATATATATATACATATTACAAAATGTTAAGATGTAAAAAATTTTGAATAGATTAAGATTTTTTTAAAGTTAAATTCATATAATATAGTATGTAAATTTAACTTTAGAAAACAAAATCTTAATCTATTCAAAATTTTTTTACATCTTAACATTTTTTTAAAGTTAAATTCATATAATATAGTATGTAAATATGGCCGCGGTAGCCTGGTTGGTAAGAGCAGCGAGTTCGTGATCGAAAGATTGCGGGTTCGGTCCTCGAGCCGGCCGAAGACCGTCGTGTACGCTAATGGCGACTGGTGCACGTTAAATTCCGTCGTGGTCGCAAAGTCCTCCAAGTTCCCGTCAAAAATTATACCTCTGGGGGTACCGGAACATGGGTCAAACTCGCTCTGATCCGGATCAAAATTAGAGTTTGGCTGGTGCTGCCATCTTTCGCCAGCTTATGGAACTAGAAGTCGTACTTCCTCCCTATGAGGCGTTCCTAATAACGGAAGACGCAACCCTCTTGCCTTAAAATAAGTCCGGTAGTTTCACTACCGGGGCTCGGAATTTCCGAGTGGCACATGACAACAACAACATAGTATGTAAATGAAATATTTTTCAAAGATTATAATAATTATAATATATCAAATCCAAATCTAAAATTTCATGTTTCTGTTGCCTTTTTTTTATTTTTATTTTTTACTTTTATAAAATTACATTGTAAAAAAAAAAAAAAAAAAAAAAAAAAAAGGCTAGGTTACCAAACATTTAAATGCATTGGAAAAACTCTGAAAACAGAATTAAAATTAGTAAAATAAGTAATAAAATAAAGTAAAGTAAAAGACATTTTTATGTGACTTTAATTTAAACCCATAATATATATATTTTTAAATATTAATTAATTATTTTTTTTCGCATTAAAATACTTTTTTACAAAATAATATGTTTCTGCAAAGCATACTGGTAAAATAATTAAGAATTATATAGTCAATTATTTTATAAATTACTTTGTTCATTAAATTTCTAGTAATAAATTATACTACTTAAATATTTACCAGTATAAAAGTTTCACATTTTAAAGATTTTTCTATTTTTATTTATTTTTCTCTTTTAAATCAAATCTATACCTAAAAAATAATAATTCTTTCTTTCTTTCTTAAATATATAACAATAAAAGCTGCTCTAGAGAAAAAAAAAAAAAAAAAAAGGAGTCAGACATGGGCAAATTTTAATTTTGTAAATGTGCAAGATGGGGGGGGGGGTCAGAATCTTCTTTTACTTTGAGGGAAAGAAGTTGTTTTCAAAACAACATTTTAACAAAAAATGTTTTTCTCTATAATTATTCATTAGGAAAATATGAAAGAAAATTTTTCGTTTAAAGTCTTCCCCCCGTGTCTCGAAAACACCTGGGAAATTCTGAAAACTGTAAAAAAAAAGGGGGGGGGTGAGGCTTAATCAGTTTGAAAGACCATTGTATTGTTTGGAAATTCGAACTGTAAAAACAGGGGACAGCGAAAATTTTAATTCTTTGAAATTTTAAACAAATGTAGTTCTTTTTTTTTTTTTTTTTTTTTTTTTTTTTAGTTTGTCGGAAATGTCTTCTATAAACAATTTCTTTTTAATATGTTTTGTTTGCCATTTTTTAAAATTAATTGATTAATTTTTTTTTTTTTTTTTTTTCATTAAATATACAGAAAATAGTCTCCATTATGTTCCTATTTCAGGATCACGTCGTTTGATCTCGTTTAATTTATAGGAAAAAAAAAAAAAAAAAAAAAGAAAGAAATTGAAGCTGTATTGCGATAGGGGGAACCTTAGAAGGCAAACATTAAATTTTCAAATAGGAGGGGAATTAGGAGAATTAAGAGCTCATTTAAAGTTCTCACTTACAGAATCATATTTAATTTGCACGTTTTTTACAATTTTAAAAAATTCCGAGGAGTTTCCGATAGATTTGGTTAGGAAGAAGGGACTTTTAGAAAAAAAAAAAAAAATCTATAAGCTCCTTAAAAATGTCCCCCAGCGACCGATTGGTTCTGCGCTCAAAGCTGGTGGATGAAAGTACCGGATTCGATCCCATCCCGCATTCTTTGATCTAGCCGCCTCTTCCGTGTTTTTCTCCGAAAATCGCTTAAATATGGGCTTCGACCCCTTAGCAGAGCCTGACTAAGGCAGGGGCATACGGGGCAGTTGCCACCCACATCAGAGGGTGCCCCCCCCCCCCAAATTGAATAGAAAGTTTATTTTACGTGTCCTTCTTTAATGAACTTTTTTTAAACAAAATATCAGCATAGTGTAAAATCCGGCTTAATTGAGCCATCGTAATTGCGAAAATTTAGCTGAATCCCGCCCTAATGTCAGCAAGGATATGAATTTTGCGCAGCTAGATGACAAAGTTAAAAATCAGAAATAAAATGGATAGACCGATATTTCGTTTTACCATTGGAGGGGGGGGGGGGCTTTATAGCTATTTTAGGTTCTAGTCAATTTTCTTGTTACATATCTATAATGAGGTGAAAAATTTAAATACCTCCATAAAGTTCGGTTCTTCATTACTGAAGTAGTGAAGCAGAGAGGAGCCCCAAAGAAGTTTTTGCCCCAGGCCCCAGTTAGGCTAAATCGGGCCCTGCCCCTTAGAAAGACCTCACGGAGGCCATTCTACCTATAGGCCTAGGACCCTAGCGCAGTCAGTTGGCCTTAAAACCTACTACCAACGAACCTGAAAAAAGTATCGCTGGAATTATTTTAAGTGATTGTATCTAGAAGATTACTCGAAGTGCTAAAAAATTCTTATCATTTAAAATTTTAAAGTTAGATCTCTTAGTACACATTTTACCCCGTAACCCAATTTTTGAAAATGAGACAATGTCCAAAATCCCTTCACTACGTTTCAGAAATTTTTCAGGAATTTATACACTATTATAAACTCATTGCCATGCTCCTTTAATTTTACATTTTAATCATTAACCTCTAAAAAGTAATGATATCAATACAAAAATGAATTATTTTATCGTTTGCGTCACGCTATCCAAAACTGTAAGTAAAATTTATGGAAAGGCTTAATTTGTGCCATCTTATCCAAATTAATTGAAAATGCATGCAAATAGATAGTGTGCTGCAAAGAAAACATTTGTGAAATTTTTTGTTGTAGTTTTGGATGGCGGGACGCAAAAGATAAAATAATTCATTGAAATAAATACAGTTCAGTACATAATGTAAACTTAATGAAAGTGATATATTTGACAGCGTATTTGAAAATTAAAAGCAATATCTCAGTGTGCAAATATACTTTAATATGTAAAACAAAGTAATTGCAGTGGAATTTAAAAACAAATCATTTTGTGTAACATCACTGTGTTGCTGGAATTTCATATCATTTCTTTTAAAACACATATTTTGATATTATAAGAGATGTGAATGAAAAGGTATCAGTGAGTAAATGTTATACATTATTTTATGTTGAAAATAATGTTTACACTATAAAAATAAATAGAAGAAAAAAGCAAATTCAAATAAGAAAATCTGTGTATTTTTTAATTAATAGCGAAGCGTCACTGAAAATTTGATATCATTATTTTTAAGACCCGTATTTCTAATTCTTAGAGCCATAAAGTACAGCGCTGCGTCCCAGTTTTTACCCTTTAAGGGTTTTTTGTATTGATAAGGAATTACAAAGATTTTCTGGGGGGGGGGGGGGGGGAAACTGGAATGCTCCAAAATTTGTAAAAGGAAAAAATAATTGAAAGAGTTGTTATTTTCCCCCCGACAGATTATAGGAATATGCTCCGATGAAGGGGGAGGGGCATAGTCCTCCTCACGGTCCCCTAGCTGGCGCCATCGCTGCACGGAAATGTTATTAAAAAATATGCATCAATTTTTCATTGAAATACCAATCTGAATAAGGTTTCGATTTTAAGCAAATTTTTGCTACATCTGTAAAACATTTTTGGTGATATGGTTTCCTTGTTTCTGTGCTTTGATGCAGTAATTTTAAGACCAATATCTTAAAAGAAAACATTCCTTAACCTAACCATTTCAATTTTCACTTTTTGATATAATTAGGCACTTACTTATATTAAGTAGGTAGAACAGCAAGTACAACAGATACAGTTACTTTTTTTTTTTTTTTTTTTTTTTTAGAATAGCCGTTTTCAGCTGATATGAAAATTTTTGCTCAACTTTAATTGTTAATTCTGACCAGACCCTGACTAACGGCAGGCAGGCCCTGACTTACGGCAGGGCATACGGGGCAAATGCCCTGGGCCCCCCTACAGGCGTATGCAGAAATTCTGCAACCTAAAGAGCTCTTATGCCACTGCAAGGGGGCCCCCCAGAATAGGCTTGCCCCGGGGCTCCAGGTAGTCTAAGTCGGGCCCTGTCGGCAGGGCATACGGGGCAAATGCCCTGGGCTCCCCTTCTGGAAGGGGACCCCCTACAGGCGTATGCAGAAATTCTGCAACCTAAAGAGCTCTTATGCCACTGCAAGGGGGCCCCCAGAATAAGCTTGCCCCGGGGCTCCAGGTAGTCTAAGTCGGGCCCTGATTCTGACCACACCGCTGAACTAAATTTAGTGAATCCAGATCCCCACAACTCTCTGATATAAAACGTTGAGAGCTAAATTACATAGAAATATTCCTTTAGACAAACTAACTAAATAAATAAATAAATTGAAATACTGAAAGGTAATTAAAGACTGTAATAAAAATAAGAACATAACATTTATTGTAATTTAGAAAAAGGAAAATAAAAGTAAAAAGTTTTCTACTAATATAAAAATAAAAGAAATATAATATAGCCGTAAAGTATATAACACGGTGATCTAATTATTTCTATAAGTTTTTTTTTTTTTTTTTTTTTTTTTTTTTTTTTTCATATATACATTTAAATATGCATGTACATCATGTATATATATCAAGATATATAAATATAAAGATGATTTTTTATACTTTTTTCTTTCCATGATATTCCGCTTTTTATTATGAAAATTTTATTAATTTTTATTTCAATGCCGCTGAGGCGGCATGATTGTGATATTTGTAATTTATAATATTTCTTCTCAAAGTTCTTATTCTTCATTATTTAAAAAAAGACACATTTTATAGAATTTTCTAAAAATTTAGCGTATTATATATTATACATTTTTAAAAATTAAAAATATCACGATTTTGAAAAATGAATTAAATAATATCATAAAAATTTTTAATAAATATTTTAATTTAAATAATTTTTTAAAATCCATAATTTATAATTCATATTTTTTAATTTCATTAGAATAAGTAAAAAACCAAATTTATTGTTTTTTAATGAAAACTGCGTAGTTTTACGAGTTTTACTACTGGATAGTTTTTCGAAACCAGAAGAAATCTTTTTAAATGTAAAAATTTTTAATTTTTGAGTTTCAAAATTTATTTTATGTTTATCACGGGAGATTAAAAAATATCGATGTATTGCAATATTTTTCATCGAAATCGGAGAGTTGTATTGGTTGTTATATGTATCGGTTAGCGCGAATGTTAAAGTTATATTATTTATTTGCTGAATTTGTATTTTATTAATTATTTAAAACTTTTTATTTGTATATTTGAAAAGAATCACACTGTAAGTCTCAGCGTAGTTCATATTTTCACTCAAAATTATCCATTTAATTCTATTACAAAGCTCCTATCAGTTTAAAGTGTTGTGTCTATGGTTTAGCTCAATGTGTTGTTTTTGTCAACTAAAACCTTGTGGGGTAAAATTGTTGTTTAATTATAGAAACAATAAATATCAAAACAATTTTCTTCAAACATCATCAGTACTGTACACGATAAAAAAAAATTTAAAATAATTTTTTTAAGCAATACTCTTGTACTTTATTTAGGGATTGATTCTTTTCCATCTTATATTTTGAAAACTGATAATCAGGATATTATATGAGTTTGTGTTATCGTTGAAAACATTATACATGAATTTATATGCAGTTTCAAACAAATATATTTATTATGATTTCTTTTCTTTTTCTTTTTTTAAGTCTCTATGTTTGAAAGTTTCTTAAAATATCTTTCTCATTGGAGTTTTTATCATTTTGTTACTATTATTAAAAATATCAAAATATATTTTCATTCATTTGTATTTTAAAATCAATTCAATCTATATATATGGATTAAAAAAAAAAAAAAAAAAAAACTCATTTACTCAGCTTATTTTTAAAATATTTGTTATTTTGTTTACTGTCTGTACTACATATTGTTGATTTAAAATTTTTCATCAGCTAAGCTATTCAGAAAAAAATTAGCTCTACTATAAAACTGGTCATGAAACAATGATGAATGAAAACTTTGTAAGCATTCATATAAAATTGCAAAAATTTGCAACAGTTGTTTAAGATTGAAAAACATGAAGCACACTGCACACCCCTTCATCAATAACAACACCCCCCCCCCCAAAAAAAAAAAAAAAAAAAAAAAGCAAAGGCAAGAGAGCAATATAGAAACAGCAGTGATGGGTTGCTGCTGTTTTCAGATTCATTCCTGCTATTTTAGTTACTTTTTTTCTCTAACAACGTATTGCTTTTAATTGTTTTAATCCAAAACAGTTGTGTGTTTTTGTGATTTATGATGTTTCACTACAAAGGTTTTTATTCATCATGAATATTCCTGTTATTTATACTGTTCTCACTACATCCTAAAAGGCTGTTTATGAGATGTTGTATATTTAAGGTTGGTACATGTCTTTCATAGAGTTATATATCTTAAGAGAAGACCTTTCACAAAATATACATTAAGCTTTTACAAGCTTTTTTATTTCGTTATCTATATAAATAAGTTGAACTTGTTGAAACAACACTTCTTGTAAATAGTTTACAATGTGAATGAAATAAAATTAGGTTCATTTAGCTATAATAAAAATTTTCACTGTATTAACGATTATATATTCACTATATTAAAGATGGTCGATATTTCCCAATGAACCTATTTGAAATTTGCTGCTTGTATATTATTCCGACAAGCCATATTTGCCAAATCAAAAACAGTAACTAAATGTCATTATGATTAACCAACAATTGAATGATAATTTAAAATTTAACTGTTTTATTTAATTAAAATAATGGAATTTGTTTAATGAAATGTAATTTAATTGGTACAAAAATTATTTTTAGCGCAAATTCCTAAAAATCATTGTTAGTTTATTTGTTGACAGAATAATTATAATAGTACCTAAGTACTGAAAATGTATTACTTCTTTCTCATGCTGATTTACATTGCTTATCATCAATTTAATGATATGTTTTTAATTATTACAATTTCTTTTATGTTATAACAAATCTGCTTAGACCTATGTAGTACAAATGACATGTTTATTTTAATTTTATTTCTTACTTTTTTAATTATCTTTTTACTTTATTTATTTAAACTGAAAAGAATTTCATAGTTCCAGCAACAATGACATGACTTTCCAGCATTATCTATACTATCTAGGGGAAACTTGGGTTTTTATTATTAAGAAGATATATATTTATTCACTATATTTAAAAAAAAAAAATTATAAATAATATATAAAAGTAATAACAGGAGTGTGCGTCTTGTGCTGGGTCGTTGCCATTACAAGAAAGCGGGTCAGATAAAATGGCAATGACCCAGCACAAGATGTTAACCGTTAGGACTGGACAGGCTTCTGAAGCAGACACAAACAATGTCGCCAGAAAGGAGCAAGCAGCCACAGTTTTGCCTCTGATGAAGGGGGGGGGGGGGGTCCCTCCTGCAAGTTATGTAAGGCGTTCTATCGAGAAAGTAAAGTAAGGTTTTTCAAATAACGCAGTTTATGCATGAAATCGCAATACAATTGAAGTTTTATCTAACCCGTTTTCTTGTAATGTCAACGACCCAGCACAAGACTTTAAATGTAACTGGGCAGACTTCTGGAGCAAACACAAACAACGTCGCCGGAAAAGAGCAAGCAGTCGCAGTTTTGCTTCTGGGGGGGGGGGGGGGGGGCTCCCACATGTTAACTAAGGCGTTCTATCAAGAAAGTAAAGTAAAGTTTTTCATGAATATATTTATTTAAGAAAATAAATAAAAAACTTAGAACAGAACAAACAGTAGAAAAAATCAATTTTTAATTAGCTGCTGGTCAAGTAATTTTTAAATTCAGTTAAATACCAAGTATACATCTTCAAGCAAAGAACTATAAAAAAATATTCATTTAAAGTTTTTAAATTGTCAGTTTATATTTTCAGCTTTTATAAACCAATTTTAGTTTAAATTAATTCAGTATTTCAGAAATTATAATGATAACAAATTTTTGATTATATAATAGATAAATTAAGTGATTGCAATAGAGTAGAAAAGTTTTTTAAAAAAAGTATTTGGAATTTTTTGGGAATTTGAAAAATCTTTCTGCTAACAGCATTTATATACGAGGGCAAATTTGATAAGTCCGTGACTTTAAAAAAAGTGGCGCTCTGATTGCACTCTTATTAATATGTTTTCAATTTACTATTATCTGCGGCAACATTGGTGAAATTTTCAGATGATATTTTGAAAAACATTGTGTTCTATGGATTCATAAGCAAATGATTGACGTGTTTGTTTTGATTACGGAGAAAAAAGAATTTTGTGTGTTGATAAAACATTATTTTTTGTGCGAAAAATCAATTACTGAAACTGAAGAAAAGTTGAATAAATATTATGGGGACTCTGACTCTGCTCCATCACATGGTATGGTTCATAGGTTGTTTACGGAATTTCGTTGTGACCGTACAAGCACAACAGATGCAGAGTGTTCTGGGCGTCCAGTCGAGATCACGACTGAAGAAATGGACAGTATTATTCTGATTTATTAGACAATTTTATTGCAAAATGGAAAGAAAAGTGGCCCCATTTGTCCAAGAAAAAAGTGCTTTTTCATCACAACAATGCGCTAGTGCACTGGTCTGCAATCACAGCCGCTAAATTGGTTGAATTATGACATGAATTGCTCCCTCATCCACCCTTCTGTCCTGTCTTGGCTTCCACTGACTTTTTTCTTTCTCCAAATTTGAAAAAAAATGATTTGGTGGAAAGAGATTTTCTTCAAATTCTGAGATCCCTAATGCCACAAATGCCTATTTTGAGGAATTTTTTAATCCTTCCAAAAAATAAGATTTTTCAAAGTTAGAACATCGTTATAAAAGGTGTATCATTATGAAAGGAGATTATGTCGAAAAATAAAATGCATTTGGTATATATATTGTTTTTTTTTTTCTTTTAAAGTCACGGACTTATCAAACTGCCCTCATATTTTTGTACTGATTGGGTTTTTTTACTGAGCTTATTGTATGTGTGTTCAAACTGACAATGTAAGAATTTTATAAAGATAATAAAAAAAAAAAGAACTAGCTTTTCATAAATTATAAAGAAAAAAAAATTATTATGACAAAATTTATTTTTTTATCTGGTCAAAAGTTATGCATCAAAAGTGACAACTGAGTGTGACTTTATGGATGGCAAACTTAAATTTTTAGGTGCAAAATATGCTAAAAATGCTAATTTCAAACTTTAATATTAATCAAAGAATAAAGAATATTATTATTTTTACTTGTTTTATTTATTTTTTAATTTTATATATAATTAAAAATTCTTTTACAGAATTAAAGAATGGCTCAAGCAAAAGAAGATTTTTGGTCACGATACAGCAAAATGTGTTTGCAAGAAAAAATGTACCCTTCAAAAAGTATTATCAAGAGTTTGAAAAACAAAGAATTAAGTTGTATTGTTGAATCTGTTCGCTCTGAACACTGGAAACATGTACTACTAGCATTGAGTAGAGATAATAGTCTGACAAAAGTACATTTTGCTTCCTCTGTATCACCACATGAAGAAGAAGAGGAGATAAGTAAGAATTTTATTATTATTACAGTGCATCTTTATAATGCACAACTTCCCAGACATAAAAAATAAATTTTGCAGTTAAGAAACACTTTGTAAAAAAATTGTTACTCTGTAGAAAACTAAGTGTGATATATTTCTTTTTTTTTTTTTTTTTTTTTTTTAATAAAATTAAACATAATTTATACGTCTCATTAATATATTAAAACCAATGTAACTTTTAAAATGAGATAAAAAATACAAAAATTTAAAACTTAAAAAATACATTTTAATTAAAAACATTAAAGCACAAGACAGACGTTTCGGCTAGAACACTAGCCCTCCTCACTGTCAAACATACAAGCACAAACAACGTTTACAAAAATTCATAATACATCATAGCAAGATTAAATATTCAGGAGGAATAGCTTTAGCCTCGTTCAAGGCAGAATGTTGCATTTTGGTAAAAGCGCCCTCTAGAAAAATACGGGATTCATAGATATTTATATTAGAAGCTAAAATTTTAAAGGTTTCAATATCCGGAATATGATCACTATTGAAAGAATGGATTACGAGTTTTGATTTTAAATCTCCTGTTTTATATGAGCGTTTATGTTCCTTTAATCTGATTTCACCTGTTCTGCCAGTTTCACCGATATATGTAGAATCGCAATTTTTACAAGGAATACTATAGATTACACCTAGACGATTAAGAGGGGGGACAGCGGGTTTAAAGTTTGAGAGAAAGTTACTAATACGGAGTTGAGTAACTTTCTCTCAAACTTTAAACCCGCTGTCCCCCCTCTTAAACGTCTAGGTGTAATCTATAGTATTCCTTGTAAAAATTGTGATTCTACATATATCGGTGAAACTGGCAGAACAGGTGAAATTAGATTAAAGGAACATAAACGCTCATATAAAACAGGAGATTTAAAATCAAAACTCATAATCCATTCTTTCAATAGTGATCATATTCCGGATTTTGAAAACTTTAAAATTTTAGCTTCTAATATAAATATCTATGAATCCCGTATTTTTCTAGAGGGCACTTTTACCAAAATGCAACATTCTGCCTCGAACGAGGCTAAAGCTATTCTTCCTGAATATTTAATCTTGCTATGATGTATTATGAATTTTTGTAAATGTTGTTTGTGCTTGTATGTGTGACACTGAGGAGGGCTAGTGTTCTAGCCGAAATGTCTGTCTTGTGTTTTAATGTTTTTAATTAAAATATATTTTTAAAGTTTTAAATTTTTGTATTTTTTATCTCATTTTAAAAGTTACATTGGTTTTAATATTTCTTTTTCTTTATCTCTTTAATTCAGAGCTTTTAAATAAAAAAATTGCTATCATCCCAGTGGCAGAAAGTTTTGAAGCAGTCTGCAACAGGCTTTTAAAATTTCATAATCTGTCTGCAAAATTTGCGTGTAATCAGGGGTAAAAATGGCTTACACTCAAAAAGACTGAAAGCTGATGAGGAGGGGGGGGGGGCTTAACATCAGTGGTGATCTTGTGCAACAATACACGAATACAGTTTTACTACAAAACGATATAGTATAAACAATTGTATTCATTCAATTAAATATTTTATAGCAATGTTTGACACAACACAATATAAATAATACAAGTATTAGTTTTAGTTTTGATACAGAAATTTTTATAAGTGAATTGTTATCCGAAAGTTGCAGATAAATTTTTTTCTCAGTGCAGACAAAAACTTGTCCGCAAGCCGTTTTTCTGTGTCTGCGACTATGTCGCAGTGTTTCTGCCACTGGGGCTATCATTACAATTTTTTTTTTTTTTTAAATGAGTAATATAATGAAGGGTTTGGTATAAAGCTGGAAATTAGCGGTCGCCACTCGCCACATGGCGACTAGATTTTTAAAAGTGGCGACTAAAGAAATTGCCTTTGGTCGCCACTGCAGTGGCCACTTCTCTTCTACCCATTCTTTATAAAATATACCCCATTCCACGGCAAACTTGGATCGCGCGGCGGCTTTTTCGCGGTAAACGCGCCGCGCAAAGAATTCAGGCTGTTCTAAAATCTAACCTCGCCACTTGCAAACACATTTCGGAAGTCAATTTTAATAGTAAACACTTAAAATTCTTCTACCCATTCTTTATAGAATACCCCATTCCAATGCAAACTTGGATCGCGCGGCGGCGTTTTCGCAGTAAACGCGCCGTGCGCCTCGAATTCAGGCTTTCTCAAATCTAACATCGCCACTTACAGACATTTTCGGAAGTCAATTTTAACAGTAAACACTGGAAATTGGCAGGTAGTCTTATTCATATACTAAAAAAAGTATGGCTTTTTTCCATTTTTCTATAAAAGTATTAGATTTTGATTTTTAAAAAATGTCAAAATGAGAGTTTCGGCCGACTTTCGGGAGACAGAGACGAAAAGGAAGCTCGTGAGATAATCAATCGGCTGAAACTCCGATTGTATTACGTTCGCAGAAAAATTAAAAACGTCATTCGACGCATTTTCTTTGTTATTTTATACCACTTTCTTTTCAAACTTGGCATTTCTATCCATTCCCAAAGGCCGTATCGCATTCAGTCATACGCGTGGTTTCTCGAAATTTCAATCTTTAAAACAGGCTTTATATAGTAATATAAATTTTGGATTTATTGCTTTAATATGAAGAGATTTAAAGAAAATCCTGAATCACAAAGCAACCGTAGTGGTAGTAAACGTGGAGCTACAGATAATTCTGTAAAAATAACATCTTTTTTCGGAAAAAAGGTAAGTGCGTTTTCTGTTATTAAAAAAATAAATAAATAAATAATGTATATATATATATATATATGTATATTTTTAGTTCTTAATCAGAAGAATGCATAATTTATTGAATATTTTATTTATTTACTACATATTATTTAATATTTGTTATTGCATATGAACTATTTTTTACTTTCTTCTATATGTAATATAGAGAAAGTATTGGATTCGCGAAAATTTTCGACCTCCGTTTTTTGACGGATCTACACATTTTGGGGTATCCTGAACACGAATTGATAGTTTTTTAAAAATGTCTGTCTGTCTGTGTGTGTGTGTGTGTCTGCGGTTTAGTGTTTTCACCGTATCTCACGAACCAATGAATTAATTTATAATTCATTTGTAACATGAAAAAAAAAAAAGGAAAAAGAAACTTGCAAAATAAAAAAGTATTATTAAAAAAATATTTTTTTTATTTACATATGCTAATATATTTTCATGAATCAAAGATTTTTTTTTTTTTTTTTTTTTTTTTGTTAAAAAAGTAGAAAATTGACACCATTCAGGATAGTGAAGGGGCAATATAATCAGAATTTTTCTGTTATAAAATAATATAATCAAAAGAGCATTTTAAACATATGAATTTTGTATTGAATAGTATTTTCTTACATTCATAGTATAAATTATGTAAATCTATTCCTATTTCATTTATTAAAATTTATCAGAAATGTATTATTGTGGATGAGTTTCAAAAAGTTGACTACCTTAATTATTTTCTTAATGATTTGTCGAGACTGAACATTGAAAAAATTAAAGAAAAGAAAATTTTATTTTACTTTCACTTTTATCAGCGAGTGGCCAGTGGCCACTAACTAGTGGCCACTAACTTTTTAAAAGTGGCCACTAAAAAAATGAAGGCTAGTGGCCAGTGGCCACCAACCAAATTTCTTAATTTCCACCTTTAGTTTGGTATAGGCATATATGGATTAAGTTTATCAGGGGGCAGAAATTAAGAAAATAACGTCACTGGTCCACAGGACAGTGATTTTAAAATTCCACTGGTCTATTCACTCATTCTATTGGACTTTTAAAAATACATAAAAATTTATAAGACAAAATAAATTTACACGACAAATAAAATTAAAATTTTGTAAATTAATTTAAAAAAATATATTTTACATAAATAAAATTAAAAAAAAAAAAAAAATGGATTAAATGCCAAATATTTACTTATGTTAATAATAGTTTAAATAGTTATATTTTTATTAAATAATAAAAGTAAAAAACATGTTACTGATACTTTTAGAAATTAGATTTTAGATTCACAAGCACTTTTTAGAAAAGTAAAATAAAAAGTTTTACTGGTCTGTTGTATCGCATAATTTATATCTTAGTTATAATTTATATTCTCTCCTAAAATTATAAATGTTAATTAATGTAAATGCAATTTTATGCTTAGTAAATGTAAAATGTAGTCAAATATTTATTTTCATTTTGAATTATTATAAAAGATGGAGTAATATAATGATTGAGTAATATATTTGATCTCTGATCAAAACTATTGTGATTTTGATATTTTAAACTTTCTTTCTGCATTTTCAGTACCACCAGAAAATATTGGATTAAAATTAGTTCCAGTTCCAGCTGGTCAAGTTGATTGTCAAGCTGAACTATGTATTGGTTGCTGTTCCTCCACAGTTTATAAAGGTTTTATTCCTGTAGTTGATAGTAAGTTTTATTTTGTTTATCATTTATTTTCTAGCTGTTTATTTATTATTTGTTTGGTATTTATTTTTAACATTCAGATATTTGATAAAAATAGTCAGTGTAAATTTATTTTATTTAGTCGCAGGGTTGCCACGCTACCTGGAAAACCTGGAATAGTCAGGGGTGTCATTTTTCCTGTTTTTATTTTCTTAGCTTCTGCCATTTTTTTTAAACAAGACCTCTTAGAAAGACCCCCATGCTGGACTATCTCTCCTTAGATCAAAGTAATATGTAACTTTTTTGTTTTCAATTGGTACACTGTAAATATTTTGCCCTCAACACAGCCAATGCACAATATATGTCTAGACAGGAATTTTCTTAGAACATGCCTGGAAAACCTGGAAAAGTCAGGCAATTTCATTCTCCTATTTGAGTGGCAACCCTGTAGTCGTTAAACTGTAAAATTTAATTAATGAGGAGAGTATTTAATTTGCAAATCAAAAATAAGGAGCAACTAAACAAAATGCAGTGAATTGCCAAAAGTAAGTTTTGAGTTATTGTTAAAAAACAAATTTAATAATTTTAATGAAAAACAGATAGTTATTTTGTTTACGAAACAGTGTGAATAACATTTTCAAGTAAGTAAGTTTAATACAGTAGAACCTCGATCCATTGTTTCTCGCAGGGTGCAGGGAAAAAACGATGAAAGTGGGAAAACTATGAATGCGGGTTAAAGTCAAAACATGAAGAATACTATGTTTATAGATTAACACACACAATGTATACAGTGTACTACTAATAAGCACTAATTTGTTACTTTCCAAACTGTCAAAGAAATAAATCAATGTTGTAGAACATTAAGTAAAATTTATTTTTTAAAATCAAAAATTTTATGTTGGGTTTTTGTTTCTTTTGAAAATTGAACAGGAATTTTTCCAGATTTATGACATTTTTCTGGTCCTTTTCTGTTGTACAGTATGGAACCGTTTGTCTGGAATCCAGTTATCTGGAAATATTTTCAAGCAACTAACTTCCAATGCATTTTTTAAAAAAATTAGATTTTTTCTTTTTAATAATAATGGTTTAACATTGCAGTCTGAAACAATTAAAAGTAAAAGAAATACAGTAGAAGATCTTTATAACGCAAAGCTAAAAACACAAGGTTTTGCGTTATATAGAATTTTGCATTATATAGATCACATTTCACACATCGTCAAACTTATCTTGTAAACATGTCCAAATATGTCTGAAACATATCAAAACAGAGTAGGACATTTTAAAGTTACATTTCTTGGAACAAAAAATTGGGTGGATAATAACTTTCATTCTAAAATTTACTTTATAAAGATAGTCCATATATGCCTGTACAAAATCATTCATTATACTGCTCACTTAAAAAAAAAATTAATGATAGCAATTTTTTCATTAAAAATCTCTGAATTAAGCAGATAAAGAAAAACAAATGTATCACACTTACTTCTCAACAAAGTAACAGTTTTTTAGGAAGTATTTCTTAACTGCAAAATTTATTGTTTATATCCAAGAAATTTTGCATTATATAGAGAATTGCATTATATAGAATTGCGTTATAAAGATCTTCTACTGTATTTAATAAATAAAATAATAATTCCATTTAATTTTGTTATATTTATTCAAAAGTAGTATTATTTGGCAAAGGGCATAAGTTAAAGGTCATAATGTACAACAATATAAACTGAAAAAGATAGCTTTTAGTTCTTTTTTTTGTTCTGAAAAATGTCGATAGATAGCACACACACACACACACACACAAAAAAAAAATCAATATTTTGCATTTTTATGGGCATAAAAAAAGGAATTTTCATAAGAAATAAAAAGAAAAGCCTGTAAAATCAAGTCATAATTTTTTAATCTTTAGTAATATTTAATGTTTTAAAATCATTGGTTAATCATATTTAAAAACACTTGGATTTGGGCAGATTTTGATTTTAAGTTTCAAAGATTTTTTTTTTTTTTTTTTTTTTCACATTTTAAATTTTGATTTAATTTATCTTGATTAAAAATTATTTAATACTTTTATTTTTAAAAAGAGGTTAATTAAGTATTTAAATTTGATTAATTGATAAAAAATATTAACTTTTGATTTAAAATATTTATTTTAAATGAGAACCATATGCAATAATTCTGATTAATGAGGCTTGCTTTGATGAGCAACAAGTTATCTAGAATAATCTTGTAAAAACCATTCCGGATAACTGGTTCCCTACTGTACTTTCTGGTCTTGCTCTATGCTTATATAAAAGTTCCTGCATTTTTAAACACCATAATTGAGTCATTCACGTTACATTTTCTTCTGTTTCTTCACTATTATTTTCCTCTTTTGAAATCACACATTTCTTCTATGCTTTAGGATACCGCATGTCGCAATGTCTTGATTAATGCAAATATTATCACTAAATTTTGTACCAGTCGCATCCTGTGCTACAAGCAACCACTCTTCATCTGCATTATCGTCATCATCATTTTCTTGCCCTTCTGTTCGGTACTCTTCATTATTTTACCCGTAACCGCATTTAACGAAACAGTTTTCTCGATTACTGAAGAGGTTACTTCCTGCCATGCTGAAATTAGAAAATGAATAGATGGTTCGGAGGCATGGCTTCACAATTCTGATCTTCCATGGAAATGGGGAAAAGAGCTATTTTAGGATGAAGATGAAAGAAGTAATTCCAGTTTATATGCCATATGGAACCGCTTGACTTTCAGGAAAAAAAATTTTTACAAGGTCAGGAGAAAAATTTTACAATGATGAATGTAGGAAAATGACTTTTTGAAGCACGATACATGCGAGTTTCGTTAACATTATTTAAATTTGTGCAGGGACCATAGAAATAAAACAATCAATGCGGGAAAATGATGTATGCGGGAATGATAGATCGGGGTTTCACTGTATTTTGAATTTAAGGATATCATATTTTATAAAATTTTACTATGGACTTATGTCTCATCTTTCTTCAGCAGAGTATGGAGTTACATCATTTTGCATAATCTAAATAGATTTATGACACGTCTTATAACTATATTAAGATATTACATAATAAGATTCACACTAGAAAAAAAAATATTGAGCAGGATTTTCCAATTCTGACAAAAAATATCTGAGATCTTTCAAACTAGTTGAAAATTTACATACTTTACATTAAGATTTTTTTTTTTTTTTTTTTTTTTAATAAGAATTACAAGTATGCAAATTTAAACAATTGTTAAAAAAAAAAAATCATGTAAACGTTAAAAGACTACTTTTTTTTTTTTTTTTTTTTTTTGGTTAATGGCCGATGCTGCTTCAATATTCAAAATCTAAACTTTCATCAGAAATGCAAAAGCAATTGCTCAAGTTCTTATCACTAAATCTGTTTCAAAATTTCTTTTTAATTTGATTTTGTGCACTCAAATAGTGCTCAACAGAAGTGCAATAACAGCAATAATCAAAATTATTTCACATTGCTAGCTTCCACATTTTGTAATTGTGTGTTAATAAAATGCAGGTGTGACACTTTTCAAGGGAATTCCCTGAATTCGGGGTTTTTGAAAATTTTGCTGTCTCTGAATTTCATGTCAAACTATTTTGTTTTTATAGAAATTTCTCATTTTGAATGTTTAACTCGCCTTGTACTATATAAAGAACTCTCAAAATATTGCTTATTAAAAGTAGCTATACGATGTATCTTTTTTGTCTTCCCTGTCTGCATGCAAGTAGCAGTTTAAGGGATTTTGCATGTTAAGTAGTTTCAGCCCTGTAAAATATACACTTCATATATTCAATTAATAAATCTTAAGAATTATGAATTATTTTTAAAATGATTACTCAATTTCTTCACTTTTTATTTTATTTTTTTAATCAAAAAATTCTAGAAGTGTAAAACAGAGGATCATAGGCTTCAAAGCAATTAATTACCTAATGCAACTAAAAAAGTGGATGGAATACTCAATGAACAATGAAAATAATAATTAAGAGGGGTTATCCCCATTCTAATATTTTTTTGAAAGGGATTTTTTAAGATATAGTGAGATTCTTGTAATCCCACCCTCTAATGTGAACCCTGAGTATATAGATTTATTACATTTTGCTTTACCTAGAAAAATAAGTTTCTGTTAAACACCCTTGAAACTTCCATCTTCCCGTTGGAAGAATAACATAATATTACTACCCCTTCCCCTCTCCTCAAAAATAATTTAATAAAGAAATTAAAAAAATATATATTAATAATAATAATGGAATTTGTAATTGTACCTTTCTTTGCAAATGCTTAGTCTTAATTTATTAATTAATAAAGCCTTTTTGAGAACTTTAGACAAGCTTTGAATGCCTGGTACCGTTTTATAAATGGAACATGATAAAATGGCTCTTACAGTGTGTACAAGACTTTTGTCTAAAAGATTGCTTTTTCATGAACCAACAGATATCATGTAACAAAGATAATTTCCTATCGTAACTGATTAATCACTGGCAAAGTGAAATAGTTGCTTTGAGTGTTTTATATGACAAAATTTAATATTACATTTGAAGCTTTTACTGAAAGATGGGAGCAGTTTTTCCTTTTCTTTTTTACGAAGGGTGGAGGGAGAATCTCAGAAAATATTTTGCTCATTTCTTTGTATAACATACACAGACATACACACAAACATTTTTTTTAAAAAGATTATATAATTCTTCATTAAAAAATAAAATTAAATATTCTCTATTCTCTTTCATCTATTCAGTAAATGCAAACTTCTAAGAAGAATTAAAGAAATTTTCATGCAATTGTAAAATTTTGAAGTCTTAAAACACTTGAAGGAAATGGTAATTTCTTTATTAAAGATTTTTTTTTTTTTTTTTTCAGTGTTATTTTGTAATATTTCATTTCTAATTTAATTATATTTATTTTCTTTTAGTTCAAGCCAAAATGAAGAAAGATGCACAATATTTTCCTACCCCCTATGGGAGAACACCAAAAAACATAAATAACATAACAGTAGCTTTGAATAATTTATTACAGAAGTCACAAACATTAAGCATATTGAAGTTGGAAAATTTGGCACTGACACCAGAAGATGCTAAAGAATTAGCAGAGGTAAATAAGTATCTTTTCTATTATAGTTTTAACAATGTAAACATTCTTTTTTAGAAAGAAAATGATAAAAATGTAGATATTGTTAAATAAGAATTAAAAAATATACACTTTAACATACATAAAGTTTTTAAAAAATTTGTCTTTATGTAAATGTCAAATCTAAAGAATTAGATTTTAAGACAAAAGTTATTTTGAAAAATACATTAATATTAAGCTTTTTTACTGTCGCAGAATAGCATCTTCAAGTGAGAAAATATTATCTAACAGTCAAAATATATATGGCAAATCTTCTCTGGTGAAAGTTGTTGCATACAAGGAGAAAATCCTTCAGAATTCAAGAGAGATGCCAGGAATTCCTATCCTCTTAAATTCAGTCTCCACTAAAAGTTCGTTGATAGTGAATTCCTGTCAGAATTCAAGAGATACACCAAACATTCTTATCCACTTGAAATAAATTTAAACTACAGAGTTCGTCAATAGTGAATTCCTCTTGAATTTTGAAAGATTTTCTCCTTGTATGCTACACAATTTTTACCTCACAATATTTGGCATGTATATTTTGATTGCTCGACCACATATTGTCACCTGAAGATGATATTCTGTGGTAGTGAAAATTTTACTGCTATTATATTTTATGAAAAATCATTTGTCTTAAAATTTAATAATTTAGATTTGACATTTAAATATATATATATGTATATATATATATTCACTTTTACATGTGTTAAAGTGTCTTTTTAAATTCCTATTTATAGTTTTATTATATAGTATGAACTCTCAATTATCCAAAGTCTTCCTTAGTTTTTTTTTTTTTTTTTTTTTTTTTTACGATAAATTATGATGCTTATTAAAAGAATTATTTATTCAGTTTATTAGGTCTATAATTAAACTAAACATTACAGAAAAAGTAATCTGATATAGACAGTTTTGTTTGGCATATATTTTTGTTTTAGGGAGACTGGACTATGCCCCCTCATTCCCCCATCTGAATATAATACCTATGTTCATTAACCCTATAAGCGTTAAGCCCGTCTTTTTCCGTCATGCGAAAATAAAACAGAAGGCTGGTATGGCTAAATTTTAAAATATATATTGCTTTTTTTGAAAAAATAAGATTAATAAACATGCATAGAGTAATGTACTAAATTTTCGTTTTTATACTTTGCATAGTATTAATTTTATGAATCATTAAACATATATACTGAAAAACGGCTAACGCTGAAAGGGTTAAAGAAAATAAATAAATAAGGCTTTGATCCCAAGGCGACACATTGACATTGTTGCATAAAAGAAATAATCATTTAGAGAAAGATTTGCTCATAAAAATTGGATATTCTTAAATTTCAGTAGAAAATAGAAATGCATGTCTTATATTTAAGAATTCTTCAACAGTCTATTAATAATATTGATATTTTTATAATTATATGTGCATATTATATGTAAATTAGAAAATATGTGAATACTGAATTGCATAAAAGTTTTGCACAAACAAGGTTTGTTGCAGAAAGGATAAAAATATTGTGTCATACAGGCCTTGACTAATTTGGAATAAACTTTAATTAGAATTAAATTTAAAAGTTTATTCTAAATTATTTAGGCAACATCTACAACACTCCTTGAAACTTACCAATCTTGGGTAAATGTTTCAAGTTGCAGTCTCTGATGATCTTCAAAATAACCAATTCGAATTTCCTGCAATTATTTGTTTTTATATGATACTGATAACAGATACACTGATCCTCCATTGAACACTTAATTTTTGTATTCAGGATTCTTAAAAGCTTTGAAAAATGTATTTTAACCGAATCAAATCAAATGATGAGTTCAACTCCCAAATTCAACTTATGCATGTATATGTATATATACAGTAGAAGATCTTTATAACGCAAACCTGAAAACACAAGGTTTTGCATATAGAATTTTGCATTATATAGATCACATTTCACACATCATTAAGCTTACCTTGCAAACATGGCTAAATATGTCTGAAACATATCAAAACAGAATAGGACATTTTTAAGTTACATTCCTTGGAACTTGGAACAGAAATGGGGTGGATAATAACTTTCATTGTTAAATTTACTTTATAGAGATAGTTCATATATACCAAAAACTAAATTCGAAAACTGGCATACAATCAATAGAAAGATATTAAAAGTTCTTCACACACCATAAATTTTAAGTCAGCACAACCGGTTTCGAAAGGACGTAGCCTTTCTTCATCAGGTGCAAACACGTGCTATTGCCTTGGAGGCAAAAGCAAGACTGAAAAGCTGTCTTGCTTTTGCCTCCAAGGCAGTAGCACGTGTTTGCACCTGATGAAGAAAGGCTACATCCTTTCGAAACCAGTTGTGCTGACTTAAAATTTATGGTGTGTGAAGAAGTTTTAATATCTTTCTATAGTTCATATATGCCTGTACAAAATCATTCATTATATTGCTCACTTAAAAAAAAGGAATGATAGCAATTTTTTCATTAAAAAGATCTAAATTAAGCAGATAATGAAAAACAAATGTATCACACTTACTTCTCAACAGAGTAACAGATTTTTACAAAGTATTTTTTAACTGCAAAATTCACTGTTTATATGCAAGAATTTTTGCATTATATAGAGAATTGCATTATAAAAATCTTCTACTGTATATATATTTTTAACTCATGTTCACATCCCTACGGGTAGAGTATTTAATCTTGAATATGCTAATATTAAATATGATGCCATTAAATTAAAAAGATAAACAATACTTTGTCTACCATATCAGTATGCAAAAGTGCAGTTTTAAGCAGTTTTCCTGGACTTCCTAAAATTTGGTAAAGTACTTCCATCAATTACATTCAATCAAAAACAGTATTGTTATTTATTTTTGGGTAGCCCTATATATTCTCTACAAATTATGTAGAAACCACATACTGTACTTAAATTGAGCAAAATAAGAAAACTACATAACACAACTTAAAATGCACTTCCATCCATTTTCAAGTATAGCCCCAATACAATCGACTTATTTTGTGTGGTTTGCTTTGTAAATTAATGGTAAATGATTTTCTTATCATATTCTATGCAAAAAATGCTTTTGTGTACATAATATATATATATATTCATTTCATTTTGTTTGGTGCAGTGTAAAGGTGTTAAACTGTACCCGTAAATGTAGTGTATTTGGATATCCCTGCACTTGAACCATTTGTTCATATAATGCAAATTTAGAATATTGAGTTTGAACTTCCTGCTAAAATTTGTTCTCCAGTTTTGTTGATAACAAACTCACAGACGCACACACACACTGCTAAAATTGATTTTTGCATTGGGGGACTTTCAAAACATAGGACTGTAGCAAAAACTCACATTAGAAAATTTGACCCAAAAACAATACTTTCTGGTTTCTCTACTATATATGGGTAAGAAAAAGTAAAAATAGAAAATAAAAGTCGAGAAAATGAAAATAGTATTAGCATTTGCCACGCAGGTAATCTAGAAATCATTTCAACTGGAAATTTCTCTTATAAAAATCATAGATGTAAAAACTAATTTTGTACATGGTTGTTATTTTTAATAGAGTGTTGCGTGACTAGAGTTTATAATAAAGGGTAAAACTGGGAAAATTCATTAGTGGCTAGTGACCAGTACTATCAATTTCATTAGTAGCCACTTTTTTTAAGTTACTGGCCACTTTTTACATGATGAGACTATTTCTTTCAGACAGCAAAAAGCTTTGTAACCATCTGGTGGTATACCCTCAGAAGAAAAATAATAAAATAAGAAATACACTTTATTTTAATTCCAAACGAAGCACAAACATAATTATAAAATAAAACAAACAACCTTACTTAGGCTTCATCTTTAGCAATAAGCTTTTCTGGGGAGGATCCTCCCCCTTTGTCAATTGCAACTAGTGTTTTCTGGCACCGGCTATTTATAGCCTCACTTCTTTGTAACAAGTAGCGCCACTGCGGATCAATTCTGGCCGATTCGTGGTCATTAATGGCGCTGCTATCATTAACGATCTCAACGCTTTCATGGAGAAAAGCATACGTAGGATTATTATAGTTAGCTATTTTTTCAACGTTATTAAATTCTATTTTTATTTCATTTTCACAGTATGCTTTGGCTAGCGCGGTAGTAGAACGGGCAAATTTTATATCGTTTTCATGTTCCTTAAGACGGGTCTTGATTTTCCTCTTAGTAACTCCTATATAGCTTCCTTAGGAAGCTATAAAGGCTATAGTTAGGAAGCTATAGTTAGCTTCCTTAGGAAGCAAAAAAGGAGTTACTAAGAGGAAAATCAAGACCCGTCTTAAGGAACATGAAAACGATATAAAATTTGCCCGTTCTACTACCGCGCTAGCCAAAGCATACTGTGAAAATGAAATAAAAATAGAATTTAATAACGTTGAAAAAATTGCTGACTATAATAATCCTACGTATGCTTTTCACCGTGAAAGCGTTGAGATCGTTAACGATAGCAGCGCCATTAATGACCACGAATCGGCCAGAATTGATCCGCAGTGGCGCTACTTGTTACAAAGAAGTGAGGCTATAAATAGCCGGTGCCAGAAAACACTAGTTGCAATTGACAAAGGGGGAGGATCCACCCCAGAAAAGCTTATTGCTAAAGATGAAGCCTAAGTAAGGTTGTTTGTTTTATTTTATAATTAAGAAATACACTTTATAAGAAAATTAACACATGGACAATGAAATTGTAATTTATTATACACCTTTTAAAAATCCTAAAATACACAATCTAAATTAAAATTTATTTAGGGTTTTAATAATAAAAGTTTTTATCTTTTACTTAATTCGGTTATATATTACTTTTTTTTTATACATTTAAATGAAATAAGCTGTTATTCACAATTCACATTGATATGTTCTAGTAAATGAATTAGCTCAGCATCATCTCATCACTAATTTTTACATGGTCATCTGTAAATACTGTTAGCAATTTTATAATTTTTCCTTATTTCTAAAGACACACACACCTTTTTAAATGATTTTATTTTAATAGAATTAAAGTATTTTCTCTTAAAAAGTATAGATACAGAGACTTTAAATGACCTACTTAGCTGCCAACTTTGCAGCTTTAAAAATAGGGAGATTTTTACATGAAAATGGGAAGGGAAGAAGATTTCTACCTCAGAGAAAGCAAATAGGAAAATTTTTTAAAAGTATACATTTAAGCAAAATCAAGTTTTAATGCACACATTTTCCAAATAGCTGAAATATATAAAATATGCACTAAATACTATGGAGAAAATAATAATAATGGAAAAAGATTGTTCTTGGCATGACATTTGATTGTTGACCCCTAGTTGAAAATGGAGTTCAAGGGGGGGGGGGGGGGTGTTAAAAAAATACATGATTGAGAGATATTGAACAATACTATCCCTTTATAGGTCCTAGAATTCAGTAAAGCAAGTTTAAAACAAATATTTACATTTATGTTGTGGATGGAGAAAGATTGGAAATCATAAAGCTTCTGTTGAGCGTGTGATCGCCATTTGTTAGCAGAAAGGGGGGGGGGGTCACAAAAAATTATGAGAATGAGATATTAAACAATTCTACTTCTTTATAGATTCTAGAATCTAATAAAGCAAGTTTAAAATGAATATTTACATTTATGCTGTGGATGGAGAGAGAGATTGGAAATCATAAAGCTTCTATAAGGCATGTGATCACCGATCGATATGGGGAGGGAAAGGGGGAGTGAGAACTATTAAAAAATTCTACTTTTTTATAGGTTGTAGAATATAATAAAACAAGTTTAAAATGAACATTGACATTTTTGCCATGGATGGAGAAAGACTGAAAAATCACAATTGCCAGTTGTCGATCGATTTAAAATTTTTTTTAATGATTACAGAAAGTGGCGACTGTATTGACGATCGATGCTAAATTTTTTAATCGCCATGTGGCTGGTGGCGACCGTTAATTTTGCCCTTTAGTTTATAAGAAATCATAAGTGTATGATTGATTAAAAAAATAATTAAATAATTTTTACATTTTCTTTAATTTTTGTCACTTTCTGTTTAAAAATTTATATCAGATTAAAAATATTCTTTTAAAAGCAACCAAAAACATGTCTTTCAGTAACAATAATCTTTGTCTTCGGTACTATTTATTTTCAGTTAATTTTCAGTTTGTTTTTGTATAGGGACTTTCTAAAACAACTTCTTTGAAATATTTGTCTCTCAGTGGTTGTCATTTTGAGGAAGGTGCAGTTTCAAGTAAGTAATTTGCCTTCATATATATATGTGTGTGTGTGTGTGTGTCCCCCCTGTAATATATTAATTAAAATAGACAGAAAAAAAAAATTAAATTTAACTTGTAAGTTACTTTTTTTTTTTTTAATACATATATTATATTGAAAGAGATTTTATTATTAATATATTGAAAGGGATAAAAGTGTTGTTGTTATACTAATTAATATTAACCTGATAAACTCTTAACAGCTACATTAAAATGATTTTTAATTTGCGTGGTAATCTATTATTTTAATAATCTGATTCTTATAATAAATAGTTTTTTGTTTGTGCCATATCATTATTAATTTAGAATAATATTCATTTGTTGATCTTATAATTAGAATATTGGTTTTTGTATTAAAAATATTAAAAAATCTTTCTTTATGCTTCTCTAATTTCTTCATAGCACTTTCGGGAGCCCTCCCACCCCCTCCCCTTTCTTCTGTGGCTCTGGAGTGGGAGCTTGCTTCTAACTGCTTCTCTCTCGAGCTGCAGCGTTTCAGGATGCACCACCAGTTACGGTCAAGGTTTTGCATTGGATCGTTGCCATTACACAGTTTAAATTATACAGAATCTCGATTGTTTCACGATGCAGGGCGTAGGTTGGATTATTTAAATTGGCCAATTTATGAACTTCACTGAAATTTATCTTAATGTTTTACTTAATGCTGTGGTTAGTTTCCCAAATTTTATACTCGAGATATGTTCTTTGATCCTATTTTTAGTTTTGCATTTTGTCATTCCTATATAACAACCAGTAGCGTTTTTTAAAACGGAATTCCATATGTGCCTAAAGTTTCCAGTGGATCGATTTTATCTTTGTCGTTTCTTATAAGTTGGTAAATATTTTTATTGGGTTTGATTGGGATTTTAATATTTATTTTGTTCGCAAAGTTTATTTTGTTTAATATTCCTCTGTCATAGGAGATCGCGGGTGTAAATTTCGGTTTGACTTCTTGATTACTTTCGATTTGATTTAATTTTTTTTAAATTCTATTTTTATATAATTTGTTTACGTCTACAAGATCTTTTTTATACCCTGCTTTAGTGGTTATTTATTTATTTATTTATTTTTTGATAATTTTAAGTTCTTTATTAAGTAATTTTTTGTTTGAACATACTGTGATAGTGTGATTGATATAAGATTGGATGGTGTTTATTTCGTATTGGTATGGTATTTGCTTTTATCATGGATAATTTCCGTACTGCTATTAGTTTTCCTATAAACAGTGTTTTCAAATTTATTGTCTTTAATTTTCGTGATACTTAATCTAGATAGTTTATTTTTCCATCTAGATGTAAGATCCACTGAAAACTTCAAGCATATATGAAATTCCCTTTGAAAAAACAAATAATACTACTGGTCATATAGGAATGACAAAACAAAATTAAATTTAGTATCAAAGAACATATCTCTGATATAAAATTTGGGAAACTAACTACCGCATTAAGTAAAACAAACGCAAATGAAAACATTAAGATAAATTTCGGTGAAGTTCTAAATTGGCCAATTTTAATAATCCAACCTACTTTCTGCATCGCGAAACAATCGAGATTCTGTATTAATTTAAAATTGTGCAGTGGCAATGATCCTACACAAAACCTTGACCATAACTGGTGTCGCATCCTCCAGCTTGAGAGAGAAGCAGTTACAAGCAAGCTCCCACTGCAGAGCCACAGAAGAAGGGGGGGGGGGGGAGGCCCTTCCGAAAGTGCTATGGCAAAATCAGAGAAGCATAAAGAAGGTATTTTTTAAATAAGTATTGGTTTTTGTTTTTGAGATTTTTTGGCTTTTGTATAATTTTTGCCTTTTGACAATGCACTTTGGAGATTTCATGGACTGTGTGTATTAAAAAATTGGGAACTGTAGTAAAATATGTTAAGATATTACCTTTATACATTTGTTTAAACTTCAGTTGCTGGCAAATTTTAGTGTTAGACTTAAAAAAATAAGCCTTAATATTTGTAAGATAAAATAGAAGCTTATTCAAATAGAAGCTATGACACTTAATTAATAAAAAAAAAAAAAAAGTTCAAATCAGAAATGACAAAAGAAAGCACAAGAAAATGAGAAAACAATTTAACCCTACAAGGCACCCAGTTCCATATGTGGAACACCGACTTTAATCGTTCCTATAGCTATAAAACTATTAGTAGCGACATCTCTTGACATCTTGATAGAAGCTACTGACATTTAGCAATGTAGTAATACGAATCTTTACCTAAAGATGTCGTTCGTGTTTTTGTTATAGTGCACTCAGTGTGAAATTTGAATGAAAGTGATATGTTAGTCATTTGTCTGAATTCAAAAATAAAAAAAGAATAGTTATTGAACAGTTTTGACTCGAAAAACAATAGTGTGTGTTATAACGAAGTGTATATTTTGCAGAGGTAAGCTGTTTTTTTTATATTACAACAGTAAACGTATTAGTAAATCATATTTTTATGTATGTTGCACATACAGTACATTGAGCTAAAAAGTTGATTTTTCCGTAAAATATATTTTTATTTTTATAAGTTTTCCCTATCTTCTGATCACTAATTACAACCTATATATTTTTGTCACACACTTAAAAAAAATTGAGCCTTGTATGGATAATAAATAATCTTGATTAACTGTTTCTTGTAATCATGATACATAGACATCCAATGACATACTCAAGGGTAGACCAGAAAATTGAAATTTTTAATTACTTGTCAGTGTCAGTAGATTATTTTAGCTTACTTGCCACTTTTTCATAAATTTTCCGGCTGATTACCTAAGTAAATAATTTTCTTGCATAAAATTCTGAAGAAACTTTTATTCAGACCCAATTTTTTTACACTTAAGGCTACACATCAGATTTCCCATTTATACCTTCCTGTGTTATCCTATGGGATTTTTATTGCTTTGTTTTATAAGGATACCTCATTCAAAAATGAAGTTTTTTGAATTCTGTTTTTCCCAAATTCTTATGTACTTGCTCTTATCTGTAGCGGTAGGTAGGTAAGTTTGTTTGTGAATGTCATGCTAGAAAAAAGGGGGAAATAAATGTGAAATATCAGTCATATCGTTACATATAAAGTACCAAATGAAAAAAGTGAATTTTTTTAATTCAACGGATTAAACAGCTCATCGATTGGACAGTTAGATTTTTTTTTAATTAACTAAAGTATTAAAATTAGGCTGCAACAGCAAAAGATTGCAAGGAAACCATTTGGAGAGAAAAGAAAATATCTGCTACTCATTAACCCTTTGAGTGCTGAATACTTGTGGCCTATGCGGTCCATACGGACGGCACGCAGTTGGCACTGACGATTCAAGAGGGTTTATCATCGTCTCCTTAAATCAGTAACCAAGGAAACTGTACAAAACGCCATGACGACGGCTAGAAGCAATCTTCGCAAAATGGGACTTAAAGGTGTATATTCTTCAATTTAAAGTATCAAAAGTGCTTAAAAATGTTTGTTTGTCAATTTCATGCTAGTAGCATTCATGTAAGTAATATTTTGTTGAAAATAAATGAGAATCAAGTTGTCTCATTCTTATCGCGGACGCGCTTTATGCGAGTGTAGCATAGTACACTGATCATTTTTGCCAGGCGCGTATTTGCGTCCATAGTCCATACTGATAACATCTGCTAAGCACGTATTTGCGTCCATAGTCTATATTAATGACTTTCGCTGGACGCATATGTGCGTCCATAGCACTCAAAGGGTTAAGTCACATGCTTTTGAAGTGGAATTAAAAATTGCAGTTTTCAATTTTTTAAAAATTTTCTCTCACAAACACAAAAATTAATATACAGCCTGTACAACACAAGACCAACTCGCAGTTCAAATTTCATCAATTTTGGTTAATAAATAAAAAAGTTACTTTTTTTTTGCAAATTAAATTTTATTTTAACTTTGAAAAGATTTATGTGATACAATACATTAAGAATTTGGGTTTTAAAAGTTTTTTAAATAGATTATTTGAATATTACCCTTTGAACATGTCCCTTTTACTTTTACTTAGTGAGCAATTTTTTGAAAAATTTCATTTCAACATTTTATTTTATTAAGTAAATTTATGACTCTTAAGTTTCAATCTCTAAATGAAATATTTGAATTTATTTTTTCAAAAAATTGCTCACTGTGTCAAAAGGTGATATATTGAAAGAGTAATATTCAAAAAACAGAATTTTAAAAACTTTGTTTTTGAAGGGACATTCTTATAAAACGAAGCAACGAAAATTCCATTAACTAGACATAGTACTGATAGCATAAAAAGGGTTGTAATAATTCTACTATGCAGAAAAGTAAATTGCACCCACGATGTGAATGAAGCAGTCGCCAAATGTATGCACCACAACTGTCTTCACCAAAACTAGAAAAATATTTCATTTATCTTTCTTTAGAAAATAATAAATTTTAAGTGGAAACTTAAAAATATAATTCATTTAAAAGGTTTTTTTTTTTTTTTTTTAAGTTTGTATATTTGGATGCGTAGAATTTTTGTATTTTATTTTAATGATTATCTTTTGCATAAAGTTTTAACATTCTTATTCTTTTGTCGGTCTCTTCCTTGATTTTTCTATAGTTTCATTTAATTAGAAATCTTTTGCTAGATTTTTAAAGCAATATTATGATTTTTTTTTTTTTTTCTTTTATGAATATGGTTTGATGCAGTTTTTTAAAAAATGATATTTATGTTTTTAAGGATATTTATATTTTTGTTTTTATTTGTACTTATAATTTTGTACAAACTTAAAAAAAAATTCTTAAAATTTACTTATAAAATTTATCCTTTTCTTTTACAGTAATCTGCCACAGTTTAAATTCATCATGTGTTTCTTGGATAGATTTTAGTTTTTGTGCCTTAAACTTACCAGACATTGAAGCTATTGCAAAGGTGATTAAAGTATGTATATATTTTCATGCTATTTGTAACAGACTAGTTATTAATGATATGAAAAATGTTAACTGTTTATTTTTATATAATTTGTAAATATGAATTGATAATATGAATTTCGTAATATGAATGTATTAAAAAAATATATATGTATATTTACAATATAAAAAATGCTAAGACATTGTAGTTCATTCAAAAATGGATAGAAATAATGTATATTTTCTTTCTTCAAGTTTAAAGGACACTTCGCCCATTGACACCAACATTATTAAGAAAGAAAAAAATCTGGAAGGACTCTCTCGACACTCCAAACATTAAGTAATTAACGGCTGCATAAATAAAGTAAAAAAAATCATTAAATAAGCAAAAGTGAAAAATATAATTGGGGATTGAGTGTTTTTCCCCATTCTTTAATTTTACACTATTGCACTTCAAACAATTTGAGCACATAGATCATAATGATATAGAATTTTTCATTATGTCTTTAAGGGCTAGATTCACCAAAATCTACATAATTCGTGCGACAATGATGTGTATAAATTTCCAGTTCAATCGAATAAGGCATTTAGACACTATCACACTTTAAAATATTTGGACTCATTGACCATAATGATAAAGATTTTTTCTTTGTGTCCCTGTAAAAAAACTATAAGCACTTGATTTACCAAAATCTATACACTTTGTTTGATGGTGATTTATAACGTGTTGTGTATAAATTTTTAGCTTACAAGGAAACATTCAAAAGGTGTCATCTTCAAAAAATATATGTGATTCAACTCTTCATAAAACACCAGAAAGTGAAAAAAATTATTGGCTGAAATGAATTACAGCGACCACAAAAAATTATCGAAATTAAGCATTTTTGGCGATTTAGTGCTGTTAGATGATAAGTTCGCTAGCACCGAGATTGCTGTGTACAAACAGAACTGTGTTTCGCTTCTCCGCCAAGTACTCAAAATCAATCGCCTAACAGTGGGAAATCGCCAAATATGCTTAATTTTGATAATTTTTTGTAGTCACTGTAATTCATTTCAGCTGATAATTTTTTCACTTTCTGGTTTTTATGAAGAGTAGAATCACATATATATTTTTTCAATATCTTTTGAAGACGACACCTTTTAAATGTTTCCTTGTCAGACAAATAAGGCATTTAGACGCTATCACACATTAAAGTATTTAGACCCATAGACTATAATGATAAAGAATTTTTCTTTGTATCCCTGTAAAAAAAACTATAAGTGCTAGATTCACTCAAAACGTATACACTTCATGCAAGAGTGATTTATAACGTGTATGAATAATTAGCTCAAACACTATCACACTTTGAAAAAATTGGGCCCATTAGACCACAATGATAAAGAATTTTCTTTGTGTCCCTGTAAAAAAACTATAAGGCCTAGATTCACCAAAATCAACAGGGTTTGTGCTATAGTGACCTATACCCTACGTACCAACTTTCAGCACACTCGAACAAAGCATTTAGGCACTATTGCAAAGCACTATTGTGTTCACTCACACATACATCATCATAAAAATAGTAAAAATGAACTCAGGGAGGACCTCAAAACATACATATAGAAAAAACAAAATCTCAAAGTCGGAAGGGTTGGAAATAATCCAAATGTAAAAGCAAACTGCAAAAAATAGATTAGGTAATGAGTAATTTACAAAAAAACTTTTTCGTATAGAGTAACATGGGGTTTGACTGCGTTGATAAGTGAAGAGTTTCTTTAAAAGCAATTTCACAAATGAAATTTCAAATAAAATGATCATAAGATAAAATTTATTTCTTCTAAGTTTTACTTTACCAGAATTTCTGTGAATTGCAGAGTTTTGCCTGGAGTTTTTGAGAAAGGTGCTGTATCTTGCTTTCCCTTTGAAAATCAATTAGCTTTTACAAGCCCCTTAACCCTTTCATGTTCATGAATGCGTACATGTAGTCTGAGTTTTTTTACTTCTTAATGGTTTATTCATTGCTACAAATTTGCCATGTAGAAAGAAATCAGTTTATCAGTATTACTGTTAAATTTGTAACATTATTAGTGTTTAACAACTGAAGAATATATAAAACTCATCCCAGTAAAATGCCTTCAAAACAAAAAAATTAAAAATGGTATGAGCATGAATAGGTTAACGAACAAAATGCACCATCTTTGCCTTCTAAAACTTGCCCTTCTTGCCCATCAAAATATGCTCTACTTGCCTTCAAAACATACTTTACTTGACTAAAATTGATGCTTTTTTTACTTTTAGATACTCTGACAAATTTCTACAATCTCCAACAGTAACAAAGTTTTGCCGATAGTTCAGTGGTAGAAATAAATATGTCAGGTGCTTGCAAAATAACATTCCGTCTTTCTTAACTAAGATGATTTAATGACTATTTACATGTAATTACATCTGATCTATATACATATATTACAAGTTGACATATTTAGGATCACCTATTTAGATCCTTCCTTTACCATTGCCTGCCACACACTAACTGAAAACAGTACATGTATCGCCGTGTCTGATACACAGCGACCCCTGGTGGAGAGAATTCCGTAACACTCCCCACCGAACTCACATGAGTTCACCATCAATTTCCAAAAAAAAATTACAAACATAACATAATCAATTATTAAATCCACATATTGAAAAATAATTTGAACATCTAAATTACTATCAGTTAAAAATAAGAAAAATATAATGTTAAGCATTAACAGAAATTTGCAAATAATATTCAAACGATCTAAATAAAATTCTTCAGTAATCAAATAGCAATATATACATAAATAATAATCAACATTATACATAAAATAACAAATTTTACTTATTCAGTTTATTATTAAGGATTAATTTCTAAATTATATACAAGTTGAACTGAGCGCTTAATGTTACCTTTAGGGGTTTTGATGAGAAGAGAACGAATTTTACCATCTCGTCCTGGATATACATTTAAAATTCTACCCATCATCCATATGTTTCTAGGATAGCGCTCATCATTAATTAAAACCACATCATTTACCTTGAATGATGAAATCTTACCTGGTTGTGGAGATATATAAGCAGATCTAAGATTAAGCAAATACTCTTTTCTCCACCTATTCCAAAAATGAGTTAAAAGAGTTTGCTGATATTTATATCTTTTTACCAAAGAATTTCTGCTTACAATTAATTCGTCTTTTTTAACCTTAGTTACAGGTAAAGAAATTAATCTTTTCCCAACTAGAAAGTGAGAAGGAGTGAGTGGGGAAGGTTCTGATGGTTCACTATACAGATATGTAATAGGTCTAGAATTAATCATTGCCTCAATTTCTAGAAAAACTGTTTCTAATTCTTTAAGAGAAAGAGAAGATTTACCAATAATTTTCTTTAAACAAGTTTTAATTGTACGTATCTGCCTTTCCCAGAAGCCTCCCCACCAAGGACTCCTTTCAACAATAAATTTCCATTCTATACCTTTAGAGGCAAACAAATTTTTTACCTCAGGTTTATCAATTTCACTCCACAATTTTTTTAGTTCACCTTTTGCCCTTTTAAAGGCTTTAGTATTATCAGAATATATAACTGAACATAACCCTCTACGAGAAATAAAACGTCTTAAACCTAATAAAAATGAATCTGTACTCATATCAACAACTAATTCCAAATGTACAGCTCTTGTAACTGCATAGGTAAAAATGAGTAAATAACATTTTTTACAGTCAGTAGTAAAAAAGGGTCCAGCAAAGTCTATACCAGAAACATCAAAAGGGGGATGTTCCTGAATTCTGTCAGGAGGTAGAGGAGCTACCACCTGATTACCAGCTTTCACTGAAAAACGTCTACAGATCAAACAGTTTTTTAGGACTCTTTTTACGAACTGTCTACATTTAAGAATCCAGAATCGTTCTCTTAGGTGAGTTAAAGTAGCATCTACACCCAAATGGCCCATTTTTATATGAGCATCAAATATGAGTAATTCAACGAATTTATCATTGTTAGGAAGCAGCAGGGGGTGTTTGGCCTGCTCATTATTACTTGAAAATTGCAAGCGTCCTTTCAAACACAAAAAGTTATTTTGGTTAAGTTCGCAATTCAAACTGTAAATTCGTGAGTTTTTATTTACAGTACCCTGGGAGAGAAGTTGCTGAATTTCACTCCCAAAATGCTCCTGTTGAATTGTCTTAATCCAAGAGTCAAAGGCTTCCTTAAGTTCCGAAGCACATATAGGTCCTCGGCATTTGGTGCCGTGACCAGGATTGGCATTGTGGGCAAACTTTTTTACCCAAGCTGTCACGCGCAAAAGTCGAGAAAGGTTACTGTATTTATTTACTTCAATGATCTTTAAGAGAGAATAATGATTAGTAGAACAGACAGTATTTACTGCTACACCTCATAGCTCTTTCGAAACTAATTGTTCAACATTACTGTCATCTGGTTGACGGATGTTAATTGGATCAGGCCATAAGTGAACGGGTTGAGACAACCAAGGAGGGCCCATCCACCACAAAGAATTCGAAATAATATTTTTCGCCGATTCTCCCCTAGTAGTGAGATCTGCAGGGTTCTCTGATCCACTACAAAAATTCCAGCATTCAGGAAGGGAAAGTGATTGCACTTGAGCCACTCTGTTGGCGACAAATGGTTTCCAAACCTTGGATGAATTTTTCACCCAATGAAGAACAATTTTGGAGTCGCTCCAGAAATGGATTTTTTGAGTAATGGCTGGAAAAATTCTCTGAATATAATTTCCTAAACGAGCACCTACAAGTGCTGCCATTAATTCTAATCTGGCTAAAGTTAAACTTTTTAGAGGAGCAACTTTACTTTTTGAAATCACAAAACTTATGTTAATTTTTCCTTCACTTGTTAAATATCGAAAATACGCTACAGCTCCATACGCTTTAGGACTGGCATCAACAAAAACATGAAGCGATATTTCATTAACATTTTCCATTGAAAAAAGTTTACGTTCGATGCTAAAATTTTCTAATTCAGAAAGTTCAGAACACCATGATCTCCACTTTTTTTCTAAGTCATGTGGTAAGTTGTCATCCCATAGTAGACCTCTTTCCCACAATTCTTGAATAAGAATTTTAACTCTTATTATAATAAATGGACTAATTAGTCCACAAGGATCGAATATCTTAGAAATTATTCTCAATACATATCGTTTGGTGATTTCAAATTCCAAGGAATCCCGGACATCCCTTAAATCTAATTTAATTTTATCCTCACTTGGATCCCACTTTAATCCCAAAAATCCTTCTCCTTGCCCGAAATCCATATTTTTCTCATACCCGTTTTCACACCAAAGTTGTTTCAACTCATCACAATTAGTTTTTAATTTCCGGAGTTTAAATCCAGCAGCGCATAATATTTCTATTGCCAAAGAGGTTAACTCATAAGCATCCTGTGCAGTTTTAGCTCCACTGTACAAGTCGTCAACATATAAAGAATTTAACATTTCATAACAATTAGGATAATCCTCTTTATATTTCCCTATGTGAAATTTCAAAACGCAAGCTAGCGCAAATGGAGACGTCGTTAACCCAAAGGGTAAACGATTAAGTTGAAGTGTCTGTACCGGATTATCGGGCTCGTCCGGAAACCACAAAAATTTTAGATATTCTCTATCCTCTTCCGCAATTTCAATCATAAGGAAAGCTTTCTCTAGATCTCCGCAAAATGCAACTTGATTTTCCCGAAATTTAAGTATAACATCCAATAAATTTGGATATAGATTAACTCCCGATTCAAGAGAATCATTTAAAGAATTTTTACTTTCATTTGCTTTAGAGCTGCAATCATAAACCATCCGAACGCGAGTAGTTTCTTTGTCATCCCTTATTACTGCTCTGTGGGGCATATAATAACCTGAATTCATATCCTCGTCAGTACATTTTCCTACAATATTACATTTCAATTGATCCGATACAATTTCCTTATACTGATCAAAAATTTCAGGATTTTTATTCAATTTAAATTTTAATGAATTGAAACGTTTGCTCGCGACCTCATAATTAGAGTCCAATTTTAACGGGGGTCCTGTATTATCTTTCCACATTAATCTACACACATACCGTTCCCCATTAAATTTTAAAGAATCCTCAAAATCCTTAATTAACTGATTATCCTTTTCCGATAGATTTTTGGTTTCATTCGGAAATTCTTCAATTTCCCAAAATAATCTTAAATCATTTAAAATAGCATTATTTACAATAATCATGTTTTCAGAACAACTACTTTCATTATCGTCTGATCCAAATATCAGCCATCCAAATGTACTATTCAAAGCTGACAAATGTTTATTTATAGGTACCCGTTCCCCATAAATTAATTCCCAACAAACATCGGCCCCTAAGAGGATGTTAGGGGCCGTTATAATATTGTTATCCGAGCTATCTGAATCAGCCAACTTCAAATTCAGTCTCTGCATTAAATCTTTTATTTTTCAATCAGGATATTTCACAGTAGCGCCCGTTATAGTGCGAGAAACAAATAATTCCTGTGTTTTTTGAAAAGAAGAATTTGTACTTTCCAGTGTTACTTCAACAACTCGATAAATTTTATCCGTTGGGCATTTCATTCCGAAAGAATAAACTGATAAAGTTTCATTACGAATGGTTTTTAATTTTGAATCATTCGCTAATTTTTCACTAATAAATGATCTCGAACTTCCACAGTCAAACATTAATCTAGATAAGCAAGATTTATTTTCCGATTTAGCAATAACAGTGCAAGTTTGTAAATAAACATTTTTAGAACAGTTTGTATTTGCATTACATTGAGAAATAGAAGAAATAACTTCAGAAACATTAGTGTTATCCCGTTCATTTTCGTTTTCATTATAATCATGAAAAACGGCAGTTTTTCGAGTGACGCAAGCGGAAGGACACACGGACGGAATGCTGCGAACTCATATATACGCCTAGTTTGACATCAAAGAGATTTGTAAAAGCCGACACTTAATATCTCAGCAAATATGCCATATTTTGTTCTGATATTTTCAAAATAGTCTTTTATCGTCGGTCTTAATCTATCCTGAAAATTTTACGTTTCTACATGCAGTATGTTTTGAGATCTGAATCTCAATTTAAAGCCAAAAAGGGAAAATGTGTGGTGTACGCTGCAAGGATGTAATGAAAAAATATCTCTAAAACCGCACGAACGATTTTAATTTAATTAATATATGTTGTTAATGGGATCTTTCTGAATCTAGTAACGTATTTAGTCAAAAAAGTATTTAGATAACATTTTAAATAAGGAAGTATTTTGTAATTTTAGACATTCCATTTTATCATAATAATGATGAATTTACAATTTTTTAAAGCAAAAAATTTTTAATAATTCATAAACATCGATTTTGTAGTAGCGCAATCATTTGCGATTCCTATTCATGTAACCTTCCGCACAGGGAATAGGAAAAAACAGAAAATGCAGTTTTGGCGCCATCTTTTGATTTTAATTTAAACTAAAACATACACTTTTGCAAATATATATATATGTATATATTTCTTTTTAAAAATTAAAAATCTCTTTTCAAAATACAGTAAAAGTTTATTCATATATTCACTTTTCAGACTTTAAAGTGATACATATTTTAAATATTAATATCTTTACTTTGAATCCCATAATAATTTATTTAAAAAATATAATTCTCTCTTTCTTTCTTTCTTTTTTTTTTTTTTTAATTAATTAATTTCTGCATGAAAAATTCCATTTCATAAATATATTTACAACTACAATAAACAAAAACCCTCCTTTAATTTTAAATAATTATTTCTACATGTTTCTAAGCAATTAAAAGTGATTTTTTTTTTTTTTTTTTTTTTAAGAAAAATAGTTTAAATATCGGAATGTATATTGTTTTATCATGAAGGTAATAATTTGGCCATCTAGTGGCGCCATCTCGTAACTTATATTGAAACCATATACATTCCTATATTTTATTTATTTTTCTTAAAAAAAAGGGGGGGGGGCACTTTTAATTCCTTAGAAACATGTAGAAATATTATTTAAAATTAAAGGAGTTTTTTTTTTTTTTTTTTATCTTATCGTTGTTGTAAATATATTTATGAAATGGAATTTTTCATGCAGAAAATAATTAATTAAAAAAAAAAGAAAGAAAGAGAGAATTATATTTTTTAAATAAACTATTATTGGTTTCAAAGTAAAGATGTTATTTATTTATTTTGATGTGTTTTTCGATAATTGCTATATTTGACACATTTTTCATGAATTTTAATTCTATTTTAATTTTTTTTTTTTTTTTTTTTAATATACAGCGTATTTATCCCCTTTTTCATCCCCTAGCCATTATTGCTTTAAATAATAATAATAAAAAAAAAATTAGTTTGATTATGTTAATATTTAAAATGTGTATCATTTTAAAGTCTGAAAAGTAAATATATGAATAAACTCTAACTGTATTTTAAAAAAAGATTTTTAATTTTTAAAAAGAAATATATATATAACTTGTATTTTCCATAAAACTTAAGCTTAACTTGTATTTTACTTAACTTGTATGAACTTCAGCTTAACTTGTATTTTCCATAAATTTTTTCTCCAAATGATTTTATCTTATTTTTAAAATTATAGAAATGTAGAGCTTAATTTATATTTTGTCTATTTTCTTCTACTAAATATTTTTATGAAATAATTTTTACCTGCACTTTTGATGAAAATTTAAAATTGTGAATATTGGAGCAGTATCTATACTTAGTCTCAAAAGGGAAAAGAAAATAAATAAATTTCCATTTTTAACATTAACTTGATTTTTTTTTTTTTTTTTTTTTTTTTTTTAATTGTTTAATTTGCATTTGTAATTCTTTAAAAAGAAACTTGCAAAATGTAAATTACGTAATTCTAACTTAAATTTGAAATTTCCCACTTATTATTGTTATTATTATTTTAAAGAGTTTGAGAATCCCACTCAATATTTTTTTCTAGTGCGAAGCTTCTCCATTTTGTTTCCAAGTGGCAGGCTACTTGAAAATTTGTCAGCATGATAACATTTGAAATACTGAATTAATTCAAACTAAATTTGTAGTCTCGATTAAACTCAGAAATGTATTTGTTATGTTCATTTGCCAACTTAATCTACCCTCTTGTTTCCCTGTGCCAGCCCACTGAAAAATTCAAATTTACATTAGAAAGGTTTTATGAACCGATTTGCTTAAAACTCCATATATACAAGCCTTCATTAATAAATCCACGAAGTCCATTACTAAATTGTAGCTGCCATCTTGAAAAAAAAATGGTGGCAACTTCATAATAAAAAATAAATCAGTTCACCCTTCCTAGGAGCCAGAAGGACTTGTTTTTATTTTTTGATCAATAACCCCTAAAAAGTAATGATATCAGTACAAAAAACCCTTAACGGGTTAAAAGTTTGTGACGCCGCTACTTTATGGCTATAAGAGTTTGAAATATGAGTCTTAAAAATAATGATATCAAATTTTAAGTGACGCTTTGCAATTAGTTAAAATATACATAGATTTTCTTATTTGATCATTTACTTTCTACTTTTATTTATATTTATAATGCAAGCGTAATATTTTTAGCTTCATGATCAGACAGATATATAAAATACACTCACTGATGCTTTTTCATTTACATTTCAAATTCAAAATAACAGTTTTAAAAGGAATGATATAAAAATTCCAGTGGCGCCTCGGTATTATTTTAAAAGATTTGTTTTTAGATTCCACTAAAACTACTTTTGTTTTGTCTAATAAAGTGTATTTACATATTGAAACAGTGCTTTTAATTTTCAAATATACTGTCAAATAATTATACTTTCACTGAGTTTGCATTATAAATTAAAATAATTTATTTCAATAAATTGATTTATCTTTTGCGTCACGCTATCCAAAACTGCAAGTAAAATCTGTGTAAATGTTTTCTTTACGTCACACTACCTCTTTGCGCAAATTTTCACTCAGTTGGATACTATGATATACTATGTTTTGGATAGCGTGATGCAAAAGATAAATCAATTTATTGAAATAAATAATTTTAATTTATAATGCAAACTCAGTGAAAGTATAATTATTTGACAGTATATTTGAAAATTAAAAGCACTGTTTCAATATGTAAATATACTTTATTAGACAAAACAAAAGTAGTTTTAGTGGAATCTAAAAACAAATCTTTTAAAATAACACCGAGGTGCCACTGGAATTTTTATATCATTCCTTTTAAAACTGTTATTTTGAATTTGAAATGTAAATGAAAAAGCATCGGTGAGTGTATTTTATATATCTGTCTGATCATGAAGCTAAAAATATTACGCTTGCATTATAAATATAAATAAGAGTAGAAAGTAAATGATCAAATAAGAAAATCTATGTATATTTTAACTAATTGCAAAGCGTCACTTAAAATTTGATATCATTATTTTTAAGACTCATATTTCAAACTCTTATAGCCATAAAGTAGCGGCGTCACAAACTTTTAACCCGTTAAGGGTTTTTTGTACTGATTTAAACTACGTGAATTTTTACAATTTTCTCTATTGCGCTCTGCCGATAAATTCGAAGATTTATAATTTTTTCTACAAACTGACTCGTGATGAAATTTAGAAAAACATATTTTACAAACAATACCTGACCTACATACTTTGCTTATGTGTTTCGGTTTAAAACATAACCAACACCGAGCTTCAGACTTAAGTTTGTTTATTTTCTGTTCTATATCTAATTTTCCACAATTTACAGAATCATGAGAAGTTAAGTCGCAAAAAATACATGAATTTTTTATTTGTGTGAGTAAGGATGCTGCGGTTGGTATATTTTTATGTTTGGAGAAGTTTTTTTGATATGTTTGTCCTGTTTGATAACCCTGAAAAGCGGAACGTTTAGTTTCGTTATCCTTAAAAGAATTTGTTACGGTTTCACAAATTTCACGCGATTCCACTTCATTTCTTAAAAACGTCATTATTTCTGAAACTTCACAATTAATTTCCTTATTTCTTTTTCTATGAAAATCTAAAACCAAATCTTGGGGTAGTAATTTAAGAAGTAAGGGGTTTAATAAATGACCGTATGATCCTTCAGTAACATTTAACGAGCGTAAATTCCTTATATTTATCTCTATCTCATCATATAATTTACGCAAGTCTTTAATGTTTGATGAATTCCTCACTGGTTCTAAATTAAGTAATTTAGACATGTATGAATTAATAATAAAGTCAGTACGCCCGTAGCGTTGTTTTAAAAGTTCTAAACAAGAATCATAATTCTTTTCATTTAATTCAAATCCAGCAACAACATTATAAGCAGGGGGAGTAAGCAAACTTTTTAAATATTGAAACTTCTCAATTTTACTCAGGGATTCGTTCGACCCTATCGCGTTATCAAAACAATTTAGGAATTCCATGAAATTTGAAATACCAGAACCAGAAAATTGTGGAACCTGTAACTGTGGCAATTTCAATGCCGAAAAATTATGTTCTGTACTTTGATTTTGCTGTTTATTGTTTATTTCTTTAATTTTAGATTTAAGTTTAATTTTAATAGCAATAATTTTGTCTTCATATTCCTCACATTGAGCTATTTCACTTTTAAATTTAACAGGATCATTAATAAGATCCTCTATTTCATCATCATACTCTTTCAATAATTTAGATTTGATATCTAAAGTTTCTAATAACTCATTTAAATAATCGAAAGTTTCGTTTTCATAATCTAACGCTTGTACTTTTTTTATTAATTTAGTAATACTCGCTCTAACAGAACTTCTCTTTTCAGTACATTTAGTTAATTTATCCATTATTAATTTTAAAAGAGCTTACCTCCTAATATGTTATCCAAATAAACATAAATAACAAAAAAATGCAGATTACTTCCGTTTAAAAAAAAAACACATCTATTTTCCTTTTTCGACTCAGATTCCGTTAAACATTTTTGAAGATGCCGTTTTTTTATTTTTATTTTTTCCGTTGATCTTTCATATGAGCTGAGTCATCACTTTTATTTCAGTAGATTTCTTTCTTTTTTTTTATCATTAGCGTTATGACGGAATAAAACTTTTTGTTTCCAATAAATCATTTTCCCGCCCGATGCACCAAATTTTGCCGATAGTTCAGTGGTAGAAATAAATATGTCAGGTGCTTGCAAAATAACATTCTGTCTTTCTTAACTAAGATGATTTAATGACTATTTACATGTAATTACATCTGAAGAAAACAACTGAAACTAACAACTGAAGAATATATAAAACTCATCCCAGTAAAATGCCTTCAAAACAAAAAAATTAAAAATGGTATGAGCATGAATAGGTTAACGAACAAAATGCACCATCTTTGCCTTCTAAAACTTGCCCTTCTTGCCCATCAAAATATGCTCTACTTGCCTTCAAAACATACTTTACTTGACTAAAATTGATGCTTTTTTTACTTTTAGATACTCTGACAAATTTCTACAATCTCCAACAGTAACAAAGTTTTGCCGATAGTTCAGTGGTAGAAATAAATATGTCAGGTGCTTGCAAAATAACATTCCGTCTTTCTTAACTAAGATGATTTAATGACTATTTACATGTAATTACATCTGATCTATATACATATATTACAAGTTGACATATTTAGGATCACCTATTTAGATCCTTCCTTTGCCATTGCCTGCCACACACTAACTGAAAACAGTACATGTATCGCCGTGTCTGATACACAGCGACCCCTGGTGGAGAGAATTCCGTAACACAAAGAAACTAAAAAATTATTTATAAATGTATAAACAAAGGTGTCAGTTACAGTGGTAGTAATAACTATTTAAGAACTACATTTATTTTTGCAATATTGATGCTCATTTTTTGCTAAATGAAATGCCTTAAAAAGGGCATTGAAACTTTTACAGAAAAAGTGAAAGTTGCCTCGTAACACCTCCACAAATGTGCCTTCTTTTATGAGTGGCACCTTGCGTCATTTTTCCTAGATATAGCACCCTGCTTTTTTTCAAACTTGGGGAGAAACTTATGTGAATTATACTCTTTAGCATTTTCTGTTTTAGATATTCTATCTGGCAAAGATTTAACAGGAACTTCTGTCTTCTAAGACTTTTTGGATTTATATTTCTGCAATTTGCATTTCCTCTTAGGAATCATTCTTTCATATTATTTTAAATATTAATATTGAATTTTGTTTATAAACAGCAGTGGTTTAAAATTGTATTCATTTGATGCTTGATTCATTTCAGACGCACTGCATTCGAAGGCGGAACGACATGTTTCAGAAAATATTGCGCAGCGAATATCCTTGTGTGGTAGATATGCCTGGCTTGACTCGTATTTCTTTAAATCACAACACTTTGGATGAAAAAGCATTAAATGTACTTATTGAGAGTTTAGCTGATGATCTGTGGGTTAAAGGTAATATTTTTTAATTTTAATTTCAATATTAGTTTTATGTGTTAATTATGTTTGAAATCTCAAAAGTTTCAGATAAGATGTGTCAAGGTTCATACTCATGAGGGAAAACCTGAAATACTGAGGGAATTTGCATTTTGTTAAAAAAAAATCAGGGAAAACTCGGGGAAAATAAAAATTTTCATTAAAATTCAGGGAAAATTGATTATAAAATCTAGAAGAATGAATGAAGATTCCTTTCTCTGATAATATATTTTTCTTGTTTAGCTTTATATCAAGATTAAAATGATTAAGTATTGTGAAAATACACATTTGAGCAATGATTTCTATGTGAATTTCTATCATCAGTAATGTGATCGATCGACAGTAATGTGACATCATACAATGAAAGTAGAAATATTTTCTTCTCTCTAGAGGAGTGTTTCTTGTAATATCGCTAATATTTTCTTGAAAATTACCTGGAAAACTCAGGGAATTTTTTTTTTTTTTTTTTTTTCATATTTGAGTATGAACTCTGGTGTGTTGAAGGTTTTCAATATATTGTATTTAAAACAAAGCCTGGCGTACACAGTTGAGAGCCTAGGTCAAAATCATTAATTGGTGGTCCCTCTTCTATCATAAAATGCACAAAGAGAATTTACACACATGTAAAATGCTTCGAATTTTAAAAGACAGCTGATTTGGAAGCCTGGGTGATTGCCCCATTTATCCTGTGAGATATCCCTGATTTAAAATACTGTAAAAGATTTTGGTGTACCGAAATAAGGGATAATAGAAATGAAGAAAAATTATGTTTTTATTGTTTATTTAAAAATATTGCTTTTAAGGGTTCATTTTAAAATTTAGTGATTTAACCCTTTCATGGCCATGAACGCATATACACAGTCAGAATTTTTTACTTCTGAATGATTTATTCGTTGCTATGAATTTGCTACATAGAAGAAAATCAGCTTTTCAGTATTATGGATAAATTTGTAATATTAATAGTGCTTAGCTACTTAAAATATATAAATTTCATTCCAGTAAAACAGCTTCAAAAAAAAAAAAAAAAAAAAAAATTTTTTTTTTTTTTTTTTTTTTTTTTTTTTAAAGCCGTGATTTTGAATGGGTTAAAAAGACCACCTATGTTATAATTTTGTTGGTCAAAAATATAAAATCGCAGACAAACATATGCAGATACATACTTTTTATATTGTATATATTGTGCTGCTTTTATTCAAAAACAGCACAAGAATTTTAAGATATTCTAAGCATATATTGTCTATATGTTTCTGTGCTTTGTCAATATCAATATGCAAATGTAAGAAAAGTGTAATTTCAGTAATTAATTTAACCCTTTTGTTTCAGTGATCCACATATGCAAGTCTCTATTCTTTATTTTATAAAATCTAAACTATTTATTTTTACATTTACAAAAACATTTTGAAACAAAGCTTATATATAAATGATTAAGTTAAATACCTTATTTATGGTTCATTATTCAGTGGCAGAAAGCCTTTTTGCAGGAGGATCCTCCGCGTCATCCGTGCCGACTGCTTGTAATGGATTGTGACTGTTGACAGGGTTGCTACGGTACCTGGAAAACAGGGAAAACCTGGAAAACTCAGGGGATTTGAAAATCTATTAAAAAACAGGGAAAACACAGGGAATTTCAAAATTTATTGCAAAAACAGGGAAAATTCAGGGAGTATTGAATTTTTTTGGAAAAACATAGAAAAATCTTTTCATAATAAAATATTTAAAAAAATTTTAGTGCTTTATAATGAATCAATTATATATTTTTTCCCAACTACAGTAAGTTAATAAAATTAATATACCCTAAATATGTTCAATTGACTTGTAAACATGTTAGATTCTAATGCTGCATGATTACATGTCATCTATTTTACTTCTAAAAGAGACAAGGAAAACTCAGGGAATTTTTTCTCCTGATTTGTGTAGCAACTCTGGTTGACATCTTGGTCTTGGTCTTTATTTACAAAAAGACGGCACCACACTCTGTCAATTTCGGCTGATTTGTGGTCATTAATTACGTTTTTGTTATGCGCAATTTCGATGCTCTCTCTAAAAAATGCGTAATTCTGGTTATTATAGTTTGCTAACTTGGTTACACTGTTAAAATCTATTTCTATTTTATTTTCTTGATGGTATCTAGCAAGGGCTGTAGTGTTTCTATTAAATTTAACGTCTATTAAATTTAATTAAATTAATTAAATTTATGCTCCTTGATTCTAGTTTTAATTTTTCTTTTTGTAACTTCTATATTATAATAATCTTCATTGTTTTGATTTTTAAGCGGTATTTTATATATGCCTGCAGTTTTGATGGGGGAAATTTTATCTTTGTCATTGACAAAGGTCAAAGATTTATTGGTGTAGCATCATAAAAGCCTGCATATGCGACCATTGCAGGAACTGTAACTTTGTTTGTATTCTGTGGGGAACTATTTTTATTTTATAGGGAAATGAAATATTAAAAATGAGCTGGGATGGAAAACAGTGATTTAGCTTCAAACCCAAAATACAGATAGAGTCCATTTGAAATATAAAAAAAACTGAATGGAGGTGTATTAAAGTTTTTTGATATAACTAAACTTAATTACTCTGCAAATATTTCTTTTCTTTTTTACCATGTTTTTATTAACTTCAGTTCTTGTTTGTTTGTCCAGTGCAAATCTTGCAATTCTTTTAGTCAACTGTTTCAAGTCCCTACTGCCTTCGGCAGCGTTTATGTGATTCGACAGAAAATTTATTTAACTAACTTCCTGACTAGCTAGACATTTGAAACTTTCAGAATAGTTCAGAACACAGTGAAATGCATTTTTTTAATACTTTTAGCCAATTGTTTCGGGTTCCTGCTGCCCTTGGCAGTGTTACCAGTGCAAATCTTGCAATCGATTTTTCACTAACTTCCCGACTAGCTAGACATTTGAAACTTTCAGGATAGCTCAGAACACTGTGACAACAAATTTTTTTTAATACTTTCAGTCAATTGTTTCAGGTCCCTACTCCCTTCGGCAGCGTTTATATGATTCAACAAAAAATTTATTTAACTAACTTCCCTGTTAGTTAGACATTTGAAACTTTCAGAATAGTTCAGAATACAGTGAAAATGCATTTTTAAAATACTTTTAACCAACTGTTTCGGGTCCCTGCTGCCTTTGACAGCGTTACCAGTACAAAGCTTGCAATCGATTTTTAACTAACATTCCGGCTAGCTAGCCATATGAAACTTTTATATTAGCTCAAAACACGATAGCAATGAATTTTTTTTAATACTTTTAGTCAATTGTTCCAGGTTCCCGCTGCCTTCAGTAGCGTTTATATGATTCAACAGAAAAAAGTTTTTTTAAATATTGTAATTATTACTGTTTTTAAATAGCTTAAACAAATCATTTCCATCTGAACAAAGCTTCACCAGAATGTATTAAAATTTGTTACAAACTTTAAAAGTGAAGTAGTCATTTAGTGTTATTCATCTGTATATATAATATTAACTATGATTTAACTATAATTGCATTGCCAATTTTAGACTGTCTTGTATAATTCCATTGCTATTTTTTGGCTATAAAAATGGGTTTTATTTTTTTTTCAAATGTTTAACTGTTATTTTTTTTCCATTGTTTTTTTAGCTCTTGATTTACAAAATTGTGATATAGACGATGCTGGAGCTACTGCATTATTAGATCTTGCCACTACAAATATATCATTTGTTGTTATAGATCTTCGTATGAATCAAATAGGTTAGCATTTTCTCTTTTGTTCAATATATTTTCTTGAAATATATTATTTTTTAATTACTATAATTTTTTTGTGTTTTAGAGGATTCATTGTTATCTAAAATTAAGAAGCGCTTAGAACAAAACAGAGATGGTAAAGATGTAAAAGTAAGTGTAAAATGTTGTATAATTTTGTGTCAAACAACCTTGTTTGTTTATAATTTCTAACTATATTGTATTGAGAAGTTTCATTCTTAGTGCTTTAACTGTTTGATAGGATGCTACTACCGTAATTTCTCATATATAACCCGCAGCATAATAAATTTATTTAAAAATAATTATAACCGAAAGATATCCTGCACTAGAAGATAGCCCGCACTTCTAAAAATCACATGATCGGCAATCACCGTTTATAATTTCAATACTTAATTGCTATTATTTTAATAATAAGTAGTAAAAGATACAAATAATAAACAAAAAAATATAAATAATAAACAAATAAATATACTTACCTATAATGAAAATCAAATAATCATAACTTAGTATTAATCTTTCTCTATATATAAATTACTATAAATTGGATTAACTTCTAATGACTAACATCTTTAATCAATTTATAAGAAAAATTATAGATTAATAATAAATTTATTTACAAAATTCATTCAAATCCATCAAAATCGAATTTTTCCATATCAGAATTAAAATGTTTCAATATTGTTTGGGACAGTTCATCTTTATCATCCTTATTATCCTCCTCATCAAGTTCCTTTTCACTGTCCTCAATTTAATCGTCATTATACGTTAATAATCCAGACCTTTTTAATCCAGATTTTACCTCTTTGATAGTAATAGGCGCAGACTTCAATATATATGACCAATAGAATATGACCAAACGTTTTTTACCCATTCAGCTACTTTCACTAGAGATGCTTATTTTTAAAGATTTTCTGACTTAGTGTATTCTTTAAGGCCGCTAGACCTCCAGTCCTCCCACTTATCTCAAACTTTGCTCTTGAATGATCAGTTAACAGAAATGTCTAATGGCTGTGATAATTTGGTCAAACAATCAGGGATCACCACTAAATTTGCTCCAACATTTCGCGAGGTAAAAGCTGCTTTTTACAACATCATCCATATGAGCTTTCATGGAATCCATAATGAGCAGTCCTTTAGAGTTAAAATGAGACTGGTGTTGATATTCTCCTTGTTCGTGATAGATACCCCACACCGGATGATAGCCCGCAGGACATACAAAGTCAGGGTTTTTTTTTATAGATTCCCCGCGGGTTATATACGCGAAATTTCGGTAATTGCATTCTTTTCATTCATAACTTTTTATGTTGATTGTGTTAAGAGGAGTAATAGCTATCATTGCCAATACTAAACCTCAAGTTATTTTATGGGGTATTTTGTTTTGAGAATTATTTATTGCCTAATGCATCTTTTTAAATTACAATTTCTTTTTTAAAATATCAACAGCTCTTAAGGCTGCTCACTCCTTCTTATGATTTCCCGTCTCAAATCACATCCCATGTAAGTCTGCGGCGAAATTTGTTCATTTCCTAATTAGTGTTTTTAAATTCCGTTTTCACATTCAGAAAATTCACAACCATTAAATGAGTTCACAACCATTTTCCAAAAATTCAATTTTTTTTTTATTTTGATACTTTATTTTTACAACTCAAAAATGAGAAAAATGCATTTACTGAAATTTCGCCTTTTTATACTCAAAATTCAAATTAAAAATTTTTTAAAAATGAATTTTTAGAAAACGAGTACTCATTTAACGGTTGCGTATTTTCAGAATATGAAAACAAAAATTGAAAATAACAAACAAAAATTGAAAATAACAATTAGGTACTGCATAATTCTATAAACAAATTTTGCCATGGAATAACATGTGCTTTGGATTACCTTGACAATCCGTGATACACCCCCTTAAATTATTCCTGTTTTTGCAAAACAATATCATATTAAATTTAAAATTTTAACATAGTCGACTTTCCAAAATTCATATTTCGCAACCGATGTAAACAATGAAATTTATATTTTAATGCTTTATATCATTAAAATTCTAGTTTACAGAAAAAAAAAACCTAAAATATGCACAATTTCTGGTCTTTAGTGTGGATTTCTGTGAGTATACTATATTGCATTTTGAAATTATAAAAGTGAATTAAGTACATTTCATGCCAGTGGCGGATCTAGGAGGGGGGGGGGGGGGGGCTAGGGGGCTGAAGTTCTCCCCCCCCCCCCCCAAAAAAAAAAAAAAAAAAAAAGCACTGACGTTCACAATTGAATGTTACAATTGTAAATTTTTCATTGATCTGGAATAACACCTTAAAACTCTTAGCCCCCCCCCCCCCCCCAAATGTTACATTCTAGATCCGCCACTGTTTCATGCATGAGAAAATAAAATGAGCTCATTTTTGCAAGCAACGGTATAATAAAATGATGACTAATAGAAATCAATATTGTCTTACTGAGTTTATTACTGACTCTAATCAGGGTTTAACATAGCAAAAAAGTCTCTTTAGCTTTTAACTAAAATGCACAGGCAGTATTTTACCTTTTTTGAAAGTAATTTGATTCTTTGGATACTGTCGATTTCTTTTTCTTAACACATTCAGTGCCGATCACATGCCAGCACGTGATGTGCAGTATTATTTCAAATGGCAGTGACGTGAGATCGGCAGCGAGTGTGTTAACTTGCCCTAATTTTGTTTTATGTTTTTTTTGTTCACTAATTATTTTAACCAAGCATCTGTACTTGTGATGTAAGAAGCATAAATCATTGAAACTGTTTTGATTTATACAATAGAAAAAGAGGCAGCTGTGTCATACGTGGAAAATGAAAAAGCGATTTAAAAGGGCAGTAATGGGTAGAAATAGATCATTGTGCAATATTAGTGCTGAGAATGCTTCTATGAAGCAAATTCTAAATTCTGAGATAATTTTAAATATTTTTGCATTTACATTCAACCATTAAAAATTGAAATTAAATCTAAATATACTAAATAAAGATTCTCAATATTTTCAGTGGTCTTGTAATTTTTGCCCGTGAACATTTGAATAAAAATTAGAGGTTATTATATATAGATGTTTTATGAAATTATATGGTTTTTGCTTTTTAGCAAAATTTTTACCAACATATTTTAGCAAAATATGATATCTTTTAGGAAAATGCTAAAAAAATTAGTGTCAGATTGAACCCTGACTATAATTAAAATTTTCTTTATAAAATTGTGTATAATTTTGTTATAATTTTTTTTAGTGTTCAGAATTACCAATGTGGAGGCCATCTGAATTGGTTAGGAAGTATAACAGCATTGGCGTTAACAAAATGAAAGTAAGTTATTGATTTACTTATTGATTTGTTTTATATTGTTAATTTTATTGTGTTTTTATCAACATTATTTAATTATTCAAGTTATATAATAGCTCGATTAATTTTATTGAAAATTATTACTATTAATTTGCGATATATACAGTAGTGTGCTTTAATTGGTATAAATTCAAAAAAATTCACAATTTAATTAATATTTCTTAACTTACATGTTTGACAAAAGCAGTCTAAGAACAAATATGTTCTCTTCTAGTTTTAATGATATCCTGTATATTTTTGACATCGATTCCACAGCACATAAATTATTGACGTTGTCGTTAAGAAAAAAAAAACTTTTATGACATTTAAAGTCATTTTTCTCTTGGATGTGCCATCCATTTTACTTGCATGTCTTTTCATAATGCTCCATAAAATTTCAACAAGAATTACCCATCTTGATTCACAATTGTTAGCTTTTTTTCCGTGAAAATTTTTTTAAAGGATATTGTAGCACATTATCAACAGGGAATATTTGCTTAACCCTGTCCGACCTGAAATATTTTTACCTTAAAACATTACATTCTTCTGTTTTTGCCGTCTGAAAGAAAAACATGGAGTACAACTGCCATTTGTTGATTGAAAATGGTACAATTTTTATTAAAATCACACAATCAACTGTGGAAGAAAATTCAATAAATATGATTTTCTTTCACAGTTGATTGTGTGATTTTAATAAAAATTGTGTTTCTTTCTCCCATTGTTTAATGGTGTTTTCCATTTCCTGCGGCTTATTTCTGTCAAGCTATCTAAATGATAGACCAGAGATGTTTCTGCCTAAAGGTTGTCTGAGTGAGTAATGCTGACCGATTGTCGGCCTGGATAGCTCAATTGGTAGAGCCTTGACTTTGTAAGTCAAAGATCCGGAGTTTGACTCCCGGTCCAGGCATTATTTTCACTCAGTCGGAAAAAATAAAAAAATTCAATAAATATGAAAATGGTACTTTACACAATCTGCGAATTATCACTAGGACCATCATTCATTTCCTGTTTTTATTACATGCGATTGTTTCAAATGCGAAAATATTTGTGGATATGTGGATGTTTAACCCACACGATCGTACAGTCTGGGACAGAAAGGGATAAAAAGCACCATTTTATCTTCTAGTATTGTACTTTTTTAGTTCATTATTCTCTTAACTGTTATTAAACTATCAGGTCCTACAGATCTAAAAGCACCTTGTAATAAGTTATGAATTGGCCAGTTGGTAGATCACAAGAAACTTTACCTGTGAAGCTCTCATTTTAAGTTAAACTCTAAGAACAAATGAAGAATGATACTTGTATGACAAATATCTTTAATAGATGAAGACTTGCAAAGTACACTAAACATTTGTATATTTTACTATTTTGTACAAGAAATTTGTCTGTCCGAGGTGTACGTATTTACTTTTCTGTTTTAGAAAACCTGCCCAAACTTATTTTGCTGATTCTGGAAATACAAGATTTTTCAAATTCAACCGTTATAGCAATATTCTTCAGTCGTAGAGGTAGGCTGACTTAGGATGGTAAAAATTCTATTCCTTTACCTAGAAGTGTTTTTTTTTTCCCTTTCTCTCTCCCCCCAGACGTGTGAGAACATAGACCTTATATAGATAGACCACGCATCCGCCTCATTATCTGTCCGCAAGATGAGCTAGCTTCCCCAGCTAAATTATCACGTGATGCAGACCTGGAGTGGAGAGAGAGACGAGAATAAATATTATGTGATTTTTCCTTAGGAAAGAAAGTATTTTTGAGTTTTTTTAATTTCTGTATTGTACACATACTTTTCATTTAAGCCTTTAGATTTACGCATTGTTGGAAAGCTAAAATGTCATAGATTAATTATAAAAAAGTTTCTTTTGTGAAAAACCATTTTGAAGGGGAGAACTTTTTGTTTGATTCTTACAAAAATAAGAGCTTTCTTATAGAAGAATCTCCCTCAAGTCTATATCACGTGACATACGGAGCTGACCGCAAAGGATGAAGGTATCAGATTACACCCTCATGTTGAAGACATTCACTATAATGGGAAGACCTATTGGTGGCGTAGTCTATCTATATAAGGTCTATGTGTGAGAATTAGATAACCCACAGAGTCAGACACTTCTAACAGCATCTGAAACATAATTGATATGAAAATCATATGAGTGTGATGATCAGGTGGTCAAACCAGTTAAAGGCAAGAAATTCCTGTAAAAGGACAAATTATCTAAAAAATGAAGTTTGTCCCAGTTAATTTGCACAGTACTGTATGTGTGTGTGTATATATATGTGTGTGTGGGGGGGGGGGGTTACACTAGTTTTATGCCGGCAACACTCCCCCAGCCTGCCACAACCAGAACAGGAACCATATGGATTTAAAAATGCAAATTTCAAAGCAGATGAACAACAATGAAACCATGAAGCCACAATGAAATTCACCGATTGATCACATTGTGTTTAACAGTATAATTAGAACATTAAATATAGTTGACAACTCAAAAAGGAAAAAACTGAAATTTTAATGGAAAATGAAAGTTTGCATAGTAATACAAAGCAAATGCAACAAGCCTTCTACTTTTTTTTTTTTTTTTTTTTTTTAATTTAATTTCACAAACCCACCCAACCATCCAGCCTTACAACACCACCCCACCTCCGTAATCAAACATCTGCCCACCCAACCACCACCTTTTTTATTGTCTTTTATTATTTTATAATTTTTTTTGTTGATATACACAAGAGTGTACACAGCTTTTTTTTTTTTTTTTTTTTTTTTTTTTTGTACTGACAGAGACATGGTTAAGGATATAAAATAGAAAATACAAAGTTTTTAGGAAAACCCATTTTAGCAGTGGCTGTGATCAGTTTATTAATATTCTTGTTTTTAAACTTTGCAGAGCATAAATTATTAATTCGAAATAAATGGTTAATGATGATGTTTCTAAATACCGAAAGATGCAGACATGAATTAAAATGTGTAAATAAGTTTACATTAAAACAAAAATCTTGCCGTTTGTCATAGATATCTGTGTAAAGTTTATTACCATCGATGATTATTTTGAGATCTAAAAAGTTAATAGATTGATTAGTCAGAGTATTTTGAGTTAGCTTTAAATTAGGTGGATAATTGAAGGAAAAGCCATTTTGTGAGTTCTTGTTGAGATAAAATACAATAATATCATCGATGTAACGATAAAATCGAACATCATCATTGCAAATTTGCTTTTCATAATAATAAAGATAGAGATCTGCCAAAATACTGGAGCTACAACCTCCTTGTGGAATGCCTAATTGTTGCATATACATATATATAGGTATATATATATATGTATAACGCTTTTTCCCATGTTAAGTTGGGAACACGATAACTAGAGTAATTTTCATTTAAATTTAACCAGCTCGGGATATGTTGTCAGGACAGTAAAAATCTCGGTCGAGTTCGTAGATGGGGTATCCAGCTCAAAGGGGGTGGAAATGGTGGGGGGTGGAAATTTTCATTTGCCCATAATTTCTTTAATATTGAAAATAGGAAAAAATTTCAAATCAGGCGAATTACCGCCTTAACCAAATGAACAATTTTTGTATTTAAACTTTTTCGATAGCTCCAATTGCTTAGAAGTTACAAGCTAAAAAGTTATTTTTCGTCAATTGTTCTATATAGCCGACATTTTCTATATAGCTTTCATTGCAAAAATTTATAATCTGATGCATATGTCACGTGCAAACGATAATAAAAAAGATCACTGAAAATATAATAAAATTTTAATCATGTTTTTAAACAATATAATAACCTGATTAAAGGAAAAAAAAAAAATGTGAAATTTAACAGAAAATATGACGTCACAATTACAACAATGTTCTGAACTACTGAGAAAAATGAAATATAATTTTATCCGTGATTTTAAACAAATAAAATAAAAGTTAATAAATAAATAAATAAATATGTAAATAAAATCAACATATCTTAGGGCTAAGCAGATTTAGACTTAGCTTTATGACATAGATGCTATAATGTAAAAGATAAATGTCATCGTAAAAAAAAAAAAAATCGAGTAAATCGATGCTAAACGAATTAAACTGGCATGATAGAAAAAGTAATAAATTTGGGGACATTTAGGTATTATCCCTTTGACAAATAAACTAGGGACGATTTTAATGAATTTTCCGTTGAAGTTTACTTTCATAAAAACTTAAATTTAAACTAAAGTATTTCATTACTCGAATTCCCTTATTTTGATAAATAAAATTATATCATTTTTAAAAAAATAAAGAACACTCTTTTATTGAAAAGTGAACTAATAAAGACTTTAGAAAACTATTACATACTTTTAAATCTTTATTAAAAAATATTAATTGTTGCCACTCTACATTATATAAATACGTCCAAATCCTGTGTCACATACGATAGTTTTATATAAGTATAGATTTTTTGTTTGTCCCTGGAACCTGCCCCTGATGAGAATAGTGCCTGGAAATACATGTATGTAGTATTGTCATTGATTATGAAGTCGTGTGCAAAATTTCAGGTTCTTCGGACGACAAGAAGTTACCGAAAATTGAATTGCAAAATTCCGTTACATACATTAATAGTTGCATCATATGAAGATAATAAAAGTGTGTTAATTAAAAACCATGTTAAACGCTTTAATTAATCATTTAAAAATATAAAATTAAAATAATATGTCAATCTTAATACAAATATCGTTTGTGGTGAATAGTTTAGAATGTCGGTTTAGGCAAGAATTTAAAACTTACGATTGAGAGTAACACGTTACAGCTTCCTTTGACTTTTTATCTCGTCGAAACAAGATATTGGTCTGATAAAAGATATGAGGTTTTCGCGTGGAAAGAAAATATAATGACACCAAAGCTGCCTTTCTCCATCGCCAAGCTCGCCAAATTTTGTCGTCTGACAACGAATTTTGTCGCCAAGTCAAAAATTTCGTCGTTAACTATCAAATTTTGCCGCCAAATCACAAATTTCATTCATAAGTCGCAAGTTTTGCCACCAAAATCTCGCCAAATCATACAATTTACTAAATTCATAACAATTAACATTGAAATTCAGCGATGCCAAATGGTCCAATGTTAACTAATGTTAATGTTCCAGCTTATGTGAACCGAAACAGTTTCACTTTACAATTTTTACTCATCTGACAATAAGAATCATAAAAACACAAAACAAAACTTTCAATAATTCAATAAAAATTACAATGAAATAACTATCTAAAAACCGCTACCACTTAACTGTATTTGACTTGACCATAGTAACGCCAGGCTTACCAGTGCTTGACCATAGTAAGGACACAAGTGCATTTTCACATTTTTATTATTTTTTTCTTTAAAAGAAAGATATTGAACTTAGATATATGGAATTTATATAAAAATTATAATTTTGATTAAGCTTGGGTGGGGAGGGGTGTATAGCCCAATAGCCCTCTCCGGGATTCACCATTGCTGAGATTATATATCTTTAAGACTTCTATTTGTTGAATGATTATGAGCTTGAATTCTAAAAAATTTAAACATTTACAGACCAATAAATCTAGCCTAAAATTTTAAGTAGATTGAATAAAATCCTTTTTTAGCTGAAAATTAAATTTCTTGAAAACAGAATAGCAACGTAAAAAATTCAATGTATGAGAACAAAGCCATTGGCTAAGTATTAATGCATATGTAAAATTTCTTTACATTTGTAACATTAACGTAAAGGAATCTACCTATGCCTTTAAGCTTGCCGAAAAGGGATTTTTTTTTTATTTGTTGTTGAATGTTTACAAATCTCAGTACTGACATTTAAAGTAATTTCATGAATCTTTTCTTGTAGACTTTGAAAAAAACAGCAACTCATAGGTTTAAAATTTCTAGAAAAGTTACTAAAAGGTAAGTTTTCTTAAATATTATTCCCCCCCCCCCCCCCCCCCCCTGTTTTTACATATAAATTTAAAAAAAAATATCTTAAACAAGTTTTAAATTGGATAAAATATAAAATAGCTTTATATTATAATTCATCCATTTTTTTTTGATAAATTGTTATTAATTATATTTTCTGTTTTATTTTTAATTCATATTCTTAAATGATTTATGCTTTCTAAAAAGTTCCTTTTTACAAAAAACAAGTTGAAATAAATTAAAGTTCTGTATTTAAAAAAAAAAAAAAAAAAACTGGTGTGTAACAGCCATGCGACTTCAATTACCCACTATTACATGTATTATATACACTTTATCTCTGAGTAAATTTTCAGTATGGGTATCTTTCGAAAGATCTTGTCAATACCTTTAAAATGAATGGTTGAACTATAGATCTGTGATAATTTAAAACAAAGTTATAGATTTTTTTTTATCTTTTAACAAAAAAAAAAAAAAAAACCTGATAATTGCAAAAAATTGACTTTCTTTCTGTATTTAGTGATATATATAATTCTGTCAGATAAAAATCATCTGCATTTATAATGGAAAATAATTTGTATTATTGAATTCTGTGTAAAATTTTGTAGAAGAAAGTCATGTGGTGGCCATATCATACTAGTTCTTTTTTTTTTTTTTGAAAGACCAGAAATTCAAAGTTTTTCTAATTTTACAGATTACATATGTAAATTAACTTTATGCATTGGTTATTACTTACAAACTTTGAATAAACAGCGCTGCCGCTTTGATTGCAGCACTCGTGCTTACTTTATTCACCTGATGAAGGGTCGTGTGTTTTTTCGACCCGAAACAATTGTTGCAAGTTTATTGCATTTTATGGTGTTTATTCAAAGTTTGTAAGTAATAATTTTTACAATGCCAGTTTTGTGGTGCTTCTTTATTAAATCTATGCATTGGTATTCCATATTTTGTTAATTATTACTGTATTAGCCCATAAAAATGTTTAGCTTTAAATAATCTATAATAATAAAAGAAGATGTCTGTCTGTCTGAGCATCTATACGTTCAGCCCCTATTGAATGCAGAACTACAATATTTGACATACGGGTACTCAGAAGCCTGCCAGAGGGCATAGTGAAAAAAGAATTTAAAATTTTTAATTAGTTCCGGAGATATTAATTAAAATGTCAACCCATGTCAAATCAAAAAATTATTCAAAATCGCAGCCGATCATCATTTTCGGCCGGAACCGCGTACCTGAAAAGAAGAAGGAGAAAGAGGAAATTTCGTGGGTTTTCGTAAAGCGATCCTGCTCGAACAGTTCGAGATATCGAAATACACCTTTACCAAAAGAAAGAGCATTTATTACCGATTCTTACGGTACAATTTTTTTTTTAAATACGGATTTTTTATATTTTTAAAAAAAGTTTTAAAAAGGGTCGAAAATTTCTTTTTCTCAATCGTCTTTTTTGAAATGCCCTGTACGACCGAGTAACTGTTCCATTTCTTAACAACTGGTATATTTGGAAAGGTCATTTAATCCTCTTTCGAACCATATAAACATTTTTACAAAATACGGATTAGCGATCCATATTTTTAGATTTTATGAAACATCGATTTTTCACAAAACATTTTATAACTCAAAAGATAAATCATTCCTTTTTTTTTTTTTTTGTATATAGATCTCGCTTCCACAATTCAATTCCCAAAAGATTGAGAGAAATTTTCAAAAATTGAATGAGTTATAATTTTTTTAATTTTAGGCATTAAACCATTGAAAACGACGATCATCATTCCGTAATGAACTGAATGCTGCTTCCTATCTTGATCCATGGGGTGGGTTACCATGGCAACTGACCTTGACAGAGAAGAGAGAATTCGATATCCGCCCAAACGAACAAAATATTTTACCACTTGAGATCACGTGTTTTTTCCACTAGGAATAAAAATTGCGAATTTCAAAATGCTTCAATTTTCTTCTAAATTTTTTTTAACTTTGTGTGCGCAATTTACAGCACAGGAGATAGTTGCAGTTCAAATTTCATCGATTTTTGAAAAAATTTACATTTTAATTGCAAATTAAATTTTATTCTAATAAGCGTATTTCAATTTCTAATTATGATTAAATTACTTTTAATACATCGTTCGAAAGATATTTTAAAGTTCTTTTATATTATCAAAAGTTTTCACCAGATTTACACGTTTTGAGGTGTCCCAAATCAGTTTTCTTTTGTATCTCAGCTACTAATTAAAATAATTTCATAAGTAATACATGATTAGAAAGCTTTGTTGATTTGGAATTGAACAGTAGATTACAGAAATTTCTACCGCCAGATGGCACTGAAATATTTTAAAATTTCAATATTTCAAATTCTAATTATGATTATATTATTTTTAATACATCATTCGAAAGATATTTTAAAGTTCTTTTATATTATCGAAAGTGGAATTCGAGATTTTACCTGATTTACACTTTTAAGGTTTCCTGTTCAGATTTTCTTTTGTATCTCAGCTACTAATTAAAATATTTTCATAAGTAATGCATCATTTGAAAGGTTTGTTGATTTAGAATTGAACAGTAGATTAAAGAAATTTCTACCGCCAGATGGTGCTGTAATATTTTAAATTCTAATAAGCAAGGAAGGTGTTGTATGTTCTAAAACGGGGATGGCGCCACCGTGCGGGACTTTGCTAAAGTCAGAAATTTGAAAGATCATAACATGGTGAGCGAACAGGCTGTTTCAGATATTGAAAGTGGAAGAGAGTGCCGCAGGCTACCGAGTGGGAATTTACTGCGATTAAATTTTTCAATAAAGCTATTTTTACTATTTATGTCAATAAGCTGTTGTAAGATCTGAAACGGGAAAAAGCGGCGCCACCGAGCGGGAGTTCCATAAAGTCGGATTTTTCAAGGATCGCAAACCAGTTGGTCGCCGAAGGCGGCTAGTATATAATAAAAAATAAAAGTACTCAAATTATAATTAATTTTATACTAATCTGAATTTTGATTAATTGAACCATTTTATAAAGGTTTTGAATTTAAGCATGTATTGTAAAAATAAAATAAAAAGAGCTGCATTTCTATTAATATATATATGTATTTTTTTACTTCAGTAACTCGAATGTGAAAAAAAAATCACGCCTGGATGAATTTTTTGAATTTCTCAGTCAGGAAAAGCCAGAGCTTAAGTAAGTTCAAAATTTAGGTTGTTGTAAAACTGTATTTGCAGCCTTTATTTAAGTACATATTTTTTGTTGTATGTTATACTAAGCATTTACTGTCCGTTTTTTTTTTTCAATTATAATTTGTGAAAAAATTATTTTCAGTAGAGTTTGATTAAAACAAAATGTGGTTATTATTGTGACATAAAATAAATTTTGCATTGTTCATTTTATTTTTTCTGAATTACTCAGATAAAGATTAAATTAAGTGACAGCCAACAGGCTGTCATCTAATAAGATAACATCTTTGTCTCTCTCTCTCTTTCTCTCTCTTTTTTTCCTTCTAGTTTTTTTTTTTGTTTTGTTTTGTTTTTATTTCAATAGATACATAGGTAAGGAAAATATTATCATCATCACGTTGTCTGTATGCGACTGTGAAAATACAGAGGGTTGCAGACATTGGGTGGGGAGAGCCAGAAGTAGAAGAATTGAGATTCATTCTATGGAAGCATAAATGTGGAGTTAGAATACTGTGTTAGGTGATGCCAGAAAGGTCACGCCTCCTATGTTTAGAAATGTGAACAAACCCATCCTCTCTAAAAAGGGTGACAAGGGGACATTTCCGTTCCCTGCCCACACAAGGATCATATCTTCTGATGGCATTTAATACAGGATTCTGAACTTTAGGAATAGACCTGTGAACCTTCATCGTAAATTTTCTAATTTCAGCATAGATGGATCTAATTTTCAGGTCTTTATGGATGATGTCATTACAAACATAGCGAAAGGCCTTAACATACCTATGCAATTGCTTATTTTCGAAGACTTAAAGTCTCAAGCGCTGACTTTGAGGCAGATGCGTACACAATGGACCCATAGATCAATATAGGACTGATCATGGATTTGTATAATAGCAATTTGTTCTTGATACACAGGCTGCTATTCCAAGCAAATAAATAATAAAGGGGGGGGGGGCAATGGCACATTGAGCTTTATTCAGAACTTCTGAAATATGCTTGTGCTATAATAATTTTGAATCTAAGTGAAGTCCTAGGTATTTATAGGAAGTTTCCCAGGGAATGGGTTCGTTATTGAGATGGAAGTTATTACTGGGGGTATAGGATTTATTGGTAAAGAAGATGGCAGCACTTTTGAAACTGTACACTTTAATTTTCCAATTTTTAAGCCAAATCTGGTACGAATGAAGGTAGTCTTGGAGTATTTCAAACATAGTGTGTGATTGTGTATGTCTGAACATGATGGCTATGTCATCAGCAAATTGTGCTAAATTGATGTCGGGCTTACGAGGAATGATGTTGATATAGATGCTTAAAAGGCGAGGCCTGACAAGAGAGCCTTGAGGAACTGAACTGAGGACAGGTTTCGGGCTAGAGAGAAAATTACCCACTTTCACCACAAAGGACCTTTTAGAGAGATAGTCTGCAAAAACTTTGGTAAGTTGGTCGGGAGCTTCCAACTCAGAAAGCTTGTAGAGAAGGCTGGCATGCCAGACCTTGTCAAAGTGCTTTTGCACATCAAGAAATATAATTTCCGTCACACTGCTGGTTGGGTATCTATCATGAATGAATTCCATCACTCTCCACAACTGTTATTGTGTGAAATGACGATTTCTGAAACCGAACTGCTCGGGTATGATTATGTCATTAGAGTCAAGGAATTCATTCAGTTGGCAGATAAGAATATATTCGTAAACCTTCAAGAAACATGAAAGGAGAGATATTGGTCAATAAGTGAAAGGAGAATGACTGTCTTGGCCCCCTCGCTTCGGCAGGAGAACAATGACAGCTCTCTTCCAGCGATCGGGAAAGATATTCAGATTTAGCATGTAGTTAATGAATATTGAGATATAGAAAATGAAATGAAGTAGTAAGTTGATTAGCATATTAGTGGTAATTTGGTCCTCACCGTGTGCCTTATTTTTCTTAAGCCCTTTGATGTACTCCTGAACATTGAAAGGGGTCGCAGTTTGTTAGGTGTTTCATTGAGAAGTAAGTTTTGTACCCTGTAGTCGACCATGAAGTCAACCATTTGGGTTAACAATATTAGAATGAGGTGAGAACTGACTTATAAGATTCAGTTATAGCTTCAACTCGACAAAATTGTTGAAGCACGTTTTACTGTACTCTGAAATTGCAGCTCTGACTTTATGAATGAGCCTGTTAAGCTTATTCTTGAAATAAGGGAACCTGTGAACCTGAAACTGGGAAAGTATTGTATTTATGAAAAAAATTCAATTAAGATTTTGGTGTATCTATACATTTTGAGGTCCCCTGAGTTTCTTTTTTGCTATTTTTATAGTGATATATGTATGTATGTATGTGTGTGAATGAACACAATAGCATTTAAATACCTTGTTTGAATGAGCTGAAAGTTTATAAGTTATAGATCACTGTATCACAAACTGTATAGATTTGGGTGAATCTGCCATTTGTAGTTTTTTTAAACAGAGACACAAAGAAAAATTCTTTATCATTATGGCCTATTAGGTTCAAATTACTTAAAGTGTGATGATAGTGTCTAAATGCCTTGTTCGATTAAGCAGAAAATTTATATACGTGTTATAGGTCACTGTTACATGAATTGTATAGATTTTGGTAAATCGACCATTATTTTTTATTTATTTATTTTTGCAGGGACACAACAAAAAGATTTTTATAATTGTGGCCTATGGGCTAAAATTATTTAACGTGCAATAGCATCTAAATATCTTATTTGATTGAGTTTTATACTTATATACATGTTATATGTTTGACACCATTGCACAAAATGTTTAAATTTTGGTGAATCCAGTATTTATGGATTTTTACAGGGAAACAACAAAAAATTCTTTATCATTATGGCCTATAGATTCAAATTATTTTAAATGCTAAAGCATTAAATTAAACAACACGCTATTTGGGGGAAAATAATCAAACACCTTATTATAATTTTCTCTTTTGTTTATCTAACAACTTCTCTTACCTTTGAATTATTTAAACAATCGATATTTAATAATTGTTCAAAAACTCTAGTGGAGTCACTCCAATTTTTTTTTTTTTAAGCACTGATTTTTCTAACTGTGGTGATGGATGGAGACCACATAATGTTTCATAGCTATAAAAGGATTTTTTTTTTTCTTTCCCTCTATGGTAAAAGGTAAAAAGATACTTTAAATTATTTTACTGTCTTTCCATTTTATTATGAAGAAAATTTTTAGTAAGATTCTTTGAAAAGGAGAGGGGAGGGTGTATGAAACAGAGAGTTGTTATTTAATATTTAAAGTAAAATAATAAATAAAAATATTGGAAAGATTAAAAAAAAAAAAAAGAAACTGGAGTGACTTCATTTAATTTACTGAACATTTAGTAATTTATAGTTGTGTAAATAAAATTTAAATCAGAGAAATTGTTAAATAAACAGAAGGAAAATTATAATAGGGTGATTTAGCATTTCTTCCCAAGTTGTATGTCATTTAATCAATCGTAATAAAGGAAAGTTCTTCGATTAAGAAGAAAAGTAACTGTATATTTTCAAAATTCCAAAAATTCGCCAAAGAAAAACAAATTAAGTCAAGGTTTCAAGGTTAATGTCATGCCATATGCTTCCTGTTTTTTTTTTTTTTTTTTTACACTGAGATTATTATGGTGTCATTGGCAGCCCTTATCTCTTTATTATGACATTCTGTAAGAACGTTTAAAAAATTGAAAGTAAAATAATAACTATTTTACTTCCCCCCCCCCCTTTTCCCTGTCAAAATTTAGGCTTAATGATCAAAAGAAATGAAAATGATAAAAACAGAAGAGAAATAATAATTATTTATTTATTTATTTAAGTAAAAAGATTAATAAACATTTATGAGTTTATAAATGTTAGAACTATTAAGTGCTTTAATTATTTAAATTAATTTAACTTCTTAGTTTATTTAGATAATTTTTGCAAAAGTAGAACTTATTGTATTTTTAAGCAGAAACAAAATTTTATTTTAATTTAGAAATTTATTCATCAACCCTGAAAGTTCATTTCAGAAAATTTTGGAGTGGAAGGTTGATTTTTTATACCAACTGTGTAATAAAATACCAGAGCCGGGAATCAAACCCGGGCCTTCCGCTTTACGTGCAGATGCTCAAACCATTGAGCTACCCTGGCTGATTACCAGCTAGGCATTTCTCACATAACATTCGTTGGCAAAGTCACCGAGTCTGTAAACACAGCTATGTTCAAGTGCCATGAATATTAATGTCACTTGAACATAGCTGTGTTTACAGACTCGGTGACTTTGCCAACGAATATTATGTGAGAAATGCCTAGCTGGTAATCAGCGAGGGTAGCTCAATGGTTTGAGCTTCCACAAGTAAAGCGGAAGGCCCGGGTTCGATTCCCGGCTCTGGTATTTTTCATAGTTGGTATAAAAAAAATCAGCCTTCCACTCCAAAATTTTATTTATTTTAATATTTAAAAAAAGAAAGAAAGAAATATTGAAACAAAACAAAATGTCACATTGATTTTTTTTTCTCTCTCTCTCTCTTTGTTTTTTTAGATGTACTTGCGTAATGTCACCAAAGGACAAAAGCTTGCCAACAAAAGAGAAAAATTGCCTAGATGGATTTAAAGATGCATCTTCACAAACTTCAACTGAGCCACATGATTTGAATGAATTATTGGTATTAATTAATTATTTATTAACTGTTTTTTTTCCTCTCGCTGTTTTTTCCTTTTTCCTTTTTTTTTTTTTTTTTTAATGTTAGCTTTATTTATTTATTTTTTTTTTTTATAGAGGATGGTGAAAAGTCAGACAGCTCGTCTTCAAAATGAAATGAAAATAAGAAAATTCCTTCTGACGAAATTTCGACAAGTAAAGTATTTTATAAGATATCTAATTAAAACCATTTGCTTACATTTGCCGTGATTTTTATGTATACAGAGGCTGTTCGCACATTTTTTAGACGATTTTGGTGGAGTGTACTGAAACAATTTCACTCATATTTCGTGTTTTATTTGTTCAGTTTGATAGCCCTTGTTCTTAACTATCATTCTACACCGTAATTATTATGATAATAATGCTTTTTATAATATCGAAAGAGGTATATTTTTCTACTCCTCTTGAACGGCTTTCCAAAGTCCACAAAGCGTTGTAGGTCGGTGTTTGGATAATGCTGATTTTAAGAGTTGAAAAACACAAAAATCCAACAGTGATACATCAGGAGATTTAGCAGGAATATCAGTGAAGGGTATGGTTTTAATTCCCGTTTTTTCTTTCATTTTTTTCTAGAAAAGCAATTGCGGATTGCGATGTGTGGCTGCTTGTTTTGTCTTGATACATTTTAACCGATTGATAGCATTGTGGATAAAGATCTGGATTTTCATTTTTAACAGGGTTCCCACGGTCCTTGAAAGTCCTTAAGAAGTACTTGAATTTCATTTTTTTTTTCAAGGGCCCTTGAAAGTACTTGAATTTTGTGCAAAGTCCTTGAAAATCCTTGAATTTTCTACTCCAATAGACAGGCTTAACGCAAATTCTGTCAAGGCTAAACTATCTCCATCTCCACATGCTCATGCCAATGTCTAATATAATGATTTTGTCATAAAATTCTTATTTTACTGTCTTGCTTTTGCATATAGTTTCAACTTATTTGTTTTCGTTTTGCCAGTCTCATACCTGTTTGATGGATTGGTCAATAATTTTGAGCAGAAAGTGACCAGACCAGGACTCAAACCTGAAAACTTTGGAATTATCATAATGATTCCAAATCTTGAACGAATCGTTTTTTGACTCTTGTAAAAGTTAATATGGTAAATGCATCAAAAATGTATTGTGAAAACAGGCAAAGTTATTCTAATTATAAAAAAAATATTACCAATGAAAGTAGTTACTAAAGTTTTGTGTATAGGCCTAGTGTTCTGCGATTTTCCCCTAGTCCTTGAAAAATTTCAAATAGGCCTTGAAAAGTCCTTGAATTTTTTTCTTTTTTAAGAGTGGGAACCCTGTTTAAAAATTGGAATTAAAATATGTTCTTGATAGTATTTAGAGCTGATTTTGATATTTTTGTCACATTTCTTTTGCTTTTATCTTGCGCTTGTATGAAAAGCCAGTGACAATCATAAATCCTTTAGAAAAACTTTCTTTTGATTCTTTGAACCATGTAGAAAAAAAAAAAAAATTCTCCACTTTTGTGATAATAAATTGATCTTTTTTTATTGCAACCACTTAAATAGACCCAAGATTCATCTACTGTTGCAACATTTTTCCATTTTTCTCCTGATAAATGCTTTTCATAAAGATTTCACTAAAAACTCACTTTGGAAAGAGCGGAAACGCATCTTTCCATCCACTGCCTTTTTAACCCTTTCACTACCAATATAAAGTGCCCTTGGGACCAGTGTTGCCAGATTGAGGGAATTCTTTGTATTTGATATCTACCACTAAATTTTAATTGCCTAATAACTTCGAAGACTTCTTCGTTAGATGTTTTCCGGAATGATTATACAACCGTTGCAATTGAAATTTATTGATGGATATTCAATAAAAAATTACCCCAATCTGGCAGTACTGCTTGGGACGTATATGTCCCAGTGGTAATGAAAGGGTTAAAAGTGCATTTTTGCATCTAAACAAAAATTCTAAATATCAGAAGATAAATAAAACTTCCGAAAATATAACTGTTGTGAAAATAAAATTCTCCATGCAAACAATTTTTTCTTACTGCGAAATAAATCGTCTAAAAAATGTGCGAACAGCCTCTGTACGTTATTATTCAGGGACAGGGTTTAACCTGGCAAAAAAATTACTTTAGCATTTTAGCCAAAATAGGCAAGCACTATTTTAGCTTTTTCGAAAGTTAATTAATTCTTTGGATACCATTGATTTCTTTTGCTTAGCTTTGTTATCCTCAGTTTTGTTTTCTATTCCTTTTGTTCATTGATGATTTTAACCAAGCATCCATATTTGTGACTTTAAAAATATGAATCAGGGAAACTATGTTTTGATTTTAACAATAGAAAAAGAGGTATTCATATCATATGTGTAAAATAAAAAAGCAATTTAAAAATTAAGTAAAGTGTAGTGGTAGATAATCGTGAAATACTAGTGCTAAGAATGCTTCTATGAAGCAAATTCTGAATTCTGACATACTTTTAAATATTTTTGCATTTAAATTCAATCATTGAAAATTAAAAATAAATCCAAATTACTATGTAAATAATGATTCCCAAAAATTTGTCCTTTCGTAGTTTTTGCCTGCAAATATTACAAAAAAAAAAAAAAAAAAATCTGAGTTATTTATTATATAGAGATATTTTATACAGTTATCCAGTTTTAGCTTTTTAGCGAAATTCTGACCGACATGTTTTAGCAAAATATGATACCTTTTAGCAAAATGCTAAAAACACTAATGGCAGTTTAAACCCTGTTCAGGGATGAAATTTTTCAGCTTCTTAGCTGATTTTAGCTTTTTTGTACATTTTAGCTTTTCAGCTTTTTTTTATGTTTTTGATGTACATTTGTTCTTTTTTTATACATTGGAGATTAAAATAAATATTTATTACTCTAATATAATAGATTTTGTCATCAAAATTCTGGTATTTCATTTCAACGTCTTGCCTTTGCATACAGTTTCAGCTTTTTTCTATTTTCGCTAATCTCATCCCTGTATTATATAATCATTTAATTTACGCTTTCAGAAAAATATTAGAATATAAATCTTCCACAGTTAAGTATAATATTGTGAAATAAAACAATGTGTAGCAAATGAGATTATTCCGATGCAATTAAAATATTTTGAGCAAACAATGTTCAACAACATTGTTGAACAAATATATGATATGCCAAAATGTATTGGCATATCATAGAAAAGATCTTTCTAGGGGCACAGAATAAATAGTAGGGGAAATGAGAGGGAGATTTTGTAAAGGGTTTTCCATTAAGAGTGATACAATAAAAAAAAAAAAAAAAAAAAAAATTATTCAGTGATACACTTTTTTTTTTTTTTTTCATTTGAAAGCTTACATTATGCCATTAAGTATGAAAATAATATTGTTCATGTGAGCACCATGACTTCTCTGCACATACCGCATTCTGTCAACCCAATTTTCCATCATTCTTTCACATAAATTTGGTTTTTATTTCACGAATAACACGTTCAATGTTGTTTTTTAATTGAGCAATTGTTATTGGATTATCAGCATAAACATGTGACTTAGCATATCTTCAAAGAAAAAATCACAATCGATCGATTTGATTAACTGAATAATGTCGTCCATGAATTCTTCTCAAATTTCTCTCGTTATATATTCACATATTAACACTGATTGTGATAAAACAATTTAATAATTTCGAAACATTGTTCAAACTTGTATCTTTTCATGGTTAAATGACATAGCATAATATAAACACAAATGACACAGGAAATGTCAAAAAATAATACACAGTGTTGCCATTCTAACCATTTAAAATTGTATGATCCGTGTTGGAAAACCCTTTATAATAACATTAAAAAAAAAAAAAAACATATATTAAATATTAGTCAATAGACCCTTTTAATCCATATTTATTTAGAATTAGTTTCCTGTGTACACAGTAAAATTGAAGCTGCACTTGGCAATAGCCTTTTTTTGCACTATGATGTGTTTTAATTTTTTCATCATTATTTTCTGCCATAAAATTCCTTTATTTCCATACTTGTTATTATGGTGTTCTTTTTTTTTTTTTTTTTTTTTTTTTAATGCTTTGTAAATTTTGGATAGCTGATGGTAAGAATGGATGATTGTAACACTTAATCTTCTGAATATTTAAATCCAAAATTTTAAAATTAAATAATATAAATTTTTTGAATTGTAAATATATATATATATATATATATATATACAGGGTGTTCCAATAGCCCCACGCACACCTCCTAATTCGAAAATGAGTGGAAATTTTGAAAAATGGTGAAACTTGTATTTAATGAATTTGAGATGGACCTCTTTTGGTAAAAAGTTTGTGCTAGGGGGGCTGCTAGGGAGGACAACTTTAAAATTTCAAATTGGAAGGTATGTCTTGTGATATATTCCTGAAAACATCTCTTCAAGACAATGAATTTGATATAAATAGTTTTGCCCTACGATGATTATTAAAGGAGGTACATGAGTTTTTAGACTTTAGAAATGTGGATCTTATACTTATGTATCCCCTTTAATAATCACTGCAGGTCAAAACAAATTATACTGAATTCATTGTCTTGAAGAGACGTTTCCAGGGATGTATCACAAGACATACTTTGCCCAAAAATATTTGGGTTCGGGCAAGGGGGTGGTAGGAGTGTCGCTAGGGAATGCAACTTTAAAATTTCTAACAGGAAGGTATGTCTTGTGATTCTATTTAATCACAAAATTATGTAATAAGTAGATAAGTCCTGAAAATTCCCAACCATTTTTTTTCCCCATAATTTTTAATTTTTTTAAAATAGCAAAAAATAAATAAATAATAATGTTGATACAAAAATGGTGGAGGTGGTGGAAGGTTATATATTGAAAGTTAGGATAAAATTTGAAGTAAAATAGTTAAATAGAATTTCAGGGACCTCATGTCAACCATGTTTAAAAAAGTAGTTTTGAGAAAAATGCATTTAAAGTTTTGAGCAAAAGTTTCAGGCAGCTGCTGCAGTGTAAATTATGGAATGGTATGTTATATTTTGTTAATCCAGTTTGCATGCACACACACACACAAAAAAAAAAAAAAAAAAAAAAAAAAAAAATGATTTCTTTCAAAATTCTAGACTAGAATACTCCCTTAAATTAGTTCTGCCAGTAATCACTTGAATTTCCTAGTAAGTTTTTTGTTCAAAGCTGTGGTAAAATTTTAACTTACAAGGAAACATTCAAAAGGTGTCGTCTTCAAAAAATATTGAAAAAAAAATATATATATGTGATTCTACTCTTTATAAAACACCAGAAAGTGAAAAAATTATCGACTGAAATTAATTACAGTGACCACAAAAAATTATCAAAATTAAGCATTTTTGGTGATTTAGCACTGTTAGGCGATAAGTTCGCTGGCACCGAGATTGCCGTGTACGAACAGAACCATGTTTTGTTTCTCTGCCAAGTACTCAAAATCAATCGCCTAACAGTGTGAAATCGCCGAATATGCTTAATTTTGATAATTTTTTTGTGGTCGCTGTAATTTATTTCAGCTGATTGTTTTTTCACTTTCTGGTGTTTTATGAAGAGTAGAATCACATATATTTTTTTCAATATTTTTTCAAGACGACACCTTTTGAATGTTTCAGGGTTCATACTCCTCAGGGAAAACCTGGAAAACAGGGAATACTCAGGGAATTTGGAATTTGTTACAAAAAGTCAGGGAAAACTCAGGGAAAATAAAAATTTTATTAAAAATCAGGGAAAATCAGTTATAAAACCTGGAAAAACAAATGTTTTTTTTTTTCTCTCAAGTTATGTTTTTCTTGTTTAGCTTCGTTTCAAAATTTAAATGATTAAGTATTGTGAAAATACACATGTAAATAATGATTTCTACCTGAATTTCTCTCATGATCAGCAGTAATATGACATCATACAGTGGAAGTAGCTGTATTTTGTCCTGTCTAGAAGAGCGTTTCTTGTAATATGTCGCTAATATTTTCTTCAAACTTCTCTGGGAACTCAGGGAAAACTCAGGGAATTTTTTTCCCATATTTGAGTATGAACCCTGTGTTTCTTTGTTAGTATAAAGCATCTTTTTTTTTTTTTTTTTTTCCCAGAACAGTTTTTGTTTATTTCTAGTGCAATTTTTTTTCTGTTTGCTAATTTTAAAATTTAATGTTATAATATTCAGTGATCTAAGTATTATGCATTTGTTTAAAATAATAATAATAATCTAACTTTAAATAAAAGAATATTATTTTGTCTTCCCCTATATAATTATCATGACAAAAGCATCTGATAATTGTTAAATTTTAACTTGATTTTATACATTTTTCTAACATTATGCCAATTATTACTTTTGATATAATTATCATGACAAAAAAATTCTAGGATTTTTAAATTTTGACTTAATTTCATACATTTTTCTAACATTATACCAATTATTGCTGTTGGTAAAAATTGTACTGTTTGTATAATTATCATGACAAAATCATTTGAGAATTGTTAAATTTTACCTTGACCTCCTACATTTTACCTGTTATTACTGTTGGTATATCATGACAAAAACATTTGAGAATTACTGAGTTTTAACATGATCTAATACTTTTTACTAACATTATACTAATCATTACTGTTGGTAAAAAATTATTCATTTTTCTTATTCTTTTCTTATTAAATTCTTTTTAAATTTACTGCTACTGAATAATTAATGTTTCAGTTAATATCTACTTGCAAATTATATCTCTAAAATATCATTTTGTAGCTGAATATTGAAAATGCTCAACTTCGACAGATGTTGAAAACTCAAAATGATGATATATACATTGATCAAGAAACTTTTTTTGATGTTAAACATACTTTTGAAAAACTCAAGGTATTCTTTGATGTCATGAAAAAATATGGGTGAGTGTTATATCTTTTTAATAATCCCAAGTTTCTGGAAAGTAATGCTCGAAGCTGATGTCATAGCTGCAAAAATGTATTTAAAAAAAATAAAATAAAAATTATCCTTGATTTGGAGGAATCAGTAAAATAATAGAAGGATGATTTAGCAGGGGGAAAAAGACAATTGCAATAATGCATTGAGAAAAAATAAATTTTCCCGTGATTTAAAACAGATAAAAATAAGACTAAAAGATAATTTAAAAGAATCGATGCAATGTTATGTAAAGACCACCACTTGGCAGTTTTCTTTTCAGGACCCCACTTTTAACCACCAAATTATGGTTAAAACAATAAGCTAAATTAACTGCTTAAGGGCCCGCTTCACTCACCACCACCAAAAGCTGAAGCTAATGCTATTCTATGGGAAAATTTTCTTTACAAATTACTTATTAACTAATACATATTTTTAAATTCTGTTTTTACATTCAGAAAATTCTCAATTGTTAAACTGACGCACCTTTTTTAAAAATATATATTTTAAATTTTTTATATTTGTTTTTGAAGCTGCAAAATACAAATTTTCAATATGTGAATTTTTTTCATTTTGCAATTCCAAAATAAAATATTAAAAAAATACATTTTTAAAAAAAGGTCTGTCAATTTAACAGTTGGGAATTTTCTGAATGTGAAAACAGAATTTAAAAATATGTATTAGTTAATAAGTTATTAGTAAAGAAAATTTCCCCATAGAATAACATTGGCTTGGGCTTCCGGCGATGGTAAGTGAAGAGGGCCGTTAACGCGTTAACTGCCCCGGGCGTGTATATTCGTCTTTTCAAAGTACGATTCTTTTTGTCGTACTGCAGTGCTACCAGTGTAACTACTGACACGATTTGATAATGAAATAAAATAACTTTGGAAATGATCTTCACAGTGTTTTTAAAAGATTTACTCATTTTAGAGTTTAGAGAGAAGGGTGGCATTGGGAAGTGAATTTCTTAAATTTTCGACGGCAGGTAAGTGGTTAATGGGGAAAATGTAAAAAAAAAGTTGACTATAATAAATAAAAAATTTAATATTATTAAAAATATTTTTAAAAAAAAATTTCTTTTCTTTTATCAGGATTGGATTCAGGAAAGTAAAAAATAATAAATTTGGGATATTTAGGAATTATCCCTTCGACAAATAAATTAGCAACGATTTTGATGAATTTTAATTCTATTATTTTGATTTAAAAAAAAAAAAAAAGTTAAACTTGAATCCCATTATTTTGATATAGAACACAGTTAAATTTAAAATAATTGTTTATTATTATTATTTATCACAACATTTGGCCACTATTTTTAATTTGGCAATTATGGTAATTTGAAGATAAGTTCATATGGAAATATCGATTGCTAGGTAGGCAAAGACTAGTTTTAAAAGATTTTGTTTGTTTATTATTTTTAGTGCAGTAAAACTTATCATATAAATATTTCTTGATATATCAAGTTATCATAAATAAAAGCTGTCTGGCCTCTTTTTATTTAACCAATGGAATCCCAATCACAGGGTTGCCACAGACTACTAAACGGCAACTATTTGTGACTATTTTGAGCCTGAGGACTATGGCAACTTTTTTGACCCAAAAAGCTTGAAAAAGCAACTATTTTCACAAAAAGGCAACTATTGGGAGACTATTTTTCGCCTTTTGCAAAATTCTTCCAGAAATATCAGGAAAATCTTTCAGAAAGAAATATTTTCTATGCATTTTATAAACAATCCCATATCTTAATCTTTTCACCCTTTATTTATTTATTTTACCACCTTAAAGTATGGTATATCCCTGATGCTGACCTTGAAACAGGTAGAACATCCAATGAGAATGTAGAAATAGCACTAGACATCACATATGTACCTATTAAGCTGGCCAGTTTGCTTATTGCAAATGATTACTAGTACACTCCTGTGACCTGTTATGTCCTTCTTCACCCTGATTTCATGTAAGAAAAAAATAACAAAATTATAAAAAAAAAAAAAAAAGCTGTTTTACTAAATCAAAAAAGACTACAGAAAAAAAAAAGAGCGAACAATACTTAATCTTTTCAACAGCCAAATCCCATGTTATTCTATGGGAAAATTTGTTTCCACAATGACTCATTGCCTATTTTTTTTTTATTATTATTTTTTTTTTTTTAATTCAGTTTTCACATTCAGAAGTTTTTTTTTTTTTTTTTTTTTTTTATTATTGGTATATTTATATTGAATAGTAAGAAAATGCATATGGTTTTTATTCTTTAATGATCGTTAGCATGTGATATTTAAGCTAGTATTTTTTTTTCACTAGGCTACTATTTAGGCAACTATTTTTTTTAATGTTTCTAGGCTACTAAAGCAACTATTTTTGTTAATTTCTTTTGTGGCAACCCTGCAATCAGTAAAAATTTACTATAGCAATTTCATGTGAAAACAGGCTACTTTTTTTTTCAGTTAAAAGCATTGAAAAATTAATATTCCAATGATGCAGAATCAAAACTTTCTAAGCAAATATTCAGAGTTTGAAAAATCTAAATTTTTACATGCCTTTTTGGGCATATTAGTTAAAAAATTGCTACTTCACCTGGAAAAACCTACAAAAGTCTAGGAATTTTATAAATTTTTGTGACAATCACTGACAAAGTAATCTTTGTGCTGAACAGGGATGAGAATTTTCAGACTTTTCTTAATTTTTTAAAAACAATTTTCAGGTTTTTTTTTTTGTTTTAAATATTCTTATTTTTGTTCAATTTTCTTTCTTTTGACTGTTTCTAAACAACTTATTTTCATATATTCTCCATTTTTGCTTATAGAAAGTATGATTTTGTGTATCTGTTTCTTCTTTTATTATTAAAATTATTTTTGAGTTTTACTGATACTTTTAGGCTTTTTGTCTATTTCCCACTCTCATCTCTGGCTGAAGTTGGAGGTGATTGCTGTCCAATCAGGTTTTCTTCCAAAATATGAAAAATTCCATCACTTCTTATCTGTACTTTTATATTTTAAGAGGTGTGTAATTAGGAGGCCCACTATCTTCCTCATGAATTTGATCTTGAATTATCTGCTTATTCATGTGGCTAAAAAATTAGATAAATGTACAATTAATTAAAATGAAGGTAAAATGTGCAAATTTATATATTTTGCAGTTTGGGGAAAACATTAATTTTCGGAATGGAACTATGAATTATTGCTGTCAAAGTTTATTTTAATGTTATCGTCGTGGTAAGGTTTGGTTAATTTAGTGCTTATTTTTCCAAATTTAATATTGTTACTGTGTTCTTTCAAGCACGTTTTAATATATATATATATATATATATATAATAAAGATGATCTATTAAGCATAGTAGAAGCCAAGCAACAGATAGAAGATCACTGAAACACCAATAACCAATAAGATAAAAAAAAAAAAAAAAAAAACATCAGTGGATGAAATACACTAATTTAAAGAAACCATATCTATTAATTAACAGCCTGCAAAACAAATGAATCAATAAAGTAAAACAACAAATCTTAACTTAAAACCATAAACTAATCAAAATTAATGAAAAAACAACCTAAGAAACACAAGGTAGGAAATATATATATAGATATTATATGTCAATGTAACAACCTTTCTTGTCTTCATTGTTGGTGAACGGGATTTTATATATTCCAGTGGTTTCTAGAATGGGGGGAGGGAGTAGTCTTTGTCATTTCTGATTAGTTCATAAATGTTGGGATTACGCTTTATTGGGGGTATTTACATTATATTTTGCAACAAAGTTTTTAATTTTGACTTAAATAAAAAGATGTACATATCATGTAACTTTAACTCCTGATTTGAATTACTACAGTAAAAACTCAGTTATCCAAGCCCCGATTAACCGAGTTCCAGATTAATCAAGGTAGTCTCGAAAAGACCATACCCCAGAGGAGGTGTGCATTTTGACAAATGGCATAAATAACTGACAAATTTTACTACAAATCACTGTATTTTATAACTTATGTATGTATGTATTGTATTGCATTTTTAATTGACTACATTTAAATATGTAATATATGTATTATTTTACTTCATTGACTACATTTTCATCCATTTTAAACTTTGCCGTATATTTCCCCTCATTTACAACAGAGTCCATCTTATCGGAGTTTTTGATTATCCAAGGTACCTTCAGTGCACATTACCTCGCATAAGTGAAGCTCTACTGTATTTATAATGTTTGTATGTTTTTGTGTAGGAATAGCATTATTACACTAAATAATTAAAAACCACGTGCGAAATAACTATTTAAAAGAGTAAAATCCGCTGTAAAAAGCACGTTAAAAATATTTAAAAGAATTTTAAAAAGTTAAAAAACAGTTAGACAACATGTTTCGTGCTTATTTTAACATGCCTTTTACAGCGGATTTTACTCTTTTAAATAGCATTATTATTTAGACAGACATAATTTTTTTTTTCTAAACTTATTAATTTTTTGCAAGATGAAACATATTTTTAATGAATCAGTTACAGTATCATCAATTAAGTATGAATGTGTGCTTATATTAATTCTTGATTGATAATTATATCTTTTTTTTTTTTCTTAGTATTAATAAAGTAGAACATACAGGCATGAGAATTTTCCACGGATTCGCGATTTTCCGCTTTTTTATGATTTCTGTTAATTCTGCCTTTTTTCTTTTTTTTAAATCAAACTCCAGTAACGATCAGTGTAAACGTGCTTTATCAGATTCTATAACATATAAAAGAACAGAATTATTCAATATTTCTCGCTCATGTAATTTTTTTTGTCCTGCGCCCCCCCCCCCCCCCCCTTTTTTTTTTTTTTTTTTTCATCTCTAACCATTGCTGATCAAACATTCTGTGTGAGAAGCCTTTTATTTTTGAATATTTATTCATCCACAACAAAAATGTCAATATTAATCTTAAATTTACTTTATGATATTCTGGAACCCATAAAGAAGTAGAGTTATGTTTAATATTTCTCACTCATGAACTACTTTTTACCCCCATCCCACCCCCCTTTTCCCATTTTCCACCACCAGTCGATGATTAAATGTTGATTGCTAGCTAATGTTTTTTTTAACAGATGTTTTATTGGGTTGATGCGCATTATTCTTTTAGTTTAATTTGTCACTTTTAAAATATTTTGTATAGTTTTTCCTCTGTGCGCATTATTTTTCATTTGAAATAAATTTTATGAACACATTTGTATAGTTTTCCCCGTGCACATTATTTTTCATTTGAAATTAATTTTATGAACATGTGTGTTTTCTCTTTTTTTTATTTTCTGCACTCTCATGCCTCAATACATTGTTCTATAATTATTTTTAAATGTGTTCCTGTTTAAAACTGTTGGTTCTAAATTACCACCTATACTATGGAAATCAGTGCAATTTAAATCACCCAATGTATTTTTATACATTGTTATTCATGTATAAGAATTTATATAAGACTTCTTAGTAAGTTGTGATTTTAATATAATTTTGAGATGCATCTATTGAAATATCTGTTTATAAAAATGATTAATTTTTAAAAAAATTTCTTATATTTTCAGATTATGGGAATATATATCCATGTTAGGATTTGATGAATCTACTGATGTTGTACTTTTAGATAATAACTCTCAGAAATGTATGAAAGTCACTAGAGATGCATCTTTTACTTCTACTGAAAGTCCTCCAGCAGTGTATGATAAAGAGGTATGTTGCAATTGCCGAAAAATTGAGTACAGACACAAAAAACTAGAACTACATGAAGATGGACATCTTTGTGTAGCAGGAACAATTCCTAAATCAGTGCACAGTAAAGTTCCAGTAAAAGATGATCGAATGAATGATAAAGTACCCCAGGAAGTTTTACATAAAGTAATTAATTCTAAGTCTGTTTCTGCTAGAAAATCTGATATTGCTGATTTACCAAAGAATAAGAAAAAACAATTAAACCAGCCAGGTCAACTTTGTTCAGAATATCTTGCTGAATTGCAGAAAAAGAATAGAAAACCATTAAACCAGCCAGGTAAAATTTGTTCAGAGAATCACACTGATTCACCTAAGGATAAGAAAAAACCATTAGGAAAGTCAGCTACTACACCTTGTTCAGCTGACGGTGCTGATATACCCAAGGATAAGAAAAAACCGTCAGGGCAGCCAAATACACCTTGTTCAACTGCTGGTGCTCAAATGTTAATCAAAAAGTTTTCATATTCAAACATGCCTAAACAGTTAAAAGAACTTGTTTCTCCTACTGACTTTTATAAAATAGTTAAAAAAGAATTGGAAAGATGTGAAAATGAAGCTAAAAAGCCTTACAAGGTAATAACTTCAGAGAATTATGAAAGTTCCAAATCTACAGCAATAGGTGCAGTACATTTCAAAAAAACTACTTTTAAAGCTTATAAATGTAGAAATGAAGGGAATGTTGTGCCTACTGCTGAACGAAGAAAATCTTCAACAAAACAGGAATGCAAAATTTCTGATGATGAATTTGATTTTGATAACATACCTATTAGTGAACTTGTAGCGCTAGAAAAAGAAAAAAGAAAATATAGTCTTTCAAAGAAAGATGCGAAATCACCTGCTTCATCTGTATCCAACTCTAAAGTTTCCAAAAATGTTAATCAAGCCAAAATTAAAGAAACAAAATCTCTTAGTAAATCTGAAGAAGTGTTGTCCCAGTCAAAACAAAACTTTTCTACTTCTCAAGCTAATTGCAAGGGAATTCAGTCAAAATATAATGCATCAAGTGATGAAATCAACTCATCTGATAGTGTAGTTACTGCAAGTGATAATGTTTCTTCTCGTTCAAGTGTTTCTAGTTCATCAAGCAATAAGTCACGTGGCAAATTATCTGATGTAACTGATGCATCAACATTTGGGGAAATAGAGTCAATTGCAGACACTGAAGTTGTTTCAGAAACATTTCAGACTATCGGCACCATTACTGAAATTACCAGACCTTCGGTTGATAGCCGGCCTGTTAGTTCTCAATCATCAACTTTAAAAGATGCATTAGAATCAAAAAGCAATAAATCAAATAAATCTGCAATATCTGGATCATCTTCCACAAAAGACTTTTCCAAAAAAGATAACTCTGTGAAAACTAATACACCACCACAAGGGAAAAGTAAAAATGCCAATAAGCATAATAAAAACCGTCCTAAAAGTAATTCATCTAAAGGTTCCTCGATTCCATCCTTAAGTGAAATAACAACTGTCTCGTCAAACAGTTTAAAAACTTATTCAGTCATGAAGCAAATATCCGATAGCGATGGTGAAGCCAAAGAGAAAAAATAACTATATCATTTGAAAGTAAATTGTTTTACTTTATAAATCTTTTTTCTCTCTCTTTCTTTATTCTTGCTCCAGGAAATGAGTGAACCATCATCTGGAATAGTGATAGTTTTGAAGGGTGCTTTGTATTTTTATTAATTTCTATTCAAAACTTACAAGCATTTAACTCAGGTCCCCACATTATTTGTGCATAGCTGATAACCTAATTCCAGGTTTTATCAATCATGATGTGTATTTTAATCTTATAACATTATTCTTAAAATTGGTTCATTATTGTCTTTTAAAAGAAAGGTTTAAAGTATTTAATATATGTGTATTTATTTTATTGCTCACTTTATTAATATTGTTTTTACCTTCGAAGGCTTACCTTTCTTACCATTTGTCTAGAAAAGGTAAATTTTGCTTATGTTAATCTTACAATATTGATCAACTGATTGTAAATGATTAAAGTTTTAAAAACTCCTGCAACTCTTTTTTTTTTTTTTTTTTTTTTTAAAAAAAAAAAGGTTTATCAGTTTTTATACACATGAAAGTTTTCATTGTCGGGATATGAACTTAATATACATGCATTATTCAAACGAAAAAGTTTTAAAAACTTTTATTTAATCATTAGAAATATTGTGGAATTTTTTTTTTTTTTTTTTTTTTCTTGCATTTAAAAAATGCAAGTTGTACAACATGGTTATTTTATATTTAGAGGAAAATGTTTTTAAAATTTTGTATGATTTTTGAAAAAATATTTATAATTACAAAAACTATTCAGAAATTGTGTCATAGTCTTGTCAACAGCTCAGACTAGACTTTCATGTTGTATTTAGAGCTATCTGAAAATTATGAATAATGTGTTACATATGGAACAAAGCATTGTTGTAAATAGTTGATGCTGTTAGGTTTTGTGCTTCATGTCATTCTAAAAAAGTGTTATATATAATATATCTTTATGATTAAAGTGTTAAGCTTTTTAAAGAAATGTGCAAAGCACCATGAAATCTAAGAAATGATGATAGGGGAAAATGCATGTTGATTACCTGCATATGTAAAATGTACTATTTCAGTGTCAGCCACAATATTTGTGCCATGGTTAAACTATTAGTTTGTCAATAATGTAATAAATAAATAAATAAAATGTATGAATGATGGTGCAGATTAACCTGTGAAAATAGAAAAATAATACAAAGTAAAAAAAAAAACACCTAGGGAAATAAGTCTTACCGGGTACACTGTACCTTAAAATTTAATTGGAAATGTTTCTCTAGACCGTGAAATTTTTTATTTAAGGCATGATGCAATATACATAAAATCTATTTTCACCGGTTTTATTGTATTTAAATTTTTTGCTCTTTCTTTTTTGTAATTTTTCCTGTTGCTTGACTAGGAAATTTATTGTATATTTTTTGGTTAGCTTGGAACTACTTTATATCATGTACGAGTTTTGTTGAGAAAAACTATTGAAAAGTGCCAAATAGAAGTATTGTAAGAAGTATAGACAGAAGATAGAAATCATAAGCCTACGATACATGCAGAATTTAATGAAAGGAGGTATTTTATTAAATAGGAAAATAAACAAATTCATATTTTATTACCGAATAGCTACTACAGCAGTGGTTAAATGCATCTAATATTAATTTATATTTAATAAAACAATTTTATTAGCTAATTATAAATAAAGGACGAATTAAACATTAAAAGCATTAAAAAATACCTTAAAATCCTTTAAAAAAGCAGCATCACGATATTTTGTTACACCGTTCACGGTCATCTTCAGGTGTTTAGGAATTGCTGCTTTAATGACCATCACTGTCACTGGACTCTTCAAAAAGCCGATGAAGAGTCCAGTGACAGTGATGGTCATTAAAGCAGCAATTCCGAAACACCTGAAACTGACTGTGAACGGCGTGTCGAAACATATTGTAATGCTGCTTTTTTAAAGGATTTTAAGGTATTTTTAAATGTTTTCAATTTTATTAACTTTTTTTTAAGTGAAGTAAGTTTTATGAAAAGGTAACCCAAGTTAAAATCCATGCTAGTACCAGCAAAGAAAATAGGCTAGTTATTGCTATGTTTTGCTTTGTCTGCTAGATTTTCATGCTGTTATATGCTTTATAATGCTAGCCAGCATAAAATGCTATATTAGCTAGCTTACACAGCAATAGCACGACAAGCTATATACAAGCATTTTATGCTTATTTGTTGTTTAAGCTTTTCCAAAGCCTGGAGAGGTATGTACCTTAACAAGCTATTATGTGCTTTTCTATGCTTGCCAGCGTAATATGTTATGTCGGCAGCTTAAGTAGAAATAGCATGGCATGCTAGATGCCAGTGAGAAGTGAGAAAATAGCAACAAAAAAGCATCTGTTGGTTGTGAATTACTGCTAGTATAGTAGAAATTTCAAGCAAATAGTAGTCATAATTACTGCTGGACCAGCAACATACTATTCAAGCAACAGAAGCTGGATTATGTATGCTGGACAAGCAATAAACTGTGCCAATACACACCATGACTTGCTGGTAATTTTGGTGGAACCAGCAAATATTTTTGGTATTTTATGCTATTTTACTTGCTGGGATAGAGCATTTATGCTAGACTAGCAAACAAATACCAGCAAGAATTTTAACTTGGGAAGAAAAGTAAAGATTTAATCCTTGGTATGAATTTCATTCAATATCTATAAATTTTCATTTTTTATTGCAATCCAACGTTTTCCTAACATGAATCCGCTGCAGTAAAATAAGTGAATTGAAGAGTAATTAGTTAATACTAAGATTTTATTTTTGACACTAGTTTTCCTTTTTCTCCCTTTAATTTAATATTAAACACTAATAATACTTGATTACTGCATTATTAGAGTTTAGTATCTAACAAGGCACTCACAAACTGTGCCACTCTGATCGTAACCAAAATTTACAACTAGTTAAAGGGTATCAAGATGTACAACCCCTTATATGAGCAGTCATTACTTCAAAACAGAGATATCAGAGTTTGAAATTTTACACTATTCAGTTAGAAGTTGATGTCATTCAGTTTACCTATTTGACTTTTCTAAATTTTTTTAAACATAAACTGTTTATTTATTTAAATTGAGGGAAATATCAAGGAATTTTGTAAAAATACCCAAAAATCTTAGAACTTAAATGACTGAAAAATTGCTAAATAGGCGATACCGTAGCCAAGATTCCACAGGATTGGCTGCTTTCTAGTTGAATCTTGTGAGTTAATAAACTCTTATTTCTTTTTCTTTTTAACACTTTCCAACAAGTTTGAAAAGCGTTAATGACTTAGGTTTGTCTGTCTGTCTGTGCTCTAAGTCCTGTAAATATTCATGAAATTTCTTAAAACTGATATGTTATTCAAGTTCACTATCGGATATTCTCTATTGAAAATTGAGTGAATACCTCTGCTGGTTTGTGTAAAGGGACACACGAAAATATTCCAAATCATTGTGTTCTATGAGAGGTATTTCTATAAACCACATTTTAATATCTTTACACAAATCTTAATGAAATTAAAATAAATATGTTATTCAAGTTCACTATTGTATGTTTTCTACGGAAAATGGAATGAATACCACCACTGGTTTGTGTACAGGAACACCCGAAAGTATTTCAAAGCATTGTAATCCATGAGAGATATTTCTATAAACCTAATTTTAATAACTTTACTCTGCAGAAATCTTAAGGAAATTGAAATATGTTATTTGTATATATAAAATAATGCTTTCTATAGAATGTAGTGTGATTAGCATTAGATTTACAGGGCCACACAAAAATATTCAGTTACATTGAAAGCTTTTATTGGAAAATTGCTGGAATTGCACTTTCATTTACATTACGCATTTTTAATATTTTCTAACAATTTTTAAGTGTGAATATGATTTCAGCTTGTGTATCTGTCTGTCCGACTATCCATCTGTCTATCTCTCTATCTGCCCGCTTCTAGCGTCCATAAATATTTTCAGAATTTGAAAAAAACGATATGTGTTATTCAAGTTCACTTATTTAAAATGGCATCAATAGGTCCTGTAAAATCTCTTTGTGTACAGGGACATACCAAAAATGCCAGTGCATTGCATTTTATGGGAGATATTTTTATAAATCGCATTTAAATAACTTTCTACTGTAAAATCATAAAGAAATTGACATTTATTGTTAATATGCTTTGTATAGAGTATGATATGGTTTACCTTCAGATTTACAGGGTTACACTAAAATATTCAGATACATTAAGGGCTGCATTTTCTTTTGTGTTAAGCATTTTTAACACCTTCCAACAATGTTTAGAAGTATTATGAATTCACTTAGTCTATCTATGTGCCTTTCAGTGCTTCTGTCTGTCCGTTGTGTTATAACGTAGACAAAGAACATTGAAAGCTATACGATACAACAAGCATGTACAGTTGGAAAATGTTAATAATCAATGTGTACCGCCATGATTTTTTGTTCTTGTTTTTTCCGCTATTAACATGTTGAGCGAATTCTTAAAATCCATTGAAATTCCATAGTGATTCCTCCTGTAATAAATAAAAATTAAGCAAATGTAATATTTTTAGTTTTATATCCTATTTTACACTGTCAACCACCAATGGTTGACACGACTTTATATCATATTCGACACTGTCAGCCACCGATGGCTGACATGGTGCTCAACATGTTAATTTTTTATTGGTACTGCTTTTACTTTCGAGGTAAAACTTTCAATGAAATGTTTGAAGTATAACATGTTCTGCACACCCCTAAAGTTTCAAGATGATTCCTTCAGTATTTAGAGATGTATGACAAAATGTCTTGAATCTAGAATGGCTGACATGCCACTCAACGTGTTAAATATTCTTAATGCAACAACTTGAGAAATTAATATTCTGATGCTAATATATTGTGCAATTAAAACTTTTTTTTTTGTCGATTTCTTCTAAATTTTATTTTGAACTTTTCATTTTCATTTATTTTTCTTTTTTGTATATGTTAAAAAAGTCAACAAATTAAAGAAAGATTTAGATATTTTTTGCCCATCAGGATAGTTTTTTTAATTGCAGTGGATGTTGTTTGATTTCAGATGTTTTCCTTTTTCAAAAATCTTCCGTTCTCTTGGATGTTACAGTCTGAAGTTTTTCCTAAATTTTCAGCTTTTTAAAAGTTTCCGATAATATCACACATTGTAATTTTAATGATTTTTGTGTCTAAAAGAAAGGGGGGTTATAATCGGAATTTTACAGTAATAAGAAAAAAATTAATTGTGAGAGTTTACCAATTCCACATTTTTTAGGGAGCAATAGTTCCCTAGTTCTGTATTGCTCCTGGAAGAAACTATGGTGATTGCGTAGTAGTTGGCAGATATGGTATTTCAGCCCATGCTGTTTAAAAAAAAATAAACTATAAAATGATCGCCACATTTGTCAACTAAGGTTTGAATTTTTGGTAGCCATTTTCAATGTAATGGTCTCTGACTGGTGACTGCTAATCTATAGCTTTAGTATCCACCCTGTATAAATAGAAAGACAACTGCTCAGTAAACAAAAAAAAATCCGTATCAGCTGCTCGGAGGGTTAAATAAATAAAAAACTGCTTGAGATTTAAAAATTTTAGAAAAGTCAAATAGATAAAGTGAATGATGGCATAACTTCTAACTGAATATGGGTATTTTCAAATTCCAAAATCTCTATTGTGAAATAATGATTGCTCATATAAATTAACAGGAGTATAATATTAATACATTTTAATTACTTGTAAATTTTGCTTACAGTCTGTATGTCACAGTATGTGAGCATTCCTTGTAAAAATATATTGTATTATCATATGCTTAGTTTTATGTACAAATATACCGCAATATGAGTTATACACAGTGTATTCATCATTTGGCAATATTTAAACCATTATTAAAAAGAAAAGTAAAATTGTAATTGTCTATTTTTCAGGAAAAACAGTTAAAGATGTTGCAAGAGAAATTATATGAGTGATTTCACAGTTAGTGAAAGAAAATAATCGATTGCTTTTGATATTTACAGTAAAACAAGCAGTTTTATCACAATTGGTATTTTGGTGCAAAATTTTGGCTGGTGCTAAAGAATGCCATATATATTATAAAGCTTTTTAAGGTTCTTGTGTGCATCTAATAATCACTCAATGTGCTTTACACTAATGTGGGGATCTAGCATAAAAAATGCATTACAAGCATGTTACTATTTGTAATTATGAAGTGACTTTTCCTTAAGAGCAGACAATACCTAATCTCACAAACAATCAAGGCCCATGTCATTCTATAGGAAAATTTGTCTCCATGATTGCTTATTACCTAATAATTTTTGTTTAATTCTGTTTTCCCATTCAGAATATTCACATTCGCTGAATTAGTGCTCGTTTTTGAAATATTATTTTTGATATTTTTAATATTTTATTTTCTAGCTAAAAAAAATGCACGATTATATTTTACTTAAAATATTTTAAAATATGAAATTTTTTAAATAATGAGTACTATTTTAATGGTTGTGAATTTTGCGATAAAGAAAACAGAATGTAAAAAAATAATTGGAAATTTATTTAGAGTACATATAATTGGCAAAAATAACACTGCTCTGCAAAAAAAAAATCTTTTTTAAGATCTGATACCATTCTTGCAGATTCTTATGTAAAATGACCTCCTGAATCCAAATATGACCACCATTTTGCCCAATCACCCATCGTTTTCTAGATACACCCCTCCCTCATTTTTATCATTGTTTGGTAATTTTATACCCATCAATTTGATTTGGAGAGGAACAATGATTATTTTAACCGTTAAATGTCTTCTGACCTGAGGAGCTACAGAGGTAGACAGATCTAAAGTTCTAAAACATGGACATTTGTAGTAAGGAGGAAATTTGGGGGAATTTTTGCCCAGAAAACAAAAGAAAATCAATAAAAACAATCAGTTTATTTTTTCGCAATATTTCTCTTATTTTTTACATATTTCAGCTTCCAGTTTGCTTTTTTCTTACCAAAACCCCCAAATAATAAAAATTATACAGTGAAATTTTTTTTTAAATATTGGTGAGTGGAGTAAAATCTTAAAACCCTCGCAAGAAAGTTTGACTGATTCACTGTACGACGTTTGCTTTCAATAACTCCCACGTTAAATGTTTTGGGCAGTAAAATATCCTCCTTTGACACGTGTTAAAGATCACCACCGTCGAGAACACCATAAAGTTCACTCTCTTATCGCAAAACCTGTACTAAAGGTAGATAACGACTGACGACTACAATGATAAGAGCAATGACCTTTAACATGTGTCAAAGCAAGAGATTTTACTGTTCATGTTTTACTGCCCAAAACATTTAATGTGGGAGTTATTGAAAGCAAACGTCGTAGTGAATCAGTCAAACTTTCTTTCAAGGGCTTTGAGACTTTACTACAATGAAAAAATTTTCACTGTATAATTTTTATTATTTGGGGTGTTTTGGTAAGAAAACGGCAAAATGGAAGCTGGAATATATAAAAAATAAGAGATATTGCGGGGAAAAAACAAACTGATTGTTTTTTATTGATTTTCTTTTGTTTTCTGGGCACAAATCCCCTCAAATTGTCTCCTTACTACAAATGTTTGTGTTTTAGAACTTTCTACCCCTGTAGCCCCTCAGGTCAGAAGACATTTAACGGTTAAAATAATCATCGTTCCTCTCCAAATCAAACTGATGGGTATCAAATTACCAAAAAAGGATAAAAATGAGGGAGGGAGTGTATGTAGAAAACGGTGGGTGATTGGGCAAAATGGTGGTCATATTCGGATTCAGGTCATTTTACATAATAATATGCTGAAATGGTGTCAGAGGCAATTTTCATGCCGAGCAGTGTAATTGGAGCACATGGGCCTTGATTGTCGGGGACATTAGGTATTGCCCACTCTTAAGTTACATAAATGTGATTTTTTTTTACCTGCCAACTTTTCTGAAATTGTTTATCATAATTTTACAAGAAAAATTCTTTTGATGATTTTTTACTTTTATTTTTTGTTACTTTAAAGGTTGCTCATTGCAGCATATTTTTATAAACAAAGTTAGGTACTCATAAATTGCAATTTTGAAAAGATTTGCTCAATTTTCATCTTTTTATTTTGCCAAATTGTTAAGTACTTCATCTTTAAATTTTGAAGGTATATAAACAAAAGTAGTATTTTCAAAATTAGCAATACTTGGAATATTTACTAATCTAGAACCGTCTAATTTTAAGGAAAACAAAATAACACAGCTGCACTTAATTTACAGAATTTACTTTCAATGTATATCTATACTTATGCACTGCCTAAACACAAAATTATAATTTTTATGTGTTTTCTTTCTGTTAAGCATCTTAGCTACTAAATACTATGTATTCTTTCATATTTTAGCATGAAAAGATATAAATTCTTAAAGATGCATTTTTTTTTCTAGCAATTGATCTTTAAAATTTATCAGTATCAAATGTTGGTCAGATTTAGTTGGCAGGTATAAGATTTTAGGTAAATTTTCATTAATTATACATATACATGAAATTTTGCTTTTAAACAAGTGGTTTTAATTGTAAATATGTGTATTTGCTGTGTATATGTGTAATTTTGTTATTTATTTAGTAAATTAGCTTAAAATTATAATTTTATTTTTTAATATATATAAAAATGTTTTAAAGATTTTTTTTCCCTCCCAAGATTCATCCCCCCCTCTCCTTAAAAAAAAAAAAAAAAAAAGATTTTTATGAATAAAACTTGTGCAAAAAGCTTTTATAATTAAACATATACATCCCCCCCCCCCCTCTTAGAATCTGGGTTGGGCTTTTTAAACCAGCAAGTTTTGGCATAGCGTATCATGTGTTAAAAAGAATATTGAAATGTTGATTATTGAATATGAACGGTGAACAATGGATTCATAATTCATTGTAAAGAAAGAATTTTTTCTTCTTTTTTATCCTTATTGAAAAAAATGCACTTTGTATTTAAATGTTTGTAAATTTAAAAATAAAATTATAGTTGTTTCTAATTTTTTTTTTTTATTTTGTGGATTATTTCATGAACAGTTGCATAAAATTTCTATATTTTATTGCTACTGACTTTTTGAAATCATTGTCTTATATGCAGTTCTTTCTAATCTGTGATTTAGAAGTAATCAATGAAAATCACAGTTTACATCTGTAGAACAACCAGCAAAACAAATTTTAGTAATTATTTATTTAAGGAATTTGGAGAAAGAATATTTTCTGCTTTATATGCTTAAAATAAATAAGTAGGTACAAGTTATACTGCCTAATGTTTAAAAGGCCATCTATGGGCTTGTAATTCAAACACTACTGCAGTTTCTACTGGTGATATTTAGAGATATTTTCTAAGATATGTGAAACCAACTTCACTATCAAACTTTTAAATTCCACATTCAATTATCTCAAACATTGGGTGAGTGCAAAAGTTCTACCCATTTTATTACTCATAAAGAAGAGCAAATAAACGCAAAAAGAGCAGTACCTATTATTGTATAATCCCCATTGCTGTCTATGACATCTTGCCATCTTTCTGGTAGGAGATTAATCCCATCTCAGTAAATTTTGGTGGTTTAGAGTCAAAAAAGTCTTGGATGGCAGTTTTCAGTCTTCACAGCATCAAGATCATCAAAGATTTTCTGACTGAAGGAATTGTTTAATGCACGAAATAGATGGTAGTCAGTTGGTGCCAAGTCAGGAGAATAGGGAGGGTAGGGCAAAACCTCCCTACCAAAGCCCAATAACTTTTGGTGATTGATGAGACCTGGCTGCTCTGCTACCAAATTTGAATGCAGGATGTCTAACTGTAGACAGTAGAAGGCAGCATTGATGGTTTGGTTGAGTGGCAGGACCTCCCAGTGAATTATTCCCTGCACATCCCACCATACACCCAATAACACCTTCTTAAGATGAAGTTCAGCTTTCAAAGTCAATGCAGGCAGATCAGAAGGGCGACATACAGTCCTATGATGCTTTGTGTTACGGTACATCACCCACTTCTCATCTTCTGTCACAAATCATGTCAAGAATGGGTCATTTTTGTACCAAGAAAGCAAGGAAACACAGGTGGCAATTCGGTCATCCCGTTGATTAGCTGTCAGGTTATGTGGAATCCAACGATCCAAATTTCTCATAAAACCCAACTTAACCAGCTGTCTCTCTACCATTGTCTGGTGTACGTTGAAGATCTCTGCTAATTCTTGCACGATTGCATTCGGGTTGTTCCTTATGGCTTGGTCAATATCGTCGTCTCCAACGTGTGATGGCCGTCCACTTCTAGCCTGATCTTGGCAGCTTCTGCCTCTTTCCATAAAATTACAAAACCATCGACGACACGTGCTTTCGTCCATTGCATCCTCCCCATAAACTTGACAAACATTGTGACATGCTGTGGCTGCCGTACTCTTTTTATCGAACTCGTATAACAAACAATGTGTGGTATGCTCCTTCTCGCTTTCTTTTCCCTTTGATTTTTTTTTTTTTTGAGATTAACTTTGTGAGACATGATGCATTCATATGTCAAGCATCCACACGTTTGATTGGCTGATGATTTGCATCATTACAGTGTCATGTGTGACATCAAATCCATTGCAAATTTGCATATCCAAAAAGGGTAGAACTTTCGCACTTACCCAATATTTAAAAAATGATAAAACAAATTCCTGTTCAAGATTTCAAATAAGACATAGAAAGTTACAGACTATAACCTGTTGGAGAAAAAATTGGCTATGAATTCTGGAGCTCTTCATGTCATTTATACTTAAAAAATTGCATTGGGTGAGGATGGAGGGGGATGTGCAAAATATTTCTACATTCGATCTTTGTAATATATTTTCAGAAATTCCACAATGAACAAATTATTTTTATTGAGAAAACAAGATTAATTTTATAATAATGATGATAAATTATTAAAATAATAATATTAAAAAGCTACTCATGAGAGTAAATAAATCAGTCCTCCAAATTCTTAAATACTACTTTATTTTCCTTAAAATTAACATTCATTTAAGGGGGTCTGAGACACCAAATTTTTATTATTTATTGATGAAATGCTGTAATTATTTTTTCTGAAATTGGAGCTTTTTTGACAATGAAGTTGAGAAAGAAAGAATCTTAAAAAAAATTTAATTAAATTTTTGGTAAGTTTAAAATTTGTTATATCTCATGAACTAATGGTTCAATTTACAAACTTTTTTCACTCTTATATACAGAAAAGATGTATCTTCAATTTGTCTTCGAGATTTTTAATTAGGAGCAAAACTTTTTTGGTAATCCAAAAGTTATGCATGAAATAAGTACTTTTTTCAAATTAAAATTAATATTTAAAAAATTTATTACTATAATCAGTAATCCTGAAGACAAATTGAAGATAAATCCTTTCTGTATATAAAGGTGAAAAAAGTTTGTAAATTGAACCATTAGTTCATGAGATATAACAGATTTTTAATTTATCAAAAAATTTTAATTTTTAAAATTTTATTTTATTTTTTTTTTTTTTTTTTAAGATTCTTTCTTGCTCAACTTCATTGTAAAAATGCTTCAATTTCAGAAAAAAATTACAGCAATTCATCAATAAATAATAAAAACAAAAATTTGGTGTCCCAGACCCCCTTAAGTTATAAAAATAGTGAAGTAAATTATTAATAAAAAAATTATTTAAGAAGTACTCGTGAGAGTAAATAAATTAATTTGCCAAATTCTTAAATAATACTTCATTTTCCTTAAACTTAACATTCATTGAAGTTTGAACCAGCATTTCTCATTCATATAGCTTAATTAAAGAACAAAAAAAAAAAAAAAAGCAAAATTAGTAATTATAACATCCCATACCAAAAAAGAAGGGTGGGAGCTTTCAGATGAGTATTTTTATTAAAATTTCTTTCCATGAATTCACAGTTACAGCTGTTGTATTTATATAGGGGTGATTGTGTTCATATAATTTACCTGATTTCAAGTATTTATTTAACTTTCAATGCCAGAATTCCATTTTTTTTTTTTTTTTTTTAAGATTCATAAAATAAGATTAAAATGTTAATTTTATATGAGTGCTAAACCCAATTAATATTTTTCATAATGAGAGGACTGGGCTTCAAGAAATTATGACACATTGTTTGAAAGTTGGCACTTTGTATTAGGCTTATTGAGTGATTTGTTGTAATGTGCATCAAATAATATGCCTAATAATAATAATTAAACTATAAAATGTTAAAACCCGAATAAACTACTACGTCAGAAACGCCAAAGAAAAATATTTGAGTTGCATACAGCTGTTTCGGTAGCCTTAAGCGTACCGTCTTCAGTGCAAAAGGAATTCTGAATCTGCACTGAAGACGGTACGCTTAAGGCTACCGAAACAGCTGTATGCATCTCAAATATTTTTCTTTGGCGTTTCTGACGTAGTAGTTTATTCGGGTTTTTATATTCCAACGCCAAGTCTCCTATTATTATAAAATGTTGTGCTCCTTGTTACCTTTGTTTACCTTCCTCTTCCAGCTAAAAAATAAAAAAATTGCAATTTTATTTTAGTTATAATAGAGCCTAATGATGTCTTGTCTATTCTTTAAATGTAGAAAATGTTTACATATTTTTAGAATGATTTCGAGGCGGTTTAATCAATTATTAGAATGTAAAAGGCATTTTTTTATGATTTTATAACCTTTTTTCTGGACTATAAGTCTGTACCATGATTTTTTACACTAGAAGGGTATTTGTAGAATTTCTAAGCAGTTATTGGATTTCCATTCCTCTTCTAAGGTGACCACTGGTCAGAGAATTCAAGGAATATTTGGGGAATTTCATTTAAAGTTAGGGAATTTTGTAGAAATAAGCCATATTTAAAAGCTCGTTTTGTAAATCACTAAATAATTCACTAATATTGTGCAATTTTTTTGTGGGAAATAAACATCACAAGCTTGGGTAAATGGTGAAAAATGGTCAGGAACTTTGAAAAAGTAATGCTAGTCACCCTGTCTTCCACTACTTTCTAGAGTCCGTCAATCATAATGGGTTTGTGCTTTTCAAAAGATCCTGAGACTTCGAGGATATATTAAGAAAATCAGGGTTCGCACTAGAAAAAAATATTGAGAGGGATTCTCCCACTCTAATAAAAAATTTAAGTGAGAAAATGGAAATTTATTTATTTCCTTTCCCCTTTTGTGGCTAAGAACAGACACTGCTTCATTATTCACAATCTAAATTTTAATCAAAAAGAAAAGGAATTGCTCAAGTTATTACTTAATCTGTTTCAAAATTTATTTTCAATTTGATCTTGAGGTAACTGGAATAACCTAAATTTAATATATAATTATTGCAATTTTTAGCCTTCACACTTTATTGTTGTTTGTTGATAAAATAAACAATTCATAAATCCTCTTAATAAATATTTACAATTAAGAAGTATTTTGAAATAATTACATATTCCCCCCCCCTTTTTTTTTTTTTTACTTTTATCAAGAAATTCTAGGAGTTAAAAAAAGATAACTACAAGCTTCAAACAGGGTGTCTACTAGGTCATGAAAATCAACAATGGGTCATGAAAAGGTCATGAAATTCAGCGATAGGTCATGAAAGTTAAGAACGGGTCATGAAATTTGACCGTCGGTTTGAGTCACGTATCGGTTTAGGTAACCCAATTTTACTGGTCAGGTTGAACAATTTTTCTCTCTTGCAGTTCGGATTAAGTTGATTGAATTTTTTTTTTTTTCTACGAGTCGGGTCGATTTGAGAATATCTTTCAAAATAATTTCATTAACGGGCAAAAACATAATTCGGCAATGTATCATTTGGTGCATTGTCGCTTTGCTTGTAGCACTCGTGCCCACTTTGTTCGTCTGATGAATGGTCGTGTTTTTTTTCAACCCGAAACAATTGTTGTGAGTTTATTGCATTTTATGGTGTTTATTCATAGTTTTGTACTTATTACTAAACTTGAAGCACATTTTGTAACACTTGAAGTACACAACACACCTAAATGGTTAAAAATTATTTATCCATTTTTCAGATTTTAAAACTTTTAACTTGGTGCATTAGTAATTACATTTAAAATTATTTATCAGTATATTTACTTTATAACTTGAATTTCAAGATTTTTAGATGAAGTATTAATTTTCATTTTAGGTTTTGAGTCGGGTGTGGGTCATTAAAATTCTCTAATATGAGTTCATGTCGATTTTCAGATTACTATTATTTAGTAGCGTAAATAAATAAACATGATTATAAACCTAGTGTAGTCATTTGTATCTTTAAAAGAAAAAATTTATTTTGTATGAAAATCTACAGGCATTCTTACTTTTGTTTGCCCCCCCCCCCAAAAAAAAAAAAAAAAAAAACGTTAATTTAAAAAGGGTTGGATATGTCGATAAAAATGGTCATGAAAATTTTTTTGAGGTCATGAATTTTTTTTCTGTCAAGTCAGTAGACACCCTGTCAAAGCAATTAATACATTACTCAACTGAACTTAAAAATTGATGAAATACAAAGAGCAATGTGAAAAAAATTGAGAGAATCTCACAATCCCACCCTCTAATAATGTGAACCCTGGAAAATACATATATAATACTTGTACCAGTCTTTATTTTTTCAATAAATGCAGCAGCAGTTTTTGAAATGTTTTAATGAAGTTTTCTTATTTGAAAGTTATGAGGACAAAGAAATGGGATTTCTTCTCTAAATATCAAATGTAAAACTTTGCTTAATGATTTTAACATTTTTTTCCATTGTTATTTTTAATTTCCCATTGTAAGGGAACTCTGCAACCACTGTAAAACTCATTGCATATGCAAATGTCTATACTTACTATAGAATTTTTTCATGCTGAAGTTATAATATGGCAATTTGAGAAAAACTGTAAAGCATAAGTTATTTTTGTCATTACTTAAGATATTTGTATTAATTTTCTGTGTTAAAATTCATACTAATTTTAATTGAAATTTCTTCAATTCTATTGGCCCGTGAAATTTTCATATAAATCAAAAAATAAAATTTATATTAATAATAATGAAATTTATGAATAAAAAATTTATAATTTTTCCTCGTCTGAATACATTATTAGAATTTTAATCACATACCAATAGATGACAGCATCAATTTAGCCACGCTTTATCTAACCCTTTAGTAACTATTCACTTAAAATAGGCAGCAAATATCTGCAAGTTTCCCACCCAAGGCTATAAAAAGGGGCTAAAAAAACATGCAGTGTTTCTTATTAAATAATATTAGCTTGTTCTTTAGTATGATTATTTTTCTTTTTAATATGCAGTGTTTTTTATTAAATTCTTTAATGATATTATTTTTTTTTTTAGTATACTAACACTAATAACTTTTTTTTGGCCCAGGGTGAATTTAGTTGGCATAATATGGCCCACAGCATAGTGTGCTGAATTGCTATAAATATTTATTAAAATTATTTTCTATTTTAAAAATAAATAAATAAACATATGTTTATAGTTTTATCAAACTGGGCTGTTACTTCAGTTATTATATGATGGAAAAAGATGGTCATAACAGTGAAAGGTTAACAGTCAAGTCTATACGAAATTAAATATGTCAGTTGGTTGAAGTATAAATTTTTTCCATTTAATAAATGATTAAAAAACGATTTTCTGAACAACACATTTTTATTTAATTTAAGTTATTAAACAGCCACCAAAGCTACGATAGAGAAGCTAAGCAGAGAGACATGCATAATATCAAAGTAACATGAAAATAGGAATTAAAACACAAAGAGAATTTTTATAAGTTTTAAAAGAAATCAGATAATTTGCACATAGATCTTGATTATCATTAATTTACAGAAAAAGTTAATCTAAGTCAGACAAATTACAAAAACACAAGTTTAAAAGGTAGAAGCTCTTTTACAATAGAAAACAAAAATAACACAAAACTGCACAGATGAATCCACTAAAAATCTTGATTTAAGGGACAAGTTTAACTTTTTAAAAATATTAGATTATTTTTAATAGTTTTTTTTTTTTTTTACTGTGGGAATAAATAAAAAAAATAATAAAATCATGTTTCCTATTGCTATACAACTTGACAAAAATTTTAATTTTTTACTAAAAAATGTGCAACTACAAATTGCATCTAGATTATAATGTTTTCATTTATATTTGTTCGTTTTTAAAACATAAAAATAACGCATTTAAGTGCTATAGTGTTGTATCAATATTATTACTGCTACTATAACTTTTTTAAATAATTATGTTTTTCTTTAGCATGTGTATTTTTAACTCCTAACCAAAAAAGGAGAGACAGTGTAGTCCCCAAACAAATACACTGATTTCAATACTTTATTTTTAACTGAAACGCTGATTTAATCAAAATGATTCTTAGTTATGTTTGATGAAAATCTATTAGTTTTTTTTTTTATTATTAATAATATGTGATTTATTTTTGGTTCATTTTGTTTTGATATTTTAAAATTTACAAGCTGTCAAACATTCAATTTATATGAATTAAAAGTCACATAGTTTTTGAAGTTTTTTTTTTTCCTCCTCCTCCTCTTCAACGAATTATCAAGCTACTTTGACAAAATATAAAAATTGGCTATGAATAGTGATTATGAGTTTGCAGTCTAAAAATTTCAAAATTTGGTTCAAAATTAGAGATTTTATTGAAAAATATTTAATTAAATTCAAGACTAGCCATGCCCTATCATTTTATAATTTGCGAGCAAGTGTTCTTCCAACTGAAAATTACAGATCCTATAGAAAAATAATTCTGTGATTTACTCAAGGTTTACTTTTTTTTTACATAAAGCTCTCTAAATAATAAAAATAGCTTATTACTAGACTAAGTTTTTTTTTTTTTTTTTTTTTTTTTTAACTGCACTGTTTTACACTAATAAAAGTTTGAGCTCCTTTAAAAATTATATAAACACCTACAAATGCTTACATTAAAAGGTGCACAATTTTTTTAGGGAAGAGGACCACTCAATCTCAACAGAGCTGTTTAGGGGATGAAGAGCAATTACCAAGATTAATATCAGGGTTGCTACACAAATCAGGAAACAAAATTCCCTGAGTTTTCCCTGTCCCTTTTAGAAGTAAAATAGACGGCACACAATCATGCAACATTAGAATCTAACAGTTTTATAAGTCAATTGAACATATTTAGGGTATATTAATTTTATTAACTTACTATAGTTGGGGAAAAAAACCATAATTGATTCATTATAAAGCACTAAAAATTTTAAAAATATTTGATTATGAAAAAGTTTTCCAATGTTTTTCCAAAAAATTCCCTGAATTTTCCCTGTTTTTGCAATAAATTTTGAAAATTTCCTGAGTTTTCCCAGTTTTTTAATAGATTTTCAAATTCCCTGAATTTTCCAGGTTTTCCCTGTTTTCCAGGTGCCGTAGCAACCCTGAAATATCTGCATACACTAAAAAAAAAAAAAAAAAAAAAAAAAACTTTTTTTTTTTTTTTAAATGACCAATTGAATCATTCAAAAATAGGGATGAAATAGATAACTATTTCACTGGATATTGCATATCCATATCCAGCAGGCAATCGAGTTTCAGATACTTGATATCCAGAAAAATCACTATGTTGCAATCCTACGATTCAATGTAAATTGGGTTGCTTTTGAAAGGAAAAAAGAAAGCATCTAAATGTGACTTTTTTTTATCTTTTAATGTACAGGGTAAGTCAAAATGAATATAGCGATTACAAACGGCTATAACTATTTAATGGAAAAGAATTTATCGATAAGATTAACACAGAATGTAGATGGAACTCCAAAACTTTGTATACATACATCTTAGATGTTCTATGTTACTTCACTTGGTCACACGGACAACATCTAGACGGTTGTCCATGTCACGCCATACATTCTGAAACATGTCTGCAGTCACCGACACAAGTGCATTACAAATGCGTACTTTGGGACCCTGCGATTTTTATCTATGGGTTTATGTGAAAGACAGGCTGTATGTGTTTCCCATGCCCAAAACAATTGAAGAATTCAAAGTATGCATTTGTAATGCACTTGCGTCGGTGACTGAACAAATGCTTCAGAATGTATGCCGTGAAATGGACCACCGCCTAGATGTTGTCCGTGTGATCAAGGGAAGTCACATAGAACATCTATGACATATGTATACAAAATTTTGAAGTTCCGTCTCCATTCTGTGTTAATCTTATCGGTAAATTCTTTTCCATTAAATAGTTATAGCTGTTTGTAATTGCTATATTGATTTTGACTTACCCTGTATATATGCTCATTATACAATACATAAAATAATGTGGTGTATTATGAAGAATATCTTTGAAAAAGAAGAGGAGTCATTTAAATTGGCTAATAACCTTTTATTGATGTGTTGCATAAAGTAGAGATATGCAGTCTTGACTGTGTATAGTTAATCTCAGTAAATATCCTCAATGGGCGATTGCTGGATTTGCCTGGACCCTAGACGATCACAAATTTATTCAGTGACAGTTACATAATAAGAAAAAAGCTCTCTGTGTTCTCACTTTTTATTCTCGAAATTCTCAATTCTAATTAGCTAATAATCTGATGGCAGACACTTTAGATTGGGCTCCAGATATCCAAGGATTACTTAATATGCAGAATCTAGTAACAGACATATGCAAAAAAGCATATTAAAGTTATTTAAAACAATTTAAAAAAGGTAAAATACATTAAAACTTTAAAAACATTAAAACCCGTTTAAAAGATTACCTCGCTAGCGCTTTCGGCTGCATCACGCAGCCTTCTTCTGGCGTTTTCGCTCCTGTGAACTATCGTACACACGGCCATGTATTCTTCTCTCTTCCTCTCTCTCCAGAATACTGCGTCATCTCGTGTCGATCTCTGATTGGTCGGTGTTGCATGAACCCTCATTAGCTAAAATTTCGACAGTTTCCCGTTTTGTGGCATAGAAATAATTATTGTAGTTTGCTAGTTTTTTGTAATTTTAAAAATCTATTTCTATTTTTTCTGTTTGGTTTATTTTAGTTAAAGCTGTGGTTGTATGGTTATATTTTATATCATTTAAACTTTAACAAAGATGACCAAAAAAACCGGTTGCTACATTGGAATGACAAAACGAAAAATAAAAACGCGAATCAAAGAACACCAAAATGATATAAAATATAACCATACAACCACAGCTTTAACTAAAATAAACCAAACAGAAAAAATAGAAATAGATTTTAAAAATTACAAAAAACTAGCAAACTACAATAATTATTTCTATGCCACAAAACGGGAAACTGTCGAAATTTTAGCTAATGAGGGTTCATGCAACACCGACCAATCAGAGATCGACACGAGATGGCGCAGTATTCTGGAGAGAGAGGAAGAGAGAAGAATACATGGCCGTGTGTATGATAGTTCACAGGAGCGAAAACGCCAGAAGAAGGCTGCGTGATGCAGCCGAAAGCGCTAGCGAGGTAATCTTTTAAACAAGTTTTAATGTTTTTAAAGCATATTAAAGTTGTCAATTTTTTTACTTTTGAGTTAAGTATCTTGCCATGAAATTAAGTTTACAGGGGAAAATAACAATTTATTAGTGATCTATAATTTTTAATAGAATTTTTTAATTGGGTTTTTCTTAAATTAAAATATGTTTATCCTTTTATATAATTGTATAAGCTTTCCTTAACTTCACGATTTACAGTAAGAAAAACATCTGGCCCGCAGGCTAAATGATGATTTTTCTTCTTCGCCAGATAGCAGACATAACCTTGGTAACAGCTCTTCATACCTTAGTATTAACCACTTTACCGGCCATCCCAAGATAACTCGGGGGAAACGTAGCTTTCTACATACTACAGTGGCCGGTTAAGTGGCCCTCTATGCTCCAATCAACTAAACAACTGGTACTTCCTTCTAAAAAATTGTGCACTTTTAGCAACACATACAAGAAATATACATGCATATTTTTCTAATAAAAAAAAGCAGGTATTTTCACAATTCAACATTACTCAGATATTATGAAGGTGTAACACAGACTTTAAAACAGGTTGGTATGAACTGAGCCGTTTAAAGGAGAAAAAGTGCTTTGATTTTTTTCATACATGCTTTTTTTTTTTTTTTTTCAACAAAACTTTATTTAGACATCATTAGTATCTTTTTTAACATTTACTTTACAAAATATTAATTTTAATTCACCTCTTCAAGTATTGTGCAGTACTAAAATCTAAACTGTATTTTGCACTATTTCAGATTCAAATAGCTCAATTGAATTATTCACCAAAAAAGCATTAGTAGATAGCTAAACTTAGTTTGTTATAAACAGCAAGGCAGTTAAACATATATCATGCATTTAGAGAAAAAGGGACACAGATGGAATTTTAAGACTTTAGGAATAGCATGCTGCATGTTTTTTTTTAATAATTATATATAAAAACTATAATTATATACACTTGCAATGTTAAGAACTAAATTTAAGATAAGTTGCATTTTAAAATCTAAAATAATTTAGTAAATCAATGGTTGAATAAAATTTAAATGTAATATTAGCCAAATTTATCAGATATTTCACAAAAAACAAAACAAATTCTGCCTTTATAAAATATAATTGCTATCACACAATGTAAAACTAAATAAATATTTAAAAAAAAAAGTTTAATTGCTAACTTTATGATGTACAATTAGTGTTTCACTTCTCACATTTGGGCGAAAAAACTTATTTAGGCATGTGCATAACTGCAAATATTGGTTATCAGTGCCTGTTGTTATAGCATTTGGCTAAATCTCCTGGGCGTTGAATCAATAATTCTAGATTCTAACATAGGGAGTTTTGAATTTAGCTGACAAGCTCATTTTGCTTCCTCTCTAGTTTGTAGGCAAATCAAATTATGTCTAAAAAGATACTTGCCAACATCTTAATTAATATTCCGTAGTATTGCTTGCTCTGCCTTTTTTTTTTTGCACACCAGTATTTTTTAAACTATTTTTATTCTTATTTTATAGTCATTGCATTTGAAAAGTATTACTCTCCAAATTTACTGATGCGAAAAAAAGGGTGGGACTAACAATACTATGTTATAATAACAGGAGACTTGGCGTTGGAATATTAAAACCCGAATAAACTACTACGTCAGAAACGTCAAAGAAAAATATTGGAAATGCATACAGCTGTTTCGGTAGCCTAAAGCGTACCATCTTCAGTGCAAAAAGGATTCTGAATCGGAAGTGCTCGTATATATAGGAGAGGGGCCAGATTTAGTTCAACCAACCTTTCCCGTAATCCTATTGGTTGAACTAAATCCGGCCCCTCTCCTATATATACGAGCACTTCTGATTCAGAATCCTTTTTGCACTGAAGACGGTACGCTTTAGGCTACCGAAACAGCTGTATGCATTTCCAGTATTTTTCTTTGGCGTTTCTACGTAGTAGTTTATTCGGGTTTTAATACTATGTTATATTAATTAGGGTGTTGGCAGGTATGCTAAAAGTCACAGTAAGAAACTTGTTATCATAAGCTTTTCATCCTATTATCAAAATATCTGCAGTTTTGCCCTTAATCATGCATTTTCATACTTCTTACAGATGACACAATTTGATTTGCACAATATTTATTTGTATAGTGCCACTTTTCAGTATTCAACAATTCAAATTTTACATAATTTCACTATTCCTCAAATACTTTTTTCTTTTCAATTTTTAAAATTAGAATTTTTGATAAACAGTGTATTTATACTAAATGTATTAATTTTCACAATTGCTCTGATGCTAATGCTAGAATCTGCTATTAATTTAAAAGGGTGGTGAATATTATAATTTTTTTTTATAAAAATTACTGTCTTAGAATTATATGCATTGAAATATAACAATATTAAGTATATTAAAAATTTTTGGAAATCTATTTAAATGTAATAAAATTTAATTCTTTTGAAAAAATTTTAAATGCTTCTCCTGTTAACTAATTTTCATCCTCCACTCCCTTAATTTTACATTATTTAATTAATATTTTCTAAATATAAAAATATTATTCATGAACCATGAATATTTATTAAAGAAATTGGAGTGTAAGGTTATTTATTTATTTATTTTTTAGTCATTACATTTAAAAAAAAGAGAGAGAAAAATTCAACCTTATACTCTATTTTTAAATAAATATTCAAAATGTATTTATGTTTTACCTTTGTGGATTCATTGATGAGTTAATTTTTTAGAAATATTTAATACTTTTACATTTGGATATTAAAGATTCTCATTAAATATCATTACATTTTTTTTTTTTTTTTTTTTGAAAAAAATTAATGCATCAATAGATCTACAAAGTAATTCCCAAATATGTTTAGAATACATTGTTAAATTACAGTAATGTAAAATTTAGGGGGGTTAAAATACGTTAGCGGGAAACATTTTAATATACTTATTATAGTTTTATCTCAATAATGCATGGAAATTAACAATAATTTACAGAAATATTTATACCATTGAACATCTCCTTAAATCTTATTCCATAGTTTTATACATATAAAAAAAAACTTACAAAGCTGGGAAACAGGTAGGTAAAAAGGCAAGGTTTTAAGAACATTCAGTGATTTAAAAAAAAAAAAATGTATGTTCTATATAATTATATTTTATTACTATCAGAAACATACCTTTACCTTCATGGCTCCCCACAACAAAAATATACTCTTACTCAAAAAGTTTAACAATATTTACATATAAAAACTTTTTTTTTTTTTTTTTTCTTTTTAATATATATGTATAAATGAATTGCTTCATTTGAAAATGTTTTCTTAAATTTTGGGTGAATATATAGTAGGTTTTGAGGGATCAACAACAAACTGAGTAACAAAAAAATATTTGTGATCATATTTTATGCTATGCTATATTTAAAAAAAAAAAAAAAAACATGAAAGGATTTGTAGCTGTGGTAAGTGTTAAAGGACCCCGTAGATTGCTTATATGCATTTAAATAAAAATTAAATGTAAAATTAGAAAAAATAAGTTTAAAAAGAAAAAAACTGAAATATAATGTTTGTGGTTTATAACATGCAGTTTCCAATGAATTTCAGATAAGTTTGTTTTCAATATAATTTTCAGATAAGTTGAAAATGTACTGTAGAAACAGCATACCAAATGAATATATAATTTGATAATTAAATATGAATACTTTTATAAAAAATGTTTAAACTACAAATGCACTTTTTTCTCCCCTAGGGAGGGGGGGGGGGGTCGGCAAATCTGATAGTCAAAGATGTAACTTATATTAAAAGCCCAGTTAAGTATCATGGGAAATAATAGGCTGATACTGTTTCAAAAACAATTTAAGAAAACTGTTGTTCAAAAATTATTTTTATAATAAATCAGTGCAAAATTGCATTGAATTACATAAAAAGTAATTAAAATTTACAGATTATTTTCACACTTTACTAATAGCTTTTGCTATTATTATTTGCTCTTGGTAGTATTTTAGAATCTTTGCAACTAAATCTTCAGCAAAAAATATGATGATGATTATTTTCTTTACATTCCCATATTTAAAAAACACTTTGTGAACAATTTATGAATTGAAAATTTCTTTATTTGTGAATTTGCTAAACTATTGAGTAAGTGTATGAAATGACATGATAATATTACTCAATTGTTGTTTTCATAGTGTTGTTTCTCAATTAAAGAGTGCAGTTGGATAACGTTATTTATTGAATCCTCTTTGGAAACAGGTTACAGCTTTTCATCAGGCAGACAAACATTTTGAGCGTTCGTATGTAGGCCGAATAGCATCGGTATAATTTACGATCTTAGTCTGACTCCACTAGCTGAGTCTCAGTCACGGGGTGACAGTTGACTTTAATTAATTTAGGCAGGAACAATATGCAAAAAGGTGCTGATTTTCCCATGCAACTGCTTAATTAGTACTTATTTTGGCACGAATCTAATCTCCTACACTTTTTCATTGGTTCTTAAGTTTATGATTGATAGTTTAGCTCAGACTCAAAAATCCAGGGTTAGTTAATATGCATTATTTTCCCGCAATAAAAGGAGAATTGCACAAATTCAGCAACTTTTATTCTAAAAGTTATCCCTTTTTTCTGATTTTTGCGTTACTAAAGTGCTTTACTGCAAAACCAACTTCACATGGGAAACTTCAGAATTAATTTCAAGGTACAAATTTTGAATAAGCCCAGATAATTGACCCAGATTTCTGGGTCAGAGCTAAGCTATCAATCATACAGTTAAGAACCAATGAAAAAATGTAGAAGGAGATTAGATTCGCACCAAAATCAGCACTATTTAAGTAGTTGCATGCAAAAAACTGGCACCTTTTTGTATGTTGTTCCTGCCTAAATTAATTCAAGCCGAATGTCATCTCGGAACCGAGACTCAAGTATACCGATGTTATTCAGCTTGCATATGAATGCTCAAAGTGCTTTGTCCGTCTGATAAAAAACTGTAACCTGTTTCCAAAGAACATTCAATAAGTAATGTTATTCAACTAGACTCTTTAATTGAGATTCACCACTATGGAAACCAGCAACAGCTCTTAAACCGAAAACAAGTGAAAAATAACACTTAAGTAGTAACGCTTAGTAACTGAAAAATAACACTTAAGTAATTTTAATGCATAATTTCTATTAAGCACAATTTTAACTAAAAATTAACCAAAAAAGCTCATTTTATTCAAATGTAAATTTATACTCTATAAATAAAAAAGTGTAAAGTATTAGGTGAAGTGCATCTTTACCTATTTTCGGTCCACAAGCCACCACTGATGGAAACAACAAGTGAATAATATCATCATGCCATTTCATGTATATAGGGCAGGAAGGTAAATAGCTGATGTATTCCGCTAACAAATGAAAACTGTTCACTTTAGAACATACACTTTTTTTTTTTTTTTAATCCAGTGAGCCTAAATAAAACACTATACCCTCCATATATTTTTCACATATATTTAATTTTTAAATATGGTTAGGGGTATGTTAAACTAAGTTGCAGCAGGAAAAAAAATTATAATTGATACATAGTACAAAATGTAAAAAGCTGACAAATTAACCAATTTATTTCTGAAATGAAAAATACAGTAACTAATTTTTTACTACAATATTTATTAGAATTTTACAAAACATATTTATTCATATATTCCACAAGCTCAAATATTTTTCAAATTATCTCAAAAAGCATTATCTATCTTCAAATTCATGAGTTAAGTACCAAATTTTTAATACACAAAAAAGGCACTTTAAATATCAAATTTCCTACATCCCAAAAATGATTTCATTTATTTCCATATGATTTTTAACAATCTTTTTCCATATTCTCTTCACATTTTTTGATAATTGGACATCCAATCATCTAAAAAATAAAAAGAAATATTCATATATAAAATTGCAGAAAAACAGAAAAAAACATAGATTTTCATTTTACTTTTATGACTTTGAGGGAAAATAATTAAAACCTTTTTTAATAAATTTCAATAAACTTATAGGCTATTTGTAATCAACTCGGTACCTAACCACCCACTACAGGGCATTTCTGCTTTTATGGTGGGCAGTAGGAATTCTGTCAAATACTGAAGCACTTTACTTTGTCTTTTTAAAAACACTGAAATGGAAAAATGCTTTATTGCTATATGTTTTAATATATTACAAATCTTTTTTGTAAATTTTATAAAATAAAGTTACTTCAATACTTTATCAGGGTGGCTACAGAGATTTGGAAAAAAAACGTTCCATGATTTCCATGACTAATTTTGAGAAATTTCCATGATTTTCGTTACCTTTTAAATACTTTCAATAATTTTGTGTATATCATATTCTTGTGTAACACGCTTGCTAAACCACTGCAATTCAAAAAACTGATGGACAAAAATATGTCAGACTTTTTATTTATTTATTTTTGTTCACTTACAAAAAGGAAAATAAAATTCAAAATTTTGCAGAAATTATCAAAATTATAAAAGTATGACTCATTTTAATTGCACAATGTATTAACATCAAGACAAAAAAATATATATATTTATTTTTTAATGTTAACTTGGTAAGATTCAACTAGAAAGCAGTCAATCCTGTGCAATCATGGTTATGATAACACCTGTTTGGCAATCTTTCAATCATGCTTGCTAGGCAAAAAAGAAAATTTCCCTGATTTTTGGATGTTTTTATAAAATTCCCTGATTTTTCCAGATTGATAAACTATCCTGATTTTTCCATGATTTCCCTGTTTTCCTTGATTGTCGCCACCCTGTTTATAAATCACTATTTTTGTGGAAATAGTGAGCAGTCAGAACATTTCTGATAAAAATTTAAATTCTAAATAAAATATTAAACGAGCATTGCTAACCACAATGTTGAAAAGGTGGCAGAAGTGGGAGGGAGTTACTAAGCTTTCATTTACTTGACATTTACTTTAACATTTGATATTTTATAATTGTCTGATTTGCATATTTGTAATGCTTGAAAAAGAAATCTGTAAAATATAAACTATGTAATTTCTCACTTAAATTTGAAAAAATGTATTTTAATTTGTTAGAATGGGAAAATCCTACTCAATACTTTTTCCTAGTGTGAACCTTGTACTATGGGTAAATAAAAGAAATTGATAAGAATAGAAAGAAAAAATTAAAATAATATATAATGTTTAAAAATTTACTTACTGAAATCACCCAAAGAACCCTGAAAAGGGAAAAGAAAAAATATTTACAATAGAAATAAACATAAATCTAAAACAGAATATTTAAAAATAAATCTGACTTTGAATTTAATTTTCAGTTGGAAGAATGCTAGCTCGTATATTGTAGTATATTAACCCCTTCCACTCCTGGGACGTACGTGCGTACGTCCTAGTGTTAATGGCCATTAATACCATGGACGTACGTGCATACGTCCAGAGGAAGTATACGATACAATAAGCCCAACATTGTAGTGGTATCAGAGAGAGTTATTTTATTTGTCATGTGGTATTTTAAAATTGTATTTTCATTAGTGACAACTACATGGCGTTTGCAGTCTCCGTGGCCTATTAGTTTTGGCTATGCCAGTTGTTTTGTGATTTCTCGCGGCTGCGGTTGTATGTAATTTTTGCTCCTCGATTTTGTGTGTTTTGCCAGTGTTTGAAACTGTGAATAATGTCTGATTCTAGTGATTCGGATAGTGATTATATTCCCAATTATGACGAACTTGAAGACTCCAATGATGACTTTACAACAAGTGAAGACGGCGAAAGCAATGACAGTGATGATGAACCACTTACAGCAGTCATTGCTATAAATAATTGAAATACTTTGATATGTATTCATATTTATTACCTTCATTAATTAAATATATTTACTTCACAACAAAATGCACATTGTTACTTCGTTATGTATTGCATTATTTCAAAATTATAATCTGGTATTTCACATATTTACACTACAGCTACCCTGGTGCGGAAGGGGTTAATGAAGGGCTGGCTTTGAATTTAATTAAAATTTTTCTCCGATAAAATATTTTATTTTTGACCAAATTTTTTTGGGCTGAGAATTGGGTTGTTCACTGCAAGAGTGAATTATCTCCTTGTAAATGGATTTTGAAATAACGAGCTTTTTGCAGATTTATGTGTTGGAAAAAGTCTAAGATTTAGTAAATGTTTAGTCGATTTTTAGTGTTTAACGGCCCTCTTCACTTACAGTCGCCGGAAACCCGAGCCAATGTTATTCTATGGGGAAATTTTCTTTACAAATAACTTATTAACTAATACATATTTTTAAATTCTGTTTTCACATTCTGAAAATTCCCAACTGTTAAATTGACGGACCTTTTTTAAAAATTTGTTTTTTTAATATTTTATTTTGAAATTGCAAAATTAAAAAATTTCACATATTGAAAATTCGTATTTTGCAGCTTCAAAATAAAACATAAAAAATTAAAAAAATAATTTTTTAAAAAAGGTCCGTCAATTTAACAGCTGAGAACTTTCAGAATGTGAAAACAGAATTTAAAAATATGTATTAGTTAATAAGTTATTTGTAAAGAAAAAATTCTCATAGAATAACATTAGCTTTGGCTTCCGGCAGCGGTGAGTAAAGCGGGCCCTTAATACAAATCAGTTATAAGAATTTATAAATTATAAGAAAATAATTTGAAGCAACTTCTAAATATTCATTATAAAAATAAAGTTTATAAGTTTTAGTTTTCTTTAAAAAAAAAAAAAAAATTTTTTTTTTTTTAAAGTGGCATTTATGGTATTTTCATGTAATTATTGGAGTTTCTTCATTTTTATAATGAAAGACAAGACTAAATGTGATACAATTAAGCAAAAATATACATACTTTAAAAATATGGAGTTACACCACTTTTACAATGAACCATCAAATTTATAATCACAATTTGTAGCCAATTTTTAATATTTCTTAAAATCCAAAAAGTTATGAATTTTTTCTAAAAAAAAAAAAAAAAAGGCCTTTTTATAATTTTATCCAAAAACATGTGTGACTTATAAGTTGGAAGATTGACAGATTGCAAATTTAAAAAAATCAGTTCCAAGTTTTCTGGAAAAAAAAAAAACTAATTTAATTAAAATTAGTTAAAATTAGTAATTTTAAAAATTAATTTTAAATAGTCATTCAAAAATAGCACTTTGAATATTTAGCTTCAAAAAGGGGAATCTGGACAAACCGTATTTTTTCCAACAATAATTTTTTGCAAAAAAAATTACTCCTCTTCAAAACTAATTTTTTGATGATACAACTTCTTACTGGACATTATACAAACTATATGAATAAATTAAACATTTATAGTTTAATTTGTGACTGTAGCCAGGACTCTGAAAATCCAGAATATTTTTGTTTAACTGAAAAAACTTAAAATCTGTGAGAGGTCTTATGAAATTAAAGAGATTTTCCATATCTTGGCCACCTATTACTTCACACTTTCTTAAAAATACTGAGATCTTTCAAATTAAATATATATATATATATATATTTGTAATAACTGATCTTAGATGTAAATTTCGTAAATAAATTTACTCTTTAATTCCTTGTATGTAACTATTTGTTACATTGACTACTTTTATTTGCAAATATTGCCTAATCCTTTATCTGCTGATAATAAAGTGCCATTAGATTAAAAATATATATAAAATCGAATAAATATAAAAAATGTCAAAGGTATTTATTGCAGGATGGCTACAGAAATTCAGAAAAAAAGTTCCTTGATTTTTCCCTGATTTCCTCCGAGTAACTTTGACAAATTTCTATGAATTCCGTTACCTACTGTATATATTTCATCATTTTGTGTATATCGCTAAACAACTGCAATTTAAAAAACTATATAGGGCAAAAATATCTCAATATTTTTATTTTCTTCTTTGTTCACTTTTTAGAGGAAAATAAAATAAATATTCAAAATTTGGGAGAAATACGATTCATTTAAACTGCACAACATATTAACACCAGAACAGTTGTTGCCAAAAAAATATTTAATTACAAAAAAAAAAAAAAAAAAAAAAAAATTAGCAGGACAGAAATGAAAATTTCCGTGAGTTTTGGGTGTTTTTACAAAATTTTCTAATTTTTCCTGGCTATTTCTAGATTGATAAAGTACCCTGATTTTTCCCTGATAGTTGTTACCCTGTTATATAGAAAATATACATCTCCCTATAATTTCACTCCATGGCACTACACGCTATATGGTAGCCATTTTTGTTCATTAAAGGAATTAAAGAGTGTTGTCACTGTTTATGATTCATGATTGCCATTTTTTACGATCTTTTATGTGTTATAATTAATTTATAAATTACCATAAGAATCTACCATCAATCTCAGAAAAAATATATAGAAAGTAAATACTTTTTTCCACTTTTTTTAAACTTCTAATTATTTTTTTCTACCTCTATGTACCAATGGTACATTAAAGTGCCACCTCATTAAATCCTATGATGCGGTAATATGCATTCATATCTTTAAAAATTACTCTTTAGTAACTAAAAAAAAATGTTTCAAATAATTTTTACTTTCTGAACATACATATGTACGGAAAGTACTGTAATCATGTCAAAAATCCGAATCTGAGATTTTGATGTTTCTATACAGGGTGATTCAAAAAAACGTGGACAAAATGATATGGCAGATCAGTCATACAACAAGGATAAAAAATCGCATAGGAACAGGGGGTCGCAAACGCCTGTAGAGGGTGCTAGAGCAATGAGAGGGCGTTTCAATACAAACACGGGTAACATGGCTAGTTACACTCATTGCGAAATGCATCGTGAGAAATACCCTGATAGAAAGGTGCCTAGCCGCTTATTCTTTGCCACTCTGCATCGACAATTGTGTGAAACCGGTTCGTTCAATGTGCACAAGCCGAATGCTGGTCGCTAACGAATAACTCGAACAGTGGATGCTTAAAAAAGAGTTGTCCAAAAACTCCAGCGTAATCCTTCAACGAGTACACGAGTTGTATCCCGAAAGACCCATATACCCAAGCTACTGTCTGGCACATTGTACACGACGAAGGACTACATCCTTATCATTTACAACACGTCCAGACACTGGAACCAGGAGACTACAACCGTATGGATTTTATGCGGTGATTTTTGCAAGAAAGTGCTGCGGACCAAAACTTTGCAGCAAGTGTTCTCTTCACGGATGAGGCTGTGTTTGCATTAGAGGGTGTGATGAACTTTCACAACCTGCATAAGTGGGCGGATGAAAACCCGCATGCTACACGTCCGCACGGCGCACAACGAAAAATTTCCGTTAACGTGTGGGCTGGCATTGTAGGAGACTGTTTACTTGGTCTGTACATTCTCCAGGAAAGACCTAACGGTCCCATTTATCTAACATTTTTGCAAGAGGTTCTACCAGAAATACTGAATGATGTTCCGATGCCTATTCGTCAACGCATTCGATTTCAACATGACGGAGCTCCTGTACATTTCAGCACAGACGTCAGAGCACATCTGAGAGTACTTTTCTGGTGGCTGGATTGGTCGCGGTTGGTCAATCGCATGGCCACCACGATCACCAGACCTATTTCCCTTGGATTTTTTCTTATGGGGATTTTTAAAAGGACTTGTGTATGAAACACCTGTAGCAACGCCGTAAGACTTGGTAGGAAGAATCTTTGTAGCAGCAGGATGTGTTCGATATACACCTGGTATCTTTGAGAAGGTGCGGCGTTCTATGCAACGTAGATGCCAGGCGTGTCTCGATGCATCTGGCAAAAACTTTGAGCATCTCCTGTAGGCTCAACATTTGGCTTGCATTAGTCGCATGTGAGTGTGTAGTTATCAATAAAATGATCTTTAATGGTTTTGTTTCTTTTCTTTGTGTTATGTATTATTTTAGACGCCCTGTAGCGGCTCCGAATCGCTGTTGCGACCCTCTGTTCCTATGCGATTTTTGATCCTTGTTGTATGACTGATCCACCATGTCATTTTGTCCACGTTTTTTTTTTAATCACCCTGTATAGTTTGAGATGCCCTGAGTCCGTTTTCACTATTTTTACGATGATGTATGTGTGTGTGTATGTCCGTGTGTGTGCATGTGTATGAGTGAACATGCTAGCGTCTAAACACTTTGCTCAAATGAGCTGAAAGTTGGTACGCATGTTGTAGGTCACAGTTTCACAAACCCTATTGATTCTGGTGAATGTAGCACTTATAGTTTTTTTTTACAGAGACACCAAGAAAATTCTTTATCGTCATGGCCGATGGGACCAAATTTTTAAAAGTGTGATAGTGTCTAAACACCTTATTCAATTGAGCAAAAAATTTATATGAATATTATAAAGTCACTGTTGCACTAACTATAAGCATTTTGGTGAATCTCGCATTTATAGGTTTTTACAGGACACAATGAAAAATTCTTTATCATTATGATCTATGGGCTCAAAGTTCAATAGCGTTAAATTAAACATCATGTACTATATGGAGAAAAATACTCAAATACTCTATTATGACTTTCTCTCTTTTGTTTCTTTAACAACTCCTCTTACTTTACTTTATCTACAAAACCGTTAATTACTCAATGTTTGGAAAGTCGAGTGGAGTCACTCTAGATTTTTTTGTCTATTTCATAGTGCAGTAAATAAAGGGTTAAACCTCTTGATCCTATGTAATAGTACTCTGCCATGAATATAAAGTTATTACTTGAGTTTAAAAAAAAAAAATCTTAATCTGTTATGCAAATTTTCACCAAACATAACTAAGAACCATCAGACTAAATTAGCATTAAAAAAAAAAAAAAAGGAAATACATTGAAATCAGTCAGTTTGTTTCAGAACTACAGTGACACACTCACACACACACACAGACAATAACTTCAAACTTACAAATATTACTTTTTTTTTTTTTGGTCAGGTGATTAAAAATAAAACTTATCAGACAATTCTAAATGCTACATAATTATTATTAAAGAAAAGTCTCTGAGTATATACAATAAAATGTAAACGAAGTAAAAATTTAATAAATAATACAGTACAAAGCCGAAAATACGGACTCCAAAAATCCAGACAATTTTGGCCGCATAAATCATCATCATCAACAGCTTTTTTTTTTTTTTTTTTTTTTTAAGTATAAATATATCTATAAAAAAAAAAGCATTTTATTTTTTATTAATCTTCAAAACTGGCATTTGCAAAGTCTGGAAGAGGAAAGGGAAAAAATTATAATAATAATAACAATTCTTAAACATTTATATAATTGAGAGATAAATTCTATATTCTATTTCAATTATGCCTAAACTTTTAATTGAAAAAATCTAAAATAATACTAAATCATTATCATCATCAACAACAAAAATCACAGAATTTTTTTTTTAAATGGCATGTTTTCCTTATTTATTTTCTTTTATTGTAACTTGTACTAATTTCTGTACGCAAATATTTCAATAAATCTTTTGCTTTTCAAGTTTAGTTTTTAATTTAATTTATTTTTGGTTATTTATTGTGTTAAAGTTGATTGTATATATATTACAGGATATATTTTAAAATCGTAATATATCATTTTTTTTACTTGAATTTGCTTATTATCAAAGTACTTATCACAAAACATTATATTTTTTAAACATGACCAAAAATCCGGAATCAACGATTCTGGATTTTCGGCTTTGTACTGTACATATATTTTACTTACAGAAATTTTCCAGAATGGAACAGCAGACATACGCACAAGAGTTATTAAATTGCCTTCAGGTTCAATTTGATTTTTATCATCTATTAGATATTTTCCATTTTTTGACACCCGATTTTCTTGACTTCCACGTACAGTCTAAAAATATAAGTTTATTTCAATTGAATTTATAAACATTTCCAGAATTCAGTCAACTCTTTCTAATTTGCAAATGTTTTGTCCAGAGGTTGTGCACATCAGGGTTGCAGAAAATGTTCAGACCTCGGAAATTTCCCCCAAACACAGTATAAAATTCCCTCAATAATGCAAAAATCTACTTTGCTATACAAAGTAATTTGTTCTATGTTGTTATAACTGAACCATTTTCAATTTCAGTGTATAAATTCGTTTATTATTTATCCTCTATTTTTTGTAAGTTCACGTGCTGAACAACATGTCAAAGAAAAAAAGAGTTAAATGAATTTAATGCTTTTAATTTTTATGTAAAATATGAGCGCGTGCTATCTTCAAAATTTGTTAAAATGTAAAGATTATGTGATGCGCGTGGCATCCACAGTTTTGTTTTTTTTTTTTTAATTCAAGAAATAGAATAGAATAAAGTTAGCAACGATGTTAGTTGCATTTTTTCATATAGTTTGAGTTCTTAATTTTAGTGAACTACTTTTTACCGTAGGAATAATTTTCTTATGTTTAATGTTATAGGGAATTATTATATGAGCATAAAAGATGCTACTTTAATAATTTTAAAGTGTAAATAAGTAGTCTTGGCGTCCGCCTTTATACAGTTTAATTTAGTAAGAGAAAAGCTAGGAATTTGCGGTGCTTATTCCGTTGCTTTACATAAAAATATTGGAGTCCATAGCGACAGGACCGTTCAAGTGAAGTAAAATTATTTTGATTATATTAAGATTAAAAAGATGTTTAAAACCGTTAAAGGGTTTAAAAAAGAAGATTTGAAGTGGGTAGCCGAAGAGATTGGAGAGACTTTGCCTTCGACGTTCACAATAGCAAGCTTAAAGGAGCTGATTTTAAATAGTAAAGAGTATGAAAAGGATCCCGAATTTGTTCAGGATATCTTAGAAAATGCTATAGCGGAAAGAAAATTGAAAGAAGAAAAACAAGCTTTGAAAGAAGAAAAACAAGCTTTGAAAGAAGAAAAACAAGAACAAGCTCTGAAAGAAGAAAAACAAGCTGAAAAAGAAAAAGAACTTGAGAAGTTAAAGCTAGAAAAAGAAGCTGAGGCATTAAAGCTGGAAAAAGAAGCAGAACTGGAGAAAGAGAAATTAAGATTGAACCATGATTTAGAATTGGCGAGAATACAATCATCTGGGCAAATTCAAACTGATGCTATTTTAAGTAATTATGAAAATAGTACTATGAGACGAAAATTTACTTTACCTAAGCTGGAATTCAGGAAATTTGGCGGAGAAATTAAGGATTGGTTGCCTTTTTGGAGCCAATTTGAACAAATCGATAAAGATGATGAAATTGCCCCAGAGGACAAGTTCCAGTATTTAGTACAAGCAACAATCGCTGGTTCACGCGCAAGAGAAGTTGTTGAAAGTTTCCCGCCAACTGGCGCCAATTATTCAAAGGCAGTGGAAAGTTTAAAGGCTCGTTTTGGCAGGGAAGATATTCTAGTAGAAGTGTATGTACGAGAGTTATTGAAATTGATAATATCTGTGCAAACAAAAGGTAGATTTGCATTAACTTCATTATATGATAAGCTTGAGTCATATTTACGGGCGCTAGAAACATTAGGTGTTACCACTGATAAATACGCCTCCATTCTATACCCTATGGTTGAGTCTTGTTTCCCAGCAGACTTTTTGAAGGCCTGGAATCGCTCGAATCTCTCTTCTTCTAATACGGATGCTAAAGGAAGGTTGAATAATCTGATGTATTTTTTGAAAACGGAAGTAGAAGGTGAAGAGAGAATATCTTTAGCTGTAGCGGGCTTCGGTTTGACAAAGCGTGAAGATAATAGATATTCTAAAAGGAAAAACGGTGCAAGTGCAGACTATATGCGAAATAAGTTATCGACAGCTGCAGGTTTATTGACAACGTCTTCTACTTTAGATTTCAAAAGGGTATGCATTTTTTGCCAAGGCAAGCATTTGAGCTCGGAATGCTTTTCAGCTCGAAAATTGAGTTTATCTGAGATACAAAAGATTATAAAGGATAAGAATTGCTGCTTCGCTTGTTTGTTACCTAATCATACAGCTAAAAAATGTCGAGCAGTTTTAAGATGCATTATCTGTTCTAAGAAGCATGTGCCTTTGATGTGCGATTTGCGTGATTCTCAAGGTAAAACTGCACAAGAAAAGGTTGAAGAAAATTCAGTCAGTAGCGAAGTAAACATGGCAAATTTTAATAAGCAAAGTGCTAAAGTATTCCTTCAAACCTTAAAAGTGAAACTCATCTCCGAAAACAAGCAAAAAACAGTTCGTTTATTGTTAGATTCAGCATCCCAAAAATCTTATATTTTGAAAAGTATAGCAGAAGAGATGGATTATACTCCCATTCGTCAAGAAAAAATGATGCATTCATTGTTTGGCGGAGTTACAACAAAGGAATGCCAACATAATTGTTATAGAATAAAGGTTAAGGATATGAAGGAGAAGTTCACCTGTAATTTTGAAGTGATGGATCAAATTACTATATGTGAAAACATTCAACCGGTCACTAATGGTCCGTGGATTAAAGAGTTGAAAGAATATGGAATCGAATTATCTGATGTAAGTCATTGCCGTGAAGTTATCGAAATATTGATTGGGGCTGATATTATGGGAAAGATGTTAACTGGCAAAAGAAAAGTATTGACATCTGGTCTTGTTGCCATAGAAACATACCTTGGTTGGACATTGATGGGCAAAGCGCCTCACACCGAGGTCTCAACAGATAATTTAGCAATGATGGTGACGTCTTTGTTCGTAAATGAAGCTGATATCTCAAACTTATGGAGATTGGACTTGATCGGAATAACAGATACTATAGAAAAGAAATCTAAAAATGAGATTGACCGTCAAACAAAGGAACATTTCTTAGAGACAGTAAAAATTAACAAGGATGGTCGTTACGAAATTTGTCTTCCTTGGGCTGACGACACATCTGCATTACCAGATAACTTGAGTTTGGCTGTAAGACGTTTGGAAAGTACAACTTCTAAGTTATTATCTAAGAACATGTACGGAAAATATGAAAATATATTTATGGACTGGTTGAATGAGGGGATCATAGAAGAAGTTCCTGCTACCAAAGTGAACTCTTATGGTAATTATTTACCTCATCACCCAGTTATTAAAGAGACCAGTACTACAACACCTATCCGTCCGGTTTTCGACGCTTCAGCAAAGTTGACTAACCATCCATCTTTAAATCAGTGTCTGCAGTGTGGCCCAAATTTGATTGAGCTTATCCCAGATATTCTTCTACGTTTCAGAGAAAGAAAATTTGGTGTAACCGCTGATATTAGAAAAGCGTTTCTTCAAATTAGCATTTGTGAAAAGGATAGAGATTTCCTACGATTTCTATGGTGGAAAGATCTAAAAGAGAAGAAACTTAAAGTATTCAGGCATGCACGAGTCGTTTTCGGTGTAAAGTGTAGCCCTTTTCTTTTATCATCAGTAATTGAATATCACATCAAAAATAGTGCAAGTTTTGAGGAAAATTTCAAGCAAAGGCTTTTGCATAGTTTCTATGTAGACAATGTCGCCACTAGTGTGCACAGTGAAGAAGATCTGAAGAAATTTATCTCGGACTCAAAGAAAATAATGGCAAATGCTGGTTTCGATTTAAGGCAGTGGGAATACACTGGTGATCACGCTGAAACATCGAACCAGAAGGAAACTCAAGTATTGGGTCTGATTTGGGATAAGGTTTCCGATACATTAAAAGTCAACATGAAATGGCTAAGCGATTTCAACACAGAAAGGATTACCAAGCGAAGTATGTTATCAGCAGTTCATAAAATTTTCGATCCTTTTGGTTTTACTGCTCCGGTGATGCTTTATCCTAAATTGATGTTACAGAAAGCTTGGAAATTAGGAATTAATTGGGATGACGAAATAACTGGTGAATTACAAAAAGAATTCCTATTATGGTTCCAAGAACTTAAATATTTAAACGATGTTAAGATACCAAGACATATCCAGATCACTCCAGAAAACTTACATGCATGCACAATTCATACTTTCGTTGATGGAAGTAAAGATGCTTACGCAGCAGTAGTATTCTTGAGGATAGAAAAGGAAGATCAAGGGGAAATAATTCTGCTTGCTGCCAAGTCCCGAGTTGCGCCTTTAAAAACTACGACTGTACCAAGGATGGAGCTATTAGCAGCTACTATTGGCGCTCGTTTGGCGAAAACTGTTGTGGATGCTTTGGGTTGGCAGGAAATGAAGAGATATTACTGGAGCGATTCCTCAACAGTGCTTGCTTGGATATCAAGAAATGAGAGCTGGTCTGTGTTTGTCCGAAATCGGGTTCAAGAGATTCAGAAATTAAGCAGTCCTTCATCATGGAAACATATACCAAGTGAGAAGAATCCAGCAGACTTGCCGTCTAGAGGCTGTAAGGCTAAGCAATTAGCTTTAATCAGATGGTGGGAGGGCCCACATTGGATGAAAGATTCAGCAGAATTTAGAAACCACATGAACACTTCCGATGAAGATTGGAATGAAGAAGAAATTCAGAAAGAAAGGTCAAAGTCTACTTGTATGTTGACGAAACCTGAATTTCCATCCAACAATAACTGGTATTACCGCTACTTTTCAAGTTATGAAAAAATCATACGTTTAGTTGCTTGGATTCTTCGCTTTAAGCATAATTGTTTAAATCCTGATAAGAAGAGTAAAGGCGAATTGACGGCTACTGAATTTCGGGAAGCTGAGATAAAAACTCTACGTATGGTTCAAAAAGAATCTTTCTCTTCGGAAAGTGATGAAAGATTGAAGACATTACAAACCTGTAAGGATGAGCAAGATGTCATTCGTTTGAAAACTAAAATAACTTACAGGAAAGATAGTGAAGATTTTCTCCATCCCATAATTCTCCCTTCAAGGCATGAAGTTGTTAAGCGACTTATTTTTTATATTCATGTAAAGAACTGTCATGCGGGGTTACAAATCCTCTTAAATTTGCTTAGAGAAAGGTATTGGATCCTCAACGGAAGAAAGAGTGTAAAGCTTGTGTTAGCCAGCTGTGTGATTTGTAAAAGGTTTAATTCAAGGGCTTTATGGACATCTAGTGCTCCTCTACCTGAAAACCGAGTAAAAGATTCTGCCGTATTTCAAGTTACAGGCATAGATATGGCTGGTCCTTTGTATCTTAAGAACGATAAGAAGAGTTGGATTTTGATTTTCACATGTGCTATATATAGAGCTGTTCATCTAGAGCTAGTGACCTCTGCTTCCACAGATGCATTTTTGATGGGTTTGAGAAGATTTGTGGCTCGCAGAGGAAGATGCTCTGTTATCTACTGTGATAACGGAACAAATTTTGTTGGCGCAGCTAATTTATTGAGAAGCTTAGATTGGCAATGTATACAAAAATATGGGTCTGTCAACTCCATAGACTGGAAGTTTAACCCGCCAACGGCGGCGTGGTGGGGTGGCTTCTGGGAGAGGCTGATTAGGGTAATAAAAGATCTTCTTAAAAGAGTCTTAGGACGCGCCTGTCTTACGTACGAAGAAATGACAACTCTTTTAGCTGATGTTGAAAGTGTAGTGAATTCAAGGCCTCTAACATACCTTTCTGAAGATGCGACTGTAAAGCCTATCTCCCCATCTATGTTTCTTCAAGATGTTCACGAAATTCAGCTTCCAGATGTTGATGCAGTTGAACAAAATTCTCTATCAAAGAGGCTCAGATACAGGCAGTCCCTACTCAGAGCTTTGAGAGATCGATTCAGATCCGAATATTTGGGTGCTCTCATACAGCGAGCAAATAGAAAACAGCCAGAAAAGGGTATCGCTGTCGGAGATATTGTATTAATTGGATCTGACAACAAGAAACGAATCCACTGGCCACTAGGCCGTATCACAGAACTTATTCCTGGCAAAGATAAGAAAGTTCGACTTGTAAAGGTTCAAACTTCGCAACATGAACTTTTACGACCTATTCAAAGATTATATCCTTTAGAAGTAACATCATCAAATAATAGTTCAAAACTGAAAGAAGCATACCATTCAAAGGAAACCTCTGCTCAAACTGTTAAACCCGTTGTAACTTCAGAAGAGGAACCAGTCAGATATAGCAAAGCGGGAAGGAGAATTAAAGTCCCTGAAAGACTAATGTATTGAGAACTACACCTGCAACATTTGGTTTTGATTATAACCTATAATCAAAAGGTGGGAGGATGTTATAACTGAACCATTTTCAATTTCAGTGTATAAATTCGTTTATTATTTATCCTCTATTTTTTGTAAGTTCACGTGCTGAACAACATGTCAAAGAAAAAAAGAGTTAAATGAATTTAATGCTTTTAATTTTTATGTAAAATATGAGCGCGTGCTATCTTCAAAATTTGTTAAAATGTAAAGATTATGTGATGCGCGTGGCATCCACAGTTTTGTTTTTTTTTTTTTAATTCAAGAAATAGAATAGAATAAAGTTAGCAACGATGTTAGTTGCATTTTTTCATATAGTTTGAGTTCTTAATTTTAGTGAACTACTTTTTACCGTAGGAATAATTTTCTTATGTTTAATGTTATAGGGAATTATTATATGAGCATAAAAGATGCTACTTTAATAATTTTAAAGTGTAAATAAGTAGTCTTGGCGTCCGCCTTTATACAGTTTAATTTAGTAAGAGAAAAGCTAGGAATTTGCGGTGCTTATTCCGTTGCTTTACATATGTAATAAATCTTTAAGAGAATAAGTATACAGTGTAACATAAAAATATCGCTGTTAGTGTATATTATAAGAACTTCAAAGCAGCAATTTTTTATTTACATTTTTATTTTCTCTTAAAAAAAATATTCAGAATTTCCCCAGTTAGTTTAAATTTCCCCCGAACCTCGTTCAGGCGTTCGGACATATTCTGCACCCCTGGTGCACATTATAGAAATTTGCAGATTAGAGGTCATTTATCTTTTTTTTTTTTTTTTTACATTTATCTTTTGCAAACATAAAGTCAGTTATTATTATTAATTCAAAAATAAAAAGAATAGACTATTGATTTTTAATAAATTTTAGAATATTTCCTCAACATTAATAAAATTAATCATAGTCTAATATGAAAGTAAGTTATTTAAGCATACTCTAAGAATACAGAGCAACAAAATATAAACATACATATTCATTTAAAAAATACAAAAGAATATACTTTTTAAATATGGAAATAGATATTCATTATTGATTATTTTTAATCTTGTTACACAGTGGTCATGTTATACAGTGTAACAGTGGTTTGTTTTTAAATTTATATATATTTTCCTGATGTTCTGTTCTTTGATTTGATTTGGCGCGTCTATATGAATTGCAGGGTGATAAATACAAAAATTCCACTTTTTTTTTTTTTTTTTTTTCTTGCAGTCCTAATTGTGTTCGAAAGCAAGAATTAAGTCAAAACTTTGATTATGAAAATGGGAAGAAAAAAAAAAGTTAAAATGAGAGAAATGTTGCCAATATTTTGAAATCTCAGCTATAAATTTGTTTGTTTACATTAAAAAAATCAATTGTAAATTGGATGAATTTGTTCATTATAGGTCTGCAGATTAAAGGGAGTTGACTCTATATTGCAAATTACAGATAATCAGTTTTCTCCAAACTAAAATGCACAATAAAATTTTATATTAAAAATGGGACTTATTATTTCAGACAATAAAGTAATAATATCAGAAATAACACTGTACTAAATTTGTACCTAAAAAATAGTATTAATACAGAAGTCTTTTGAATATTCTTGTTTCATATTTAAGAAAATGACTTTATTGTTTATTTCTTTAACATTTTTTATGCAAGGAACAATAAAATAAAATGTATCAGGCAAATTTTCCTGCCACATCGAAAATTTTTGCTCTTAAAATAAATTAACCCTCCCTCCAAAAAAAAAAAAAAAAAAAAAGAAGAAGAAAGAAAGGGGGAAAAAAAGCAGCAGTGCTTTTTTTTTGTGTGTGTGTGTGTATGTGTGTGTGTTGTTGTTGTTTTGACATACTATACACCTTTTTATAAAGAAGCTGATTAAATTTCTTTAAAAAGTAAATAAAGTGAGACAAAAGTATTGAAATTATATTTCGAAATAGCATTTTACAAGAAAAAAGGTTACAAAAAGACCATTTTTTTTTAAACATAATACATATTAACTACTCTATTTATATTTTAGTTACTTACAACTATAATCGTATCCAAATTTTCAGTTAAAGTATTATTTGTTGTCGTCTCCACTTTCTCATAATTTAAATCCCCATTTGACACATATCCACCAGTATTGAACTAAATAAAATATACAAAACAAACATAAATCAGACAACACAGAAAAGTAATAATAAATCTAAGCATTAAAAGTAATACATACATATACATAAGAACTATCTTAATCGTTGCATAATGAAAACAACTTATGACTTAAGGACCCGCTTCACTCATCGTTGCCAGAAGCCGAAGCTAATGTTATTCAATGGAAAATTTTCTTTACTTATAACTCATTAAGAAATAAATATTTTTTATTTCTGTTTTCCCATTCAGGAAATTCTCAACTGTTAAATTGACGCACCTTTTTTTAAAAATGTATTTTTTTAATTTTTAATATTTTATTTTGAAGTGTAAAATACGAATTTTCAATATGTGAAATTTTCCATTTTGATATTTTAAAATAAAATAGTAAAAAAAAAAAAAAAAAAAAAAGTTTTTAAAAAAGGTGCGTCAATTTAACAACTGGGAATTTTTTGAATGCGAAAACAGAAATAAAAAATATGTATTAGTTAATAAGTTATTTGTAAAGAAAATTTTCCATAGAATAACACTGGCTCGGGCTTCTGGCGACGGTAAGTGAAGAGGGCCATTAACTCTTTCTCTACTGACAGTACTTTAACCTTTTACAGGCCAATGTTCCTAATTGGGAACATCAAATTAAAACTTATTTAAAAAATTAAATTCCACCAATATTGACTTGAAAAAACTAGCAGACATATTTTAAAAGATGACTTGATTTTTTAAAATAGAAGAAACATTCCTATCATTAGTTGATAATTGTTCAAAAAATCTTTAAAATGATCATTTTCATATTTCGTTTTACAGTTTTACAGAGCACAACTACAACAAAATGCATAAAATTTGAAAGTATCTGATGCTTCTGAAAATCAGTTGGTATATTTTAAACAACTCTTATAATCAAAAAGTACATCAAATTTGATAACATTAAATGGATGATGTTAATAATCTATAATATTAATCTTAATAATCTAATAATCTTAACAATTACTATTAATGATAATTAATATTTATGTATAATTTTTTTTTTCATTTAAATGATTAATATCCCTTAACTAAAGCATTATAAGGTAAAATAAGCAAACAAATAATGAAAAATATACCTGGATCTAAATTCAGCCTGTAAAAGGTTAAAGTGCCATTAGTTTAAACAGTATATAAAATTGAATTTATGGAAAAAAAAATATCAAAGATATTTATAAGAATAGAACATATATATCTCACTAGACATGGCACTAGACATTACATGTGGCTGTTTTTATTCAAGATAGGATTTTATAGAGTGCTGTCATTGTTTTTGCTTGGACTATCACGATCTTCACATGGGTTATGATATACTGAAGTACCACCTCACTAAAGTCACCTTAATTACTATGGTGAGGTGATATGAATAATTTTTTATTGCATAAATATATAACTAAAAAACCTTTTTTCAGGAAATCACAAGGCACACTGACCAGGGATCTATGGTACTTAAATCCAAAAGCACTCTTAAGGGCCCCTGGAAGTCAGATATCCTCCTTTCTCCTTCCCTGTGGTGGTACTTTATATACTACCTGCTCTTGAATAGAGACTTATCTTAATTTTATTTAATAAAGATGACTAGGGGCTGCACTTAATACAAAACAAAAGATGTTAACAAATTGTGATCGTATGAAAACAGTGATGAGTGAACCCTAAGGTTTCGATCTGATCATACATGGGTACATACCAAGTATAAGATAGATTCAATTTTTATTTTATTGTTTTTATTTATAAGATATTTTAAAATTCAGAATAAAGATTTAAAGTAAAACATACCCAGTCTTGAAAAAAGAAAGGCAGCATTCAATTGTGCTAATTTAAAGGTATTTATTAATTGGCTTCTTTATTTTCCAGAGTGTAGAATGTGTATAACCATTACAAATCTCAAATCTGTAATAACATAGCCAGTTTTCTTTAAAAGAAATCAATACAAGATATTTCCCAAAAATGTTTAAAAAAAAAATCATCTCCAGTCATTTTCACAATTTAGTTTCAAGTCATAATAACCGTTAATAATAAAAAATCTTTCGATGGAAAAGATTTTAAAATGTATCAGGGTGTGGGACCACATATAAAAAATAACGGTAAAATATAACGCACGGACGCAAGCGCCCGACCATTCTTCTCTGCACCAAGGTGGAACTCCAACTGAACTGATTTTTTAATTTTTAAAAATCGCTCCTAAAGAAAAAACAGGTCCGCACACCTAAAATCACGGATACGCGATTTTGATTCGTTAATCGGACCGCAAAAGTAACCAATGAACAGTTCGCGCACGCAAGAGAAACAATCGCGGATTCTCCCGTTGACAAGTGTCGCGGGAAGCAAACTACAGGGTGCGTTGAGCCAGGAACGAACGGCTGCGATGAGATGGCTGCGATGAGATGCCTGCAAAACGATGTATTTTGGCATAGGAATTAAACAAGAGGTGATGTATTTACATCACATTCCCCATGTAATCCAATGGGATTTTTATTGCTTTGTGTTATCAGGGTATCCCATTCAAAAATAAAATTTTTTTAATTCTGTTTCTTTCTTTAATTCCACTCTTCAAAACATATTGCCTTTTTTCATAGAGAGCAAATATTTGAAAAAAAAAAAAAGAATATATATATGTGACGTATACTTTTACTCTGGGTCACATAATAGCTATAAAAAAGAGAGGCTTTCACTCATTAACGAGTCCAAAGATGAGATGCAGTCGTTTATTGGGCGTTATCTCCCATGACCTCTCGGGGCCGTTATTTTGACGTGGTTTTACTAAGCAAGAGCACACACGAAGAGAGAGCTCATCCACACATGTTTTCTCAAATACCGGCGTTTTTGGTGCAAAACGTCACCACTCCTTCGTCTAATTATTGGCTATTAACTTAATGATTGACAACTTAGCTGAGGTCCAGATCGCCGGGATTAATTATTATGCATCATCTAACCACTAGGGCTGGATTATTTATCAATATATCCCCAAGTATCGATATTTTTTTAATATCGCGATAACAGTATTTAAGTTCTTGTTCTATCGATATATCCCTCTAACGATATTTCCTAATGTGCACAGCTAATTTCTCTAACACGCGCACAACTAATTTCTCTAACGCGCACAGCACGATCAAGTCATATGCGATAAACAGCGTCCAACGCCATATCTTCAAATTCTGCTTCCCCGCCTCACCGTACGCCGTACCACCCCGTAAACACCCAACAAACAGACTGCCGAATATCTTATACAAATACACCTTCTCTTCCTTTCCTCCTATTCACTGACTAAACTCGAAAAAATAACCCCAACCGGCTTCATTTGTGCGAACTGCGCACTCTCAAATCGAAACCACTACTTAAAAAGTATGACCTTGAACGATAACATATAAAATGTTTCATTCCTCATTCATCAAGTTATCGCAGTAGCATATTATTTCCCATTCGATAATATCTCCAAACCAATAATATCGAAGTTGCTCATCGCTCGCAGGTGAAAACTGAAAACACTGCAAACAGTATATCGCGTTTAGTTCATGGCAGTAGTATATTGTTTTCCATTCGATAATATTCCCACACCAATAATATCGAAGCTGCTCTTCGCTCGCAGGTGAAAAGTGAAAACACTGGAAACAGTATATTGCGTTTAGTTATTGTTATCGGTTCGTTGACATATTGTTCGGAATTGCATGGATTGTTCGAAATATCGTCAAGTGGTTTTTTTTTTTCTTTTTTAAGCAAAGAATTAACTGAAATTGATTACTTATTTTTTTAAAATTGGATTTATTATTCTATCTTCTGCACATATAAGAAGAAAATATAAGATTTGGATAAACGTTTTTCCGGTTTTCGATTAATTTACACGTTTTGAGATTTCCTTGCATTTTAATTAACTGAAATTGTCTATTCATTTTTAAAAAGTGGATTTATTACTAGTTTCTGCGTACATAAGAAGAAAGAAGATACGAAATAAATTTCGATTTCCGTTTTTTGATATATTTACACGTTTTGGGATTTCCTTGCATTTCATTTAAGTGAAACTGATTACTTATTTTTTTAAAAGTTGATTTATTATTATATCTTCTGCAAATACAAGAAGAAAGTGTAAGATTTGGATAAATTTTGATTTCCAGTTTTCGATGAATTTACACGTTTTGAGATTTCCTTGCTTTTCAATTAACTGAAACTGACTACTTATTATTTAAAATGTGGATTCATTACTGGCTTCTACATGCATAAGAAGAAAGTAGAAGACACGGGGAAAATTTCAATTTCTGGTTTTCGATGAATTTACACGTTTTGAGATTTCCTTGCATTTCAATTAACTGAAATTGACTACTTATTCTTAAAAAAGTGGAGAAAGTATAAGATTCAGAAAAAATTTAGATTTCCAGTTTTCGATGATGTTACAAGTTTTGAGATTCCTTGAACTCTAATTGACCATTTTTAAGATTTCCTTTCTTTCTTTCTTTTCTTTTTTCTTTTTCTTTTTCTTTTTTTTTTTTTTAGTTCGAACGCTCTATTTCATGGACGACTCGTGCCTATCGGCCAACAGGGATCGCTGCTGTGCTGCAATTTAATTCCGTTTATTAGAAGGCAGTTGCTTTGCTTTGCAAAAAGTGATTGATCTTCAACCACTGGGCGGTACTAGTATATAAATATAATACAATTTCCAAATGTTATAAAAACATTACAAAATATGAATTCAATATATATATCTTAAAAAAAAAAAAAAAAAAAAAAACATGATATGGTAAGTAGATAAAAAATAAAATAAAAATGCCAAGAAATTGACCTTTAGAATACCGATGAGTTATAGGGTCTCAAATTAATATTACTCTACAACCGAGAAAGTTTATTCGGTGGCAATTCTAAAGAAAGTTTATAAACAGTATTTCTACTGTGCATTTCTTATTCACTGAAATTAATTTAATTACAACCATATCGCTATCAATGACTGACAGGAATATTAGTAAATGAACTTTCTTTATACTCAGGAATGGGAATTAGGCGCAAAACTCATACTAATATTTATTTTTAAAATTTCCGTATATAAATGAATCATTGATATATATATATAGAGAGAGAGAGATAGATATATAGTTAAGTTACGACTTCTGCGCAAAATTTTATTAATCTTCTACATTCTAAGTATAACTTCATTTTTCTTAAGCTTATATTTTTATTATAATTATGTATCTTGATGATATACTTTGTGTAAATAAAACACATATCACCCATTAGCTCTCTTAAAATGTGATTTTGAAATAATTAAATCTTAAAATAGAAAGAATGGAGGACAAACTATTCAGAAATATACTTAAAAGTAATGGTATAAATTAAAAGAAACACAAAACATTGTGTTGCTATTTATGCATTTTCTTTCTTTTTTCTTCTTTTTAATAAAAAAGATTTGGAAGTAATATACCAGAAAATATAAATATACATATAGAAAACACTCCACACTTGTATACATTAAAATTGGTGTTCATTTGTCTTTAAAAAGTAGCAAATATCTATTTTCCTTCTCTTGAAATAAATATCGCAATATATCACCAATATCGATATTAACTTGATGATATATCGTGATATTTAATTTCTGATATCGTCCAGCTCTACTAACCACAAGAAACTGCAAGTTGTGTTTATTCAGCACTTTATCATCCTAAAATTCGTTCACTTTTATGACTTTTGCGTTATGCTCGTGCATTGTACTAAAACTTACTTTACAGGGGAAACTTTAGAATTAATTTTAAGTTAAGATTTTCTAATGGGATTTTCTTTAAGTTATTACGCACTATTAATTTAAAATAATAAAATAATAATTTAAGAACTTACCTGTCTTTATCCTTTCATATATATATTTCATTAAGTAAACTTAAGAGTCAAATTTTCAATCTCAATAAAAAATATTTAACTTATTTATGTTAATTGCTTACTAAAATAAAAGGCGACATGTTCAAAGCGGAATTCAAAAAACTTTATTTTTGAATGAGCTATCCTGATAATACAAAGTAACAAAAATCTCATTGGATTACATGAGAAAGAAAGATGGGTATTGATTAACCAAGGACTCTTAAGAGAAAAGTCTTAAATCTAAAACAAAGTTCAACAGGCCTCTGATAGGAATATACTGCAATTTAAGATTCAATGAGATGCCAACCAAAATGCTTAAACCTGTGAGCAGAAAAGAATTCAAAGTTCACACGAAATGTGTCGAGCAGGCTCCTTTCTCAAACAATAACTATGACAAATGAGATCAGAACTGATACTCTTAATGTTTAGGTACTTCTTTAGAGTACAATAATCAGTAAAAAGTCAGTGATTTTCCTCAAACCATTTCTGTTAATCTTTAAAAGCTCTTAACGGTGCAGGTCAGGACAGTCACAATTCAATTTTTTTGTTTGTCTTTGACCATCAGAATTGCACAATTGCCTATAATTCTCCTTATCAAGAAGTTTGAAAACAGAAGCTCACTTTCAGAGCTATAGTGATGGGAGAAATATCAACACAGGCTTGGGGCCATACAAGAATGTGCTGGATCAAGACCTTAGCAATTCATCAAGCAACTCATTACCAGGAATGCAGTGATGGGAGAAATATCAACACAGGTTTGGGGCCATAAAAGAATGTGCTGGATCAAGACCTTAGCAATTCATCAACCAATGCATTACCAAGAATGCCCATATGACAAGGTACCCAGTAAAGGTTAACTTCATTATAGGAAGAAAGATTACAAAGAACCTTAAAGCACTATGACACTATAGAATAAGTTAACCCACACACCACCAATATATTTGTTTAGGCCCAAACAGTGGACGAGAAGTTCCACTCTTAAAGCTGGTAGATGTGAAGTTCCACCACAGGTGGCGTTTCTCGAGCTACGCATTCAGAGTTTTCAAGAATTTTCCATAGTTTTCTCTGAAACTTCCATAGACATGGGCTAGGAGCCCTTAGAAAAACTTCTCACAAAGTGTACTTATCCTCAGGCCTAAGACCTTAACATAGTCAGTTGGCTTTAACCAAAACACCATCTAGTTAGCCTTATCCATGAAAATTTTGTTAGCTTCGCTACTGGTAATTATTGCAGAAAATAATTAAATAATAACCTGGCAACAAATGTATTGGTTCAAAATTTTCAGAAAATAAAATGGTTTTATTTTAGAAATTATTTTATTAAAAAAATAAATAAATAAATACAAGAAACTATTTTCTGAATATAATATTAATTACTTTCCCTATATTCTAGTTACTTACATTTACGTCAATATCCAAATTTTCACTTAAATTAGTTGTTGTTTCTGTCTTTATGAAATTTAAATCCCCACTTGACACATAGCCACCAATATTGATCTAAATAAAATACACACAACAAACTTCAAATCAGACAACAAATAATAATAATATGAAATCTGAACACTATTAGAAACATATACATGTTTAAAAATTATCTTAATCATAACTTGATTTTTTTTTTTTTTAAATACCTATCCATATTTGAAAGGTTATAAAATATCTGAAAACTATCTTAACATTAAAGTAACTTAAAATATTAAATACTGTAAGTTTTTAGAATCCTATTCCAATATTTTTTCTAGAAAGTAATGTTTGATTTGATTTTCCTTAATAAGTCAGTTCCCTCAAAGATAAATATTACTTTCACACCAAGACGGATATAATTTTGCAAGCTAGATGCAATTCTCATTAATATGTGGTTCGATGCTGCATTCTATTGATGCAAACAACATCCAGAAAAAATAAGATCCAAATTAATACAACAATAATCTCTCTTAACCAATAAAATGATTATCATGCTTCATCATCCAGTGGTAGACTTACAACTCTCAAGGTCCGAGACAGAAGTCGTACTGTGGGGTCCTAATTGGAGTGTCTCCTATATTGAGGTCCCTGTGTACTTCCTTACTTAGGTGTATTACTATAAAAAGACACTGAAAGTAAGTTTTAAGATTGATTTGGAAGCCCAACCCAATGAGAGGGCCAGAGGCATTGACCATGCTTGCTTCTCCTTAGTCAAGCTTTGCATAAATGAGTTTTTTAGTTTTGGAGTCACTCTACAGTGATTTTTTGTACATTAAGGCTCTTTAGACAGGAACCTAGAACTTAACGGCCCTCTTCACTCACCGTCGCCGGATGCCTGAGCCAATGTTATTCTATGGGAAAATTTTATTTACAAATAACTTATTAACTAATACATATTTTTAAATTCTGTTTTCACATGCAGAAAATTCCCAACTGTTAAATTGACGGACCTTTTTTTAAAATGTATTTTTTTAACTTTTAATATTTTATTTTGAAATTGCAAAATGAAAAAATTTCACACATTGAAAATTCGTATTTTGCAGCTTCAAAATAAAATATAAAAAATAAAAAAAATAATTTTTTAAAAAAGCTCCGTCAATTTAACAGATGGGAATTTTCAGAATGTGAAAACAGAATTTAAAAATATGTATCAGTTAAATAAGTTATTTGTAAATAAAATTTTGCCATAGAATAACATTAGCTTTGGTTTCCGGCGGTGGTGAGTGAAGAGGGACCTTAAAGTGGAATTGCAGGGAATATTTCATGTTAAAATAATGGCACGACAACTTCACCAGATACATATACTTAAAGGATAAATTTCTTCAAAGCTCTCCTCATGACCAGAGGCCCAGGGCAACCAGCCAACTCCACCTCACCCCTAGTATGCCACTGTCATAACCTTAGTGGCTTGATTGTCGTTCTACACTCATTTTTTGCCCTATAAGGCTGGTTCATCCAGGTCCAAACTAGGATTCTAATCTGGCAGTTGAAAGGCAGGCATCAACATAATGGAAAATACAAGAATTAACCATTTATCTAGTGACATACTTTAAAGTGCCATTTATTTCAAAAACATATAAAATCGAATTTATGAAAGATATTATAAGAACAGAATGTATATACATTTGAACCTCGTTAACGTGAATCTCAAGAGGGATAAAAAAAATCTGTTCATGTTATCAGTAGTTCATGCTATCAGTAACTAATCTTCATATAACAAAACTAATTCTGCTTCAATTTTCTGCTTCAGTTTCTTAAATTTTATTTAAATGCATATTCTTTCATTTCAAACATCTGCATATTCTGAGCAACTTTCAACAGACTAGACGATTTTTCATTATTCATTATCAGTTGTACGGTTGAATAAAATATATATATAATTGTTATTTTAACATGGAAGTACTGCTTTGATTTGTTTCCGATAGCAGTATGTTTCTATTACAAAAAAATTTCTCAGAAACCAATAGAAAAGTGTAGGAAGAAATTAAGAGCGGACAATAACTAATCTTTCCAACAGTCATAGCATATATTATTCTGTGGAAGAATTTGTTTCCATAATTACGCATTACTTAATCTTTTTTTTTTTTTTTTTTTTTTTTTTTTAAATTCTGTTTTCACATTCAGAAAATTCCCCAATCATTAAACCTGTACTTATTTCTTAAAAAATTATTTTTAAATTTTTTAGTATTTCATTTGGTGGCTAAAACATGAAAAAAAGGCACTTTGTGAAAATTGGTATTTTTGAATTCAAATTTAAAAATTCAAAAATCCAATTTTTAGAAAATTACTCCAAATTTAATGATTAAGAATTTTCTGAATATAGAAACAGAATTTAAAAAAATACATCTGGAAATGAGTAATTATAGATATGAATTTTGCCATAGAATTACACTGGCAATGACTGTTGGTGAGGTTAGGTATTGTCTGCTCTTAAGCACTTAGTGGTTAGTGCTGAAATTAGGACTTTAAAAGTCATTGCACTGTAAAAATGGTGAGTTTTTTTTTTTTTTTTTTTTTTCTTTGCGAGTAGCTATTGCCTAATAAAAGATGTCCAAATATTTAAAATGGATTTATGTAACATTTTCAAGAAAATTGTTAGCGCCGTTTTTGAGATACCAACTTTTACCAAAACTTCGCATACTCAATTAACAGGGTTTAATCTAGCTTTTTAAAAATGGTACCCCATTTGTGAATTTATAAAATAATTTGTGAAAAAATCAAATAAGTTCGTGAAAATTACTAATGCTTCAGAACAATTAATCAAAATGTGCAAAGCAGTTTTTAAAATTTTAAATTACATTTAAAAATAAAATGGAGCAGTTGTAAAATATATATGTAGTTGAGTTATTTCTTATGTGTAAGATAAGAAGTTGTTTACTTAGATATTTACCACTATCTCCAATAAACACACAAACTGAGGGTATTTTTAAGTATTCGATGCAGCAAAGCTGATAAAAAATTGTATTGTGCTGCTATATTGCTGAGAATTGACTTTGTGAAGGTGCCTCTTTGCTGTAAGTTGATTTTGTGAAGATGCCTCTTTGATAAAAAGTTGATTTTGTGAAGGTACCTCACTGCCAAAAGTTGACTTGGTGAAAGTGCCTCAGTGCGGCACTAAATTTGTTCTGGATTAACCTCTGATTAATGACCAGAAAACAATAATTACATACAAAGGAATATTTTAAAGGGAGTTAAGATGTCGACTTGGAAAATAATCTGTACAGCCTTTTTTAAAGGAATGCACATGCAAGACCTGAAATTGAGCTATTTATATAGGACGTCTACCAATTTTCTTGAACTGACCAACTATATCATTCAAAAGGACATCTAACAGAGTGTTTATATAGCAATTTTGAAGAAAATTGTTAGAGCTGTTTTTAAGATTCGGATTTACAGTCCGCTTCTGGTTTTCCAATTTCTACCAAAATTGGAAAATTTATCTGTACACCACACCTGTCACAATTCTGAAGTTTCGTAGTTCTACATTAATTTCGGAGATATGATAGCCATAAGATTTCCCACATACATATATACACACACACTGACCAATCGCAAAAACTACTTTTTTGGACTCAGGAGGCCTTAAAATGTATAAATCAGGTGAAAACTTGATATAGAATTTTTGGACCGAATACAATACTTCCATTACCTACAGCAGTAAAATAAGGAATTAAAAAAAAAAAAAAAAAAAAAAAAAAACAGTGTGTTCCTCCAGATGTTGAACTTTTTCCCATGATTACAGAAGGACCTATATGCTTACGCTCAAGTGAATTCTCATCTATGAGCTGTATGTTTGCCACTGAGAAACTATTCAATGAACTTTACAAAAATGTTGAAGGAAGGATTATTAATATAATCAATAATTTTACCTTACTTAAATCCTTACTAAGTCCGAGCTTCATTATATATTTCGGCTACCTAACGGTGCCATCTTCAGAAACACTCGGTAAAAAATGATTTGAAGGTGCTAAGTTTGGACGACTTGTTTATCTTTTGTAGTTTCTTCTTCGATTTCTTCAGTTCTCTTGTTTTCTTTATATAGCTGTTGCCACTCGGTAGGAATAATGCTATGTTCGATATCATTGATAGTATTATTATTGGTTAGTATTTCGATAGCTTCTCTTTTGAGAGCATAATGGTGAGAGTTGTATGGGGCTATTTTATGAAAATTAATGGAATCAATGTTAATTGGGTTAGTATTGTTAGTCCTTGAGAAAGCTGTGGAATGTCTATTGTATTTTAAGTCTGTTATGTGTTCTGAAATACGTTCTTTTATTTTCCTTTTAGTCATTCCTATGTATGAGGCTTTATTTTTATTTTTATTTTGATATTGGAAATCGATTTTATAAATGCCGGCTGTGTGTTTAAAGTCTATGGAATCTTTCTCATTGCGAATTCGCTGGTATATATTTTTATTTGGTTTTATTGGGATGTTTATATTGTGTTTGGTGGCTTCATTTTTAATTTTTACGGCGGCTCCTTTGCAGTACGGGATCGCGGGGGTAAATAGTTGTTTAGATTTTTGAGCATTCGGAATACTGTTTAGGGTTTTTATACGTTTTTTATAAAATTTATCAACTATGGAGGGATTATAATTAGCTTTCTTGGCGATATCTTTTATTATTTTTATTTCGGAATTAAGTTTCGGAATTAAGAAATCTTAGTGAAGAAATCGAAGAAGAAACTACAAAAGATAAACAAGTCGTCCAAACTTAGCACCTTCAAATCATTTTTTACCGAGTGTTTCTGAAGATGGCACCGTTAGGTAGCCAAAATATATAATGAAGCTCGGACTTAGTAAGGATTTAAGTAAGGTAAAATTATTGATTATATTCAATGAACTTTTGATTGCTGTTCTTGTGTTTAAAGTTTTTTTTTTGTTTCGTACTACCTATTAATCTCTAAAAATAACTAAATTCTAAATAAGAGTAAATGTGCTTTCTACAAGTAGTTTTAAGAATAAACTAATCTCTTCTTCGACATCATGAAAATAACTACCTTTCAACTATAAGTACAAAAGAGTAAATTATTTTAGGTTCCTTTTTTTTTTTTTTTTCCCCACCTGCCTAGCTAATATTACACAAATTAAATAAAATAGTAATAATTCTTATAGTATAAATTGTATAAACTAAACATGTCTCTCTTTTTTTTTTTTTTTTTTTTACAATACTCTTTCAATCGTGAATATATTAATAAGTATTTACCTTTTAAATTAGTGCTGATATTGCAAAAATAAACAAAATATTTTAATATTAAATTATCTTTTTTATATATAAAAAAAAAAAAAGCATTGATACTGTACCTGCCAACATTGATGGATCAGAATAAGAGATTTTATAAGCGGCATTTTCAGGCCGAGAAAACACTGATGTGTTTTCGACATATGACAGTATTTTAACAGTGTAAATTATCAAAGAGTTACATGGCTAAGTTAAATTTAATTATTAAATAAAAGTTTTGTAATTATTAATTAAAGATACTAATATATAGAGAGATTCATGAGAATTTTTTTCAGCAAAAGCGAAATCTTGCTTAAAAAAAAATGAGGGTTTGTGTAAGTTTTCAATAAAAAGAACAAAAATGCATCCATTTTGCCCTGCAAAACATGTTCTTTTTGGAACTCCAAGTATTCCCAAATTGGTCCCAAAACATATCCCCCTTCACTAAAAAACAGTGTTCCAATTTTTTCACTTTTATATACTGACAGATTTCTACAACCTCTGACAGTAACATTGATAATAAAAATTATTCATAAATGTATAAACAAAGATGCTAGTTCCAATTGCAGCAATAAATTTTACAGACAGCATCTATATACATAGTTTTTGCAATATTGATGCCGATTTTCCACAAAGTGAAATGTCCTTTCTTTGTGTAAGTAGCCTCTTTACCTGTTTCAAGGTCTGCATGAGGGATACACCATACTTTCAAAGTGGTAAAAATAATAATAATAATAAAGGGTGAAAAGGTTAAGATATGGGATTGTTTATAAAATGTATAGAAAATATTTCTTTCTGAAAGATTTTCCTGATATTTCTAGAAGAATTTTGCTAAAGGTGAAAAACAGTCTCGCAATAGTTGCCTTTTCGTGAAAATAGTTGCTTTTTTAAGCTTTTTGGGTAAAAAAAGCTGCCATAGTCTCCTCAGGCTGAAAAGAGTCAGAAATAGTTGCCTTTTAGTAGCAGGCATGAGAGTGCAGAAAATTAAAAAAAGAGGAAACACGCGTGTTCATAAAATAAATTTCAAAAGAAAAATAACATGCGCGGAAAAACTATACAAATGTACGTTCATAAAATTTATTTCAAATGAAAAATAATGCTCACAGGAAAGAACTATACAAAATATTTTAAAAGTGACAAATTAAACTAAGAAAATAATGCACATCAACATAATAAAACATGTGGGAAAAAAAAAAAAAAAGTGTTAGCTAGCAATCAACATTTAATCATGGGCTAGTGGTAGAAAATGGGAAAGGAGGGGGGGGGGGGTAAAAAGTAGTTCATGAGAGAAATATTAAACACAATTCTACTTCTTTATGGGTTCTAGAATATCATAAAGTAAGTTTTAAATTAATATTGTGGATGAATAAATATTCAAAAATAAAAGGCTTCCCGCAGAATGTTTGATCGGCAATGGTTAGAGATGAAAAAGAAGGGGCGGGGGAGGACAAAAAAAATTACATGAGTGAGAAATATTGAATAATTCTGTTCTTTTATATGTTGTAGAATTTGATAAAGCATGTTTAAAATGAATGTTGACATTTATAAATTGGATGGAAAAAGATTGAGAATCTAAAGTTTTTCTTGGAGAGTTTGAACACTGATCGTTATTGGAGTTTGATTTTAACAAAATAAAAAACTGCGGAATTAACAAAAAGCGGAAAATCGCGGATCCGCGGAAAATTCTCATGCTTGTAGTAGCCTGTGGCAACCCTCTAAATTATAGGTATAATTTTAAAATTTTCAGAATATGGAAGAAATGCTTGAGAATAACGGAGAATGAAAGACAGTCCCAAAATAAGGGAGTCTCCGTTGAAATAAGGGAGAGTTGGCAGGTATGAGATACCTTTATTTAAATAAACATTTAAAAAAAAAAAAACTAATATCAGATATCCAGTACATTTTAACCCAATGAATCAAGTATTTATTTTGATGACTGATTCACACTAAAGGTGGAAATTAAGAAATTTGGTTGGTGGCCACTGGCCACTAGCCTTTATTTTTTTAGTGGCCACTTTTAAAAAGTTAGTGGCCACTAGTTAGTGGCCACTGGCCACTCGCTGATAAAAGTAAAAGTAAAATAAAATTTTCTTTTCTTTAATTTTTTCAATGTTCAGTCTCGACAAATCATTAAGAAAATAATTAAGGTAGTCAACTTTTTGAAACTCATTCACAATAATACATTTCTGATAAATTTTAATAAATGAAATAGGAATAGATTTACATAATTTATACTATGAATGTAAGAAAATACTATTCAATACAAAATTCATATGTTTAAAATGCTCTTTTGGTTATATTATTTTATAACAGAAAAATTCTGATTATATTGCCCCTTCACTATCCTGAATGGTGTCAATTTTCTACTTTTTCCAGAAAAAAAAAAAAAAACATCTTTGCTTCATAAAAATATATTAGTATATGTAAATAAAAAAAACATTTTTTTAATAATACTTTATTTTGCAAGTTTCTTTTTCCGTTTTTTTTTTTTTTTTTTTTTTTTTTTTTTTTTTTTTCATGTTACAAATGAATTATAAATTAATTTTTCTTTAATAATAATGAATTTTTAATAATTTGCAATTATAATCCCCCTCTCTAACTGAATTTAGAGAGTGTGGCTGGCCAGGCTCCAACTATATACCAAGTTTGGTTGAATTTCATTCATTGGTTCGTGAGATACGGTGAAAACACTAAACCACAGACACACACACACACAGACATTTTTTAAAAACTATCAATTCGTGTTCAGGACACCCCAAAACGTGTAGATCCGTCAAAAAACGGAGGTCGAAAATTTTCGCGAATCCAATACTTTCTCTATATTACATATAGAAGAAAGTAAAAAATAGTTCATATGCAATAACAAATATTAAATAATATGTAGTAAATAAATAAAATATTCAATAAATTATGCATTCTTCTGATTAAGAACTAAAAATATACATACATATATACATTTTTTTTTTTTTTTTTTAATAATAACAGAAAACGCACTTACTTTTTCCCGAAAAAAGATATTTTTACAGAATTATCTGTAGCTCCACGTTTACTACCACTACGGTTGCTTTGTGATTCAGGATTTACTTTAAATCTCTTCATATTAAAGCAATAAATCCAAAATTTATATTACTATATAAAGCTTGTTTTAAAGATTGAAATTTCGACAAACCACGCGTATGACTGAATGCGATACGGCCGTTGGGAATGGATAGAAATGCCAAGTTTGAAAAGAAAGTGGTATAAAATAACAAAGAAAATGCGTCGAATGACGTTTTTAATTTTTCTGCGAACGTAATACAATCGGAGTTTCAGCCGATTGATTATCTCACGAGCTTCCTTTTCGTCTCTGTCTTCCGAAAGTCGGCCGAAACTCTCATTTTGACATTTTTTTTTAAATCAAAATCTAATACTTCTATAGAAAAATGGAAAAAAGCCATACGTTTTTTTAGTATATGAATAAGACTACCTGCCAATTTCCAGTTAAAATTGACTTCTGAAAATGTCTGTAAGTGGCGATGTTAGATTTGAGAAAGCCTGAATTCGAGGCGCACGGCGCGTTTACTGCGAAAATGTTAATAGTAAACCTATAGTTTGCCGTTTTTTTCTTATCGTTATGCTAATTAAATATATTAAAAATTAATCACTCTTAAAATAAAGCTTAAAGAAAAAAAACGTTAGTTGAAAAAAATTAAACATTTATTAAAAATCCTAATTTCCTTTTAATATATTTTCTACTTACCAGGAAAATAAATATATCGTTCAATGAAATGCTATATTAAAGAGCTTTCAAATTTAAATCATCCATCTTAATTTTTCAAACGCGAAACGTAAACAATAGCTAACCTTCCGGAAGTTCCGACTGAGCCGAGTTCCAAAAATTTGCATAAAACATCTCTAAGAACGATAGCCGAAGTCTACGCACACGCCGCGTCGGCACATGCAGCGACGTACGTCCGGAAGATCACTTCGTTTCTCCCGCGAAACTATAAATAGCGAACGGCGATGGTAGTGGGTGTTCGCGGTTGCCTTTGCGGTTGCTTTTACCTTTGCTCTTGCCCCTGCCATTGTTCATTTTTCGCCGATGCCGGCTTCATAAGATGTCGCCGTAATATGTGGCGTTTATTTCTTATATTCAAATAAAATCTTTTCATTTTTAGTTAGTTATAACTCACGTTAATCCTTTTTGTGAGTTCGAAATTTAAATGAAAGTTATAGGTGTTAATATCGCGACAATAACAAGTGGAACGTCACGCCGTCAACATAAGTTTCACCAGCTCTTTGAAAAAGGAACTTAATTGTCTTTTTCTGCAACCTACATTGGGAAATAAAAATATGTCAAATATTGTCTTCTTACTCACCTTGTTTGTCATCCAGCATCTGCTTTGGTATGTTTGTTATATATAAAAATATTTGTCTACTTCAATTATCTTATTGTTATTCATATAAACTTATTGTTATATTTATATAAACTTTTTGTTGAATTTATTGTTTCAATTAAAACACAAATTAAATTAAAATTTGTTATGGTCATTTATTTAACAATTTCTACATATTTATCTTTCAGCATATTTACTTACTCTAGCTTCCATGTATCTAATTCATTTAATTAACTTTAAATGTTGTTAAGCTGGTGTTTACGTCTAGAGTAGGCTCCTCTGCTAATTCACTTGGCCTTGGATCTACTTCACACCAGCTAACAAGAGAAATAAAAAGTGGTTATGGGCTTTTCCTTTTTCAGCATGTAAATATGCTGGCCCTTTCATAAATTAATGTTTTTCTGTTTTGTTTGAAAAATAAATTGAAAGTTAAATTTTTTGCATTTATAGTAAATTTTTGAAACAAGAAATTGTTTGAATTTAGATTAAAAGTTGTTTAATGTTAATAAATGAAAATCTTGAATGTTTTGTTTAATTTAAGTAATAATGACCATTTTTTTGCATATTGTTGAGGGAATATTGTAAAATTTTTTTCAGTAAAGTAAAAAAAAAACTTTTTGAAATTTCATATATATATATTTGAATAAATTTTCAAGTCATAAATGAATTTACCGAATGTTTAATTCGGGGGGGCAAAGGTTTTTATAAGAAAAATTGTGATATTTTTAATATATTATATTTTTAAATTGTTTGAACCATAATTATACAATTTTTTTTACTCAAAAATGGCTGTCAATAATTTACATTCTATTCCCAAACTGAATGCGATTAATTTCGAGGAATGGAGGAGTGACATTAAATTTGTTCTTCTTGACCGGGGACTCTGGGACATAGTTGTTGGTACGGAAACAGCCCCAGTTTTGGCTGATGACAGAAGCAATGCTTCTGCTGTTAATAAATTTAAGTCTAGAGCTAATGCTGCTTTGGCTGTCTTATACTTAAATATAGAAACTGAGTATAGGAAAATTGTAGAAAACGAGGATGACCCCGTAAAGGCATGGAATTTAATTAACAAAAGTTTTGTTCCAGATACTCGTGCACAGCACATGAGTTTATTTTCTGAGCTGTGTGATTGCAAAATATTGCCTGGTGAGGGTGTAAATGTCTTTGCGTCCCGGGTCATGAGGATATTTAAACAAATAGAAAATTCTAAGGGGGGACTGACGGAAATTTTTGCATCTTATCAATTGTTACGTTATCTCCCATCATATTTCGACGGTATCGTTCAAAACATACTGAGATGGGAAGATGATAAATTTACATTCAATGAAATTGTAACTTGCTTGGTAGCCGAGGAAACTAGGCTAAATTTAAGAAATAAAGATAATGAATTAAGTAAAGCTAAAATTTCTGCTCAGTTTTCTCATCTAAATGATACAGGTAAAAATAAGCTTCTAAAACAAAAATTAATTTGTACATTTTGTCATAAGAATGGCCATGCTAGACAAAATTGTTTTTCTCTCAATAGAAGTAGAAATGTTGACTTTAAACCCTCTTTTTAAAACCAAAACTTACCTTCTCAGAATTTCAATCCTAAGAAATCCTTCCAATCAAGAGGTAGACAGAGTCGAAAAAAATCTTCATATCAATCTAGATCAAATTCTAAGACCCGTAATAGTAGTAGGGATTCAAATTCATCTTACTACATTACTGAGGCCAGTTTAGCTCAGCAAACAAATGAATCAGATTGGATATTCGATTCAGCCGCGTCTCATCATTTTAGTAAAGACCGTGAACTTTTCACATCATTTAAACCTCAACAAAATGAAGAAATGGCTGTAGCCATGGAAGGCATCACTTTGCCAATCGAAGGAAAAGGAGACATTAAATTGCGTTTTTGCCAAAGAAATTTTACTTTAAAGGGAGTGATGTATTCATCAAAGCTTAGGAGAAACCTTATATCAGGGCCACAACTTGACAAAGAAGGTCTACAGTTTATTGGGGGAAGAGGCGAAGTCAAAATTACGTCCAATGATAATATAATGTTCAGAGCAAAATTAAAAAGTGGTGTTTATCGTGTCCAAGCAAAAATCCCAAAATCTATAAAACAACATGTAACTTTCGAAGCCTCCACAACCTCTTCAAAAGAACAGGAAGTTCTAAACCTGTGGCATAAGAGATGCGCTCATGTAAATCCTCAAACTTTGACGCATACAAGTAATAAGAGGGGTGTAAAGGGATTACCATTCTTAAAGGGACATACAGAATTTTTTTGTGAAGATTGCAGGTTGAATAAATTTAAACGCACTTCATTTAAATACAGAAACTTTGTTCGATCCAAGAGACCCTTAGAACTGTTATATACAGATGTTTGGGGACCATGTCAAGTAAGAGGCAAACATGGAGAACGTTATTTTCTATCAATCATGGACGATTATTCCCGTAAAGTATTCATTTATCCTATAGTCCAAAAATCTGAAGTAGCTGAAACCTTAATTAATCACATCAAAAGGGCAGAAAGATTTATAGGTAAACCTTTAATAGCTATCCGCTCGGATAATGGAACAGAGTTTGTCAACAAAGAATTTTCAACATTTTGTCAGGAAAAAGGCATCAAACATGAACTAACAAACACGTTCACGCCAGAACAAAATGGTGCTATTGAACGTTATAACCAAACTGTTATTAATGGAGCCCGTACATCATTATATGAAAGTGGTTTAGACTTTTGTTTTTGGCCAGAAGCCGTTTCACATTTCAATTATGCCTGGAACAGACTATGCCATAAAGATTTTGAAAAATCACCATTCGAATTGTACGGTGGAAGAAAACCATCAATCAGACACCTTAAACCATTTGGATGTGTAGCTTATGTAGGACTGGCAAAACAAAGAAGACAGAAACTAGATCCAAAAGCTGTGAAAGGTTATCTAGTTGGATATGCACACCATACAAGAGGATACCGTATTTGGATCCCAGAGCAAAATAAAATAGTAGAATCTTTAAAGGTCACATTTAAAGAAGATCGTTTGTTCAAAACAGAAGCAAGTGGAGCAGTGCTGGGCACCATCAACCAGCATTACACAATTCAAGATGTATTTCCAAAGGATAGTGACGATGATTCTGATGAAGAGGCTGTTGACGAAACTCCTGAAATAGAGTCCAGCGTACCGTCTGAATTATCTGACACTGAGGAATCCTCAGATGATGAAAAACCTGTTCAATCATCTCAATTAAAAAACATAAAGTTTGAAAGAAAACAAGTTTTAAGAAGAGATAAATCCAGAACAGACGTATACTACTATCCCGAAAATACAAGAACAAGACTAAGATCCCATAGAGACATTAGAAAATATTGCCAAGAAAACAAAATCAAGTATGACCCCACTAAATTTTAATTCACTCCAATAGAAGAATCTGACTCAGACGCAAGTGCCAATTTTTGTCATAATTCCTCTTGACTAGAATTAATTATACCAAGAACTTTCAAACAAGCCCAAAAATCAGACCAATTTCAAGAATGGCTAGAAGCAATGAAAACCGAAATAAAAACCATCCAAGAACGAAAGGTTTGGCATCTTGTAGAACCTCCGCAAAATAAGCAAATAATTGGATGTCGCTGGGTATATGCAATAAAACGAGATGAAGAAGGTCGAATTGCTAAATTCAAGGCAAGGCTTGTAGCTCAAGGTTACGCTCAAGTAAAAGGCGAGAGTTACGAAGAAACTTTTAGTCCTGTTATAAACTTCGATCTAATTCGTTTTTTCTTTTCACTTTTGGTAGTGCAGCACAAGTGGAATCACGTACAATGTGATGTCACTGGCGCATACCTATATGCTCCGCTAGAAGATGAAATATACATGCAGCAACCACCTGGTTTTATTAAACAAGGAGAAGAGAAGTTAGTTTGCAAGCTCGACAAAGCTCTCTATGGCCTTCACCAAAGTGGACGAGCATGGTTTTACGAAATTGACAGAGTTTTATCAAATATCGGTTTTATTAAATTTACTTCTTGCAACTGTGTTTATACATTCAAGTTTCAAGTTATCCTATTATTATATGTTGATGACATGGTTTTATTTGGTAAAAGTAAAATGTTTTTAGAGGAAGCCATTAATGTTTTAAAACAAAAATTCAAATTAAAAATTTTGGGAAGGACAAAGAAACTACTTGGAGTAGAATTTGTTGAAATTGACTCAAAGCTATTCATTCATCAAGAAAGCTATTATTCAAGAAATATGCAGTCGTTTTAATAGTTTTAACCCTCCAATTTCATCCTTACCAATCAGCAAAGGCTGTATTTACTCAAAATCAAGCTGTCCTCAAACCGAAGAAGAAACCAAAGAAATGACAAAGTATCCATATCGCAATATTCTAGGGTGTTTATCATATTTATCTAACAGAACAAGACCTGATATAGCATATGCCGTCAATATCTATAGCCAATTCCAATCGAATCCAGGAATTCATCACTGGAATGGGTTGATCAAACTACTGGGATATGTAAAGAAAACAAGCCAATTAAAATTAAAACTTTCATGTGCTGATTCACAGATCGTAGCCTACACAGACGCCGACTTTGCTTCAAATCGTGATGATCGGACATCCATAGGTGGACAAATAGTATTTCTAGATAGTAGCCCCATCAGTTGGAGGACCTTTAAAGAGAAGGCTGTTAGTTTATCCACTATGGAATCTGAGTTCATTGCCGCTACAGAAGCAGCAAAAGAAATTGTCTGGCTAGATCGAATTCTAGAAGAATGCCAAAGCATGAAGATTATAAAAAATAAGAAAATCTCAAAATTACTAATTGACAATATGGCTGCTATAGACTTTATTAAATCTCCTATAGAGAATAATAGAAGCAAACACATAGAGGTCAAACTATATTTTATTAGAGATCTTGTTATCAAAAATATTTTTGAATTAGTTTTCATTCGTAGCAAATTAAATTTGGCTGACATATTTACTAAGCCACAAACTAAATTTGAATTACAAAAATTTGTGAAAAATCTTTTCTTCGACAATGTTTCAAAAGTTAATCTTAAATTATCAATTTCAAATTTTTCTATGAATTTATAAAATTTAAAAATGTAAATTTTTCGAAAGAAAAATTTTTTTTATGAATTCAAATCCTTAATGAATTCAAATTTTTTTTTAAGAATTCAAAATTTATGAATTCAAAAATTTAAACTTTTCTATGAATTCAAATGTTTCCTTGAATTCGAGAGAAAAAAAAATTTCAAATTTTGCAAGTTAAGCAAAATCTTTCCAGGTTTAGGCTGGAAGTTTTTTTTGAGAATTTCAATTCTCATTCTTCTTTTGACAGTAAGTCAATTTTTTTTTATTCAATTGCTCACAGCAATTTTTTGTTAATCTCTCTCTCTCTCTCTCCTCTCCATTCCCGAAATAATCCATTCTGTTCTTTTTGTTAAGTATTTGTATGTAATTTATACTTTTATATTGTAAGGAAGAATTGTGTTTATACATATATTTATAATATTGAATGTGATTATACTCATGTTATATTTGTTGTTAAACTTATTATACAAATAATCCATTTTATGAATTTCTTTTCTACAGTTTTTTTTAAAAGAGCATGTTAAAAATCTTTTCAAAACTGGAAGAGAGGTTTGAGTAAACAGGTATATGTTATTTGTGTTTCAAAAACAAATTGTTTTGTAAATCACCTCTATCCAGATATTGATTTCTGTTGCTGTGCAGCTGAAGATCATACCTAATTGTTTTTTTAGTTCTGAAGAAACTGTTAAACTGTTTAGTCACAGTCGTATGATTATACAATTTGTGCAAAGTTTTGCTGGATGCTTTTTCTTTTTATTAACTTTTTAAGCGTAAAAGTGCAAACGATAAGAGGGGGGGCCTTGTTAATAGTAAACCTATAGTTTGCCGTTTTTTTCTTATCGTTATGCTAATTAAATATATTAAAAATTAATCACTCTTAAAATAAAGCTTAAAGAAAAAAAACGTTAGTTGAAAAAAATTAAACATTTATTAAAAATCCTAATTTCCTTTTAATATATTTTCTACTTACCAGGAAAATAAATATATCGTTCAATGAAATGCTATATTAAAGAGCTTTCAAATTTAAATCATCCATCTTAATTTTTCAAACGCGAAACGTAAACAATAGCTAACCTTCCGGAAGTTCCGACTGAGCCGAGTTCCAAAAATTTGCATAAAACATCTCTAAGAACGATAGCCGAAGTCTACGCACGCGCCGCGTCGGCACATGCAGCGACGTACGTCCGGAAGATCACTTCGTTTCTCCCGCGAAACTATAAATAGCGAACGGCGATGGTAGTGGGTGTTCGCGGTTGCCTTTGCGGTTGCTTTTACCTTTGCTCTTGCCCCTGCCATTGTTCATTTTTCGCCGATGCCGGCTTCATAAGATGTCGCCGTAATATGTGGCGTTTATTTCTTATATTCAAATAAAATCTTTTCATTTTTAGTTAGTTATAACTCACGTTAATCCTTTTTGTGAGTTCGAAATTTAAATGAAAGTTATAGGTGTTAATATCGCGACAATAACAAGTGGAACGTCACGCCGTCAACATAAGTTTCACCAGCTCTTTGAAAAAGGAACTTAATTGTCTTTTTCTGCAACCTACATTGGGAAATAAAAATATGTCAAATATTGTCTTCTTACTCACCTTGTTTGTCATCCAGCATCTGCTTTGGTATGTTTGTTATATATAAAAATATTTGTCTACTTCAATTATCTTATTGTTATTCATATAAACTTATTGTTATATTTATATAAACTTTTTGTTGAATTTATTGTTTCAATTAAAACACAAATTAAATTAAAATTTGTTATGGTCATTTATTTAACAATTTCTACATATTTATCTTTCAGCATATTTACTTACTCTAGCTTCCATGTATCTAATTCATTTAATTAACTTTAAATGTTGTTAAGCTGGTGTTTACGTCTAGAGTAGGCTCCTCTGCTAATTCACTTGGCCTTGGATCTACTTCACACCAGCTAACAGAAAACGCCGCCGCGCGATCCAAGTTTGCATTGGAATGGGGTATTCTATAAAGAATGGGTAGAAGAATTTTAAGTGTTTACTATTAAAATTGACTTCCGAAATATGTTTGCAAGTGGCGAGGTTAGATTTTAGAACAGCCTGAATTCTTTGCGCGGCGCGTTTACCGCGAAAAAGCCGCCGCACAATCCAAGTTTGCCTTGGAATGGGGTATATTTTATAAAGAATGGGTAGAAGAGAAGTGGCCACTGCAGTGGCGACCAAAGGCAATTTCTTTAGTCGCCACTTTTAAAAATCTAGTCGCCATGTGGCGAGTGGCGACCGCTAATTTCCAGCTTTAATTCACACATATATAAAATTATACATTTTGTTTCCTTCTATATTTACAAAAATATCAAATCAAACAGAATTAATTATTTTCTAAAAAATCAAATTTTAATTGTTATTTTCTATTCTGATAACTTACATTTCCATAAATTCCATTTTGATCTAAACTATTAATCTCCACCACTGCATTATCTTCACTTGAATTTTTACTTGAAACTGAATTATCAGTATTGAACTAGAAAAAATATAAAAAACATTAAATAAAAGAAAACAAAGAGACAATATTAAATCAAAATACAGTCGAACTTCATTAACATGAATCTCAAAAGGTGATGAAAAATTTGTTCCTGTTATCAGTAGTTCATGCTATCAGTAACTTACAAACTAATCTTCATTTTGGCAAGGATTGTGGAAACGGGTCATATTCACGTTAACGAGGTTTGACTGTACTATCTTAATATAGTTGATAGCAAATACAGAGGAGCATCATTTATGCATTTTTCAAGGGACCATTCCTAAAAAAATGTATAACAAAAAAACATACAACAGAAAATTTATTTAAAATCATTAGTACATATTAAGGGGTCATCTATATATATAAAATCGTTCTTCCTGAGTGAGGGGGTGATTCATCATCGCCCAGACCAAACCCCTGGACCTAGAAGCATGAAATTTTGTGACAATGTTCTTTCTAAGACGTAGGCATCCACTAAGAAGCGATTTTACAAAATTCGCCCCCTAAGGGGGGAGGGGGGCAAAACGTGATTTCACAAAATCCTTCATATCTCAAACAAAAAAACAGATATCCGTAAAACTTTTGCTTTAAAATATAGCTAATACAAAATGTCTAAAAACTGATTTCTGGAATTTTAGAAATTCGGTCCCCAAGGGGGTGGAACGTGATTTCACATAATCCTATATATCTCAAACAAAAAAAAAACCAGATATACGTGAAATTTTTGCTCTAAAATATATCTAATGCAAATATCTAAAAACCAATTTCTGGAAATTTAGAAATTGCCCCAGGTTTGGCAGCAGGGGGGGAGGGGGCTATGGGGCAAAAACAAATAGAAATACAGTTAGGACGTTCAAAATTGGTACAGATAGGTTTTAAAGGCCTGCAAGTCGAATGGGGATATTTTCGAAAGTGTAAAGTTATTAGAAGGGGGGGGGGAGAGGGGGGGGCAAAAAAATAAAAATAGAGTTAGATCATTCAAAATTGGTATATTGAGGTTTTTGATACTTACAAATCGATTGCAGATATTTTTGAATTTGTAAAATTATTAGGAGGGGCGGGAAGGGGGGCTATGGGGAAAAACAAATAGAAATGCAGTTAGGCCGTTCAAAATTGGTACAGATAGGTTTTAGAGACCTGCAAGTTGAATGGGGATATTTTCGAAAGTGTAAAGTTATTAGGAGGGCTGGAAAGGGGGGGGGCGAAAGGCAAAAAAAAAAAATAGAGTTAGATCATTCAAAATTGGTACATAGAGGTTTTCAATACCTACAAATTGATTGTGGATATTTTCGAATTTTAAAAATTATTGGGAGGGGCAGGAAGGGGGGGGGGGCAGAGGGGCAAAAAAATAAAAATAGAGATAGATCGTTCAAAACTGGTGCATAGAGGTTTTTGATACTCACAAATCGATTGCGGATATTTTTGAATTTGTAAAATTATTAGGATAGATGGGGGGGGGGGGGGGGACGAAGGGGGAAAATAAAGAAATAAGAGTTAGTGCATTTGGGAATTTTTTCCGAAGGCAGTGAGAACCTGGCGCGACATTTTTCCTAATCAGATTTTGTTTCTCTTTTTTTTCACGTGATAAAAATTAATGCAATTTTGAGAATTCAGTAATTATAGTGATTCATTTGAAAATAGGGACCAGCGAAGCGGGCGTAGCCTGCTAGTTTTATAATAAAAGTCTAATTACATTTCTGTGATTTCCTTTCTATGTATTTGATTCAGATAATGTTTAAATAAATTAAATTAAAATTTTTTTAACTAATAATCAATAATAATAAATTGTAGACAATTGTGTCTTAATCAAAACCAGAGTATACTGACTCTACTTCTTTTTTTTTTTTTTTTTTAATTACAATATTTTGTTCAGGATTGTATAAAAATGATTTATTTTCAACACACACACCACAATATCATGATAGCCTTTTATTAATTGTACTATTCTAGTATGGACACAGATGGTATTGAAGCTTTTCGGTATAATTCCTGTATTTGAAAACTAACTGAATTGACAATAGTAATAAATGCAGGTATTTTCTTAGAATATAAAGACAATCTCTACCTTTTTATTGAAGCAACATAAAAATATATCCTTATATGTTGGAAAAGTGTTCGTATCCAGTTTTTTTTTATTGATAAGCCCCAACCAAAATTAAGTAAATAAATAAAAACGAATACACAAAGGATTGTCTGGTAGCCACTACTACTAATGACAGTAAAAGTAAAATAACACAAATACAACACCAAATGTTTTTTAAAACAGTACTGTAAATTCACTATTTAACATAATCCTACTTAAATATGATAAATGATCTGATCATACTGCTTGCTGACAACAGACTGATATACTATCGGAAAGATTATGGAGAATGGAATTGAAAAGATAATTTGCAAAGAGCCCGACTTAGATTACCTGGAGCCCCAGGTCAAGCCTATTCTGGGGGGCCCCCTTGCAGTGGCGTAAGAGCTCTTTAGGTTGCAGAATTTCTGCATACGCCGCCTGTAAGGGGGCCCCTTCCAGAAGGGGGGCCCAGGGCATTTGCCCCGTATGCCCTGCCGTTAGTCAGGGCCTATGCGTGGCTCGGTAGATGATGCCAAATATGGTATCATCAAGTCTGATGATTTGCTAACCAAATTTAGGTACTTTAATTTTATGAAAATTTATGGCTTATGCGCGATCTGAAAACTACAAAATAATATAAAATTTTTTAAAGATAAATGGAAATAGTGTTAAAAGGAAGCATTTGAAAGGTATTAGAACAAAAAGCAATAATATTTGTATTTCAACAAAAATTTTCGAAATTTGACCTTTTCCATCATTTTTTTGAAGTTTGAAGGTCATGTGCAAACTAAAGATAGATTTATTTATTATTTTTCTCAAATTCACGATGTGAAAGTACTTTTTTTTACTAATAGAAATTGCTTATAGAAAATATCCATTTTTTGGTCCGCCCTAATATACATGTACATACTGCATACTCATGATTAAATATATAAACATATCCAAGCGGCCGAGCGGTTTTTATTAAGTATATATGTCAAAAGTAATTTTTAAACAGAGTAAACTCACAGTAGAAGTATCGCTGAAGGATCCACACCAGAAGATAATTTATATTAAAACTTGTAACTTGAAATAAAACATAGTCTTTTGTAAACTTGAATTACTTTTATTTCTTCTTAATGGAAACAGTCAGTAGTAAATACACAGCTTGAACTCTAAGAAGATCATTAACAACATTTGATTTCCTCTTAATTGAAACAGTCAATAAACACAGCTTAAACTCTTTGCCTGCATAAAATTATTATATATTTCATGTAATAGTAACAGTGGAAGAAAAATAATAATAATAATTACCTGTGGCAGCCCTACAACAGTCACATTGAAAAGTGCCATAGTTCTTGCCAACCAAGTGAAATTGGTGATTAAAATAATCCCCACTAAACGATGAATTTACTATATAAAGCACCAAAATTTCTTTGTTATTTATTCAATTGTTTATTATAACTTTTTAGCAGTCATGTCATTGCATTTTGAAGTTTCACTTGTGTTTTATTTAAATTTCCAGCTGTGTGAACTACTAAAGCATTCCTATAGCAGCAACAGTCAAACTACTCATTTTTCACAAACTTTTTTTCTATGTCGTCGTTTATCCCTCTGCCAACCTTAGTGGTCTTCTGGCTGATAGATTGAGCTACGTACAAATGACTTTGAGTAGTGTCAAGTTAAAAAAAAAAAAAAAAAACACCCTGTGAATTCATTAATAATTACAAAACTACAGTGAAACTTGAATAATTCGAACTTGTTTAATTCGAAATTTTGGATAATTCGAATATTTTACACGGTCCCTTGAATTTTGTATTAAAATAATGTTAAAAAAACATGGATAATTCGAATTTTTCATACGATTACCTTTAAAATATTACAATAAAATTTATTCCCGAGATTTTACTCATCTGAAGTGCATTATCAATTTTTTAGTCTTTCAAAAGAAGGATAAGGAAATACAAGAGAAGCCCCTAGCTAGTGCACCAGAAGATATGGTGCATATGTGTGAACTTCGAGGTTTTTGTGAATTGAAAGTCATGTGTAATGTAGAAGATTCTATTTTTGTATCAGGTCATATGCTATGACACAAAGATTCCACTTAAAAAAGAAATAAAAAATATTTGACTATTTTTAAAAAAGTGTTGAATAATTAAGCTCGTAAAAAATATTAATTTAATGGGAAGGGGGGGGGTTGAAAGGGGTAATGTACCGGTATTCTTAGATATAAAGTTTATGTGTCTAATCTCTGATCGTAGAGTTTTAATTTTTTAATTTATCACTTTTTTTGACAAAATAGTATATGTAATTCGAATTTTTGGATATTTCGATTTTTTTTTTCTGGTCCCTTCAACTTCGAATTATCCAAGTTCTACTGTATTAAATTGAAATAAAAATTTAAAAATAGCAACAGTTCCGTATATTCAAAATATTAAATCCCAAATTAGTTTTATAAAAGAAAAATTGAGCTAATTTACTTTGTTTTCATTTACAGACCAGAATATTTAAGATAGCACAAACCAATCAATCTGCCAGTCAATTAAGCGATCAATTTACACATCTTACTGTATGCATACTTTCAACACATACCCAGTTCTTTTCATTATTATCTGAGAAAAATAATGTTGTCAACAATTATTACACACTGAAAGTGAGAAAACTTTAAATAATTATTTTTAATTTTAATTAAAAAATTTCTAAGTGTATTAAAAATTTCTGATAATTATTTCTTTTATAATAAATAAAACAATAAATCTGTTTATTATAAAAGCAAGTTAACAATTATGATAAACTTACATTTTCAAAAGCATCCAAATCCAATGATGTATTATTCAATATCCCTGCTGGCTGAGAAACTACATTTGGGTTGAAATTCACATTTTCAGAGAAATCTTTAATATTCACAAGATCTTTTAAATCCACACTTGAAATTAAGTGATATGGCTATATCAAATACACAAAATAAAATTGAAATCAGCCACATAGAAAAGAACATAGTAAAATAAATATATACACACGTAACAAAGAAAAAAAATTATTAGAATTAGGGCATTACTAATGGCTCGTTACACAGGGAAACTTTTCATACAACTTTTGAGCCAATTGTTAATTTGAGCCTATTTTGTTGGCTCAAATTGCCTCAATGCCTAGCACAGTAAGAGTTGGGAGTATGAACAACTTTTTCTGCTTAGTCTTAAAAAATTGTTTATATGATCAGTTTCTTCTATGATGATAAACGAATGAGAAGGAAACTCTTAGTACCTGCTGAGAAAAGAAGGGGCCGGTGGTGTGAAATCATCCACTGTTCTCTTCCTTCTATCACGAAGACTTTGTGTTGGTCCTGGAAATGAGCGATAGACAGATACACCCGGACATGTACTGAACAATGTGCAGACCAGTTTTTTGGACAATCTTCGACTGAATTTTTGCAAACCTCATTTGGATTTTAACCTCCAGAAACTGGAGCAAAAATTAGCTCAAATGAAAGTTGTGTGAAAAATCGTCCTGTGTAATAACAGCACAAGTAAAATAAAGTAAGTATATGGAAAGCTTAGTGATTAAAATTGGGGCATTCTGGGGATAAATGCACCTCATGAGAATAAACATGAATTACAAAGATTATTTTCATTGTAAGGATATCATTATTCAATAGTACCAAAATATAAGGAAAAAAAATTTAAGAATTGGTCTCAAGAGTTTCAAGTCAGATTACTCTAACATATTATTTATGGTACTGTCACTATAAAAACACATAACAATAAGCATCACTGACTAAAAACATTCTGTTTGAAAACTTTGTAAGTTTGTCGAAATTTATGATTTTCTTAAAAAGAAAGAATATAGCTAAATTTCATATAAACGTTCATTATGTGGATTATTTTCATAATAAATAAATCAGATTAGTTTTAAAGCATTGCTATAAAAATCACTGAATATCAAAATTCTACTTAAAAGTTTTGCAAAATATTAGAAGTTTTTATTTATTTTATTTTTTTATAACATGGCAGAATGAGGCAATATTTCAAATAAACTTGCATAATGGGGATTATTGTTTTGAAAATAGTATAGAATCATATGAAAAACTAACCCTAATAAAATTAATCAACAAATTAGGATAAGGTAAATGTATTAAATGAGAGGGAAGGCAGCCATATTGGGTTTGGCATTTCAACCTATGACCATAATGAGTGTTTGACAGAGCTAATTTCTCTTAATATGCAGATAATACAATAAATTATTATTTTCATGATCGATTTTTTAAATATACCATAAAATACCATTCTAATGCACCCTCAATCTTCAAGGAAAATAATGATATATTTGGGAAGGGGGGTGGATAAATGGTAAAAATTGGCAGATATATAAAAATTGACATGCATATGGATGCCTGCTAAAATTAAATGACATAAAAAAAAATTATTTTAAAACAAATCATACATACATATTGCAGTTGCAGTGACATAAAAAAAAAAAAAAGCAATTAACTCTTAGTTAACTGGAATTAAACTTACCAAAAAAATTCAGGAAATCTTTTTTATCCACTTCCAATATTTTTTTTAAAAAAGAGTTTGTCGCTATTTTAGGAAGCTTACATTTTCCATTTTCAAATAATCACAGTGTTCCATTCATTATAAAACAAATCAATATTCATATTTATAACAAAATCTTATCACAAATCTTAAAATTGAAATAATGTAAAAAATTGTCTCTGATTTGGACGTTCTACCACCGGGCATAAGGGAGTGCTTATTCTGTATCTTCAGAACAAACGAAATTCAGGTGAAAAGCAGAGGGAGGCGTTTAATCAAGGGAGGGCGCTCTTTTGTGGTATTTTATGGTATATGCATTTATTATTGAATTATGTTATTCAATAAGTTTTAAAGAGTGAGATTAAATCGGATTTATCTGTAAGCCTTAACAAGTACATGCCTTTATGCTGCACTAGTGCCGACATTTTCTGGCCCAATAGTCTTTCATATTTATTTTTTCCAAAACAACTGAATTTCATGGTGTTTCACAATGCATAAATCTTTCCTCATCTAAGTGACACTCAGATATTAAGAATCCTAATTAATGTGCTCTAAAACGTTGCACACAAAATACAAGTATCAATTTGGTTAACTGAAATTTAAAAAAGAAAAAAAATCTGAACTTATTTTTTTCTACTGAAGGATGTATAAGCCTTAGAACTGAAACAAATAAGTTGAATAACTTACATCATTATCCATATTAATCACTTCATCAGAATTCACACATTCTTTTCTGTCAATTTCCATATTCTAAAGAGGATAAAGATGAGAGATCATTTTCAAATAATCATACTTGCCAAAATCTTAATTAATATTCCGTAGTGTTGTTAATACTGCCCCTTTTTTAACACCAGTAAATTGTTAGAGTAATGTTCTCCAAATGCAATCACGATTAAATAAGATGAAAAATACTTTAAAAAGATACTGGTGTGAAAAAGAAGGCGGGGCTAACAATACTACGAAATATTAATTAGTATGTTGGCAAGTATGAATAAATACAATATATTAAAATCACACAATCAACTGATTGGGAAGAAAATCATATTTACTGAAATTTATTTTTCCGACTGAGTGAAAATAATGCCTGGAACGGGAGTCGAACCCCAGATCTTCGACTTACAAGGTCAAGGCTCTACCAATTGAGCTATCCAGGCCGACAACCGGTGGACATTACTCACTCAGACAACCTTTAGGCAGAAACATCTGGTCTATCATATAGATAGCTCAACAGAAATAAGCCGCAGGTAAAGAAAAACACCATTAAACAATGGGAGAAAGAAATACAATATATTAAAATCACACAATGAACTGATTGTGTGATTAAATTTCAATATAAGTATGAATAATCCAATGAAAACCAATGTACTGTTAAAAATTAAGAGAGTACAGAAAAAGAATAAGGGAAGAAAAAACTAAGCACAGTTTTACACAAAATAAATAAAATGAATTTTTTATGTACAAAATAAATATAACGAAAATGCTTTCTTGAGCAATCATAATATTCTATTTTGTATTATTTAACCATTGACATATATTGGTTATACATACTGTCACCAAACATTTGACTTTTTTTTTTTTTTTTTTTTTTTTAAAGCTTTTGCTCTTTCTTTTCTATTCTTAGATAACAGTATTACTCTAAGCAGAGTTCCCACTCAATTTCAAAAATAAAATTCCCTAATTTTTCCATGTTTCCCAGGTATATCTTTCGAAAATCCCAATCACAAAATTTGGTTTGCAACATAAGAAAAAGGTCACAGCATAAAACATAACATAGTTCGTGACATAAAAGACAACATAATAGCACGACTCGCAACATAAATTGAATAATCAAAAAGCATTTTTCAGGTTTATATCATCATTTTTCCAGGGTTTGGGGCACCTGACCTTTTTTCACTAATTCAAATTCCCTGACTTTTCCAAGATTTCCAGGTTCTCCCTGACCTATGGGAACCCTGTCTAAGATTTAACAAAGGGAGTCATTTTCATTGATCATGGTGTAAGCCCATTTTATATTTTATGGAGATATGTAAGGGTTTGTATTTTAATGGTCTGAAAAATAATGGTATATGTTAATATGTTCACTTTATGTTTTTAAAATGTTAAATTTTGCTTTAAGTTTATAATGTGATTATTTTTAAAGTACTAGTTACAAAATAAATTTATACTTCAGATGACCTCAAAAAAACTTACACCACTTAAAAGTCAAAATAATGTGAAAAACTATTCACTTGTGAAATATTAAATATGGGTTTTCAATTGAATCAACCAGTAATTTTTACGAAATTTTTATTGAATTTGTATAATATATAATATTTGATATATAACAGAATTATATATTGAATAAAACTGTTTTCCAAACTTATTTTAAATTATTTTTAAAGCCCATTAAATTTTATTATCTTACCTTATTAATCTTAAGATTTAATATGTAATCTATCTTTAGATTATTGAACTGCAGGGTAAGAGAAAGTTATGTGAGGGACACACCAGATTGTTGAAATTAGATCAGGAATTTTCAAAAGAAAATACATAGAAAATATGTAAAAGGAAGAACATTGAAAGAATTAAAAAAACATAAAACTTTCATCAATTTTAAAATTTAAGGAAAAATTACAAAAACAACATTTTAAATAAGCAACAAAAATAACCAATTATTTTCTTGACAGTATGTTTAACCAAAAAATATATAATATGTATAAAAAGAAGAAAAAAAATTATCTGAGCTAAAATTTATAAAATAATCTGATAAGTTTTCTTTCTTCTTTATTTTTTCAAGAATTATGTCCTATCTCATGTGAACTACACATTTATATCGAATAAATTAAACAGCAATATTGTTTATTACAAGTTTTTCCACTTAATAATAAAGTAAGATTCACTTTACAATAATGATATAAATTTTTCAAATTAATGCATGTTTCCGAAATTTAAAAATATTTGCTAACAAAGGTATTTTAACAATACCATATTTAAAATGAAAAATACCAAAGCAAGTCTCACGTAGTTCAAGTTTTCAAATATTCAGGATGCAAAGCATTATCTTGAATTGTTTGTCAAAAAGTCATACTTCTAATTACAAAAAATGAATTTTTTTTTTACTTTCTTTTATATATGTAAGAAGAAAATATTGGATTAATGAAAATTTTCCAACTCCAGTTTTCGATGGATTTAATACACATTTTGGGATGTCCTGAACATGATTTAACTGCTTTTAGAAAATGTGTGTGTTCTGTGTGTGGTTATCACAAATTTTGTGGACACTATTTCACAAACCAATGAACTGAATTTAACCAAACTTGATATTTAGTTGGACCCTGATCTAAACTGGAGCCGATTACATTTGAGGATCAATTGCTCAACAGGTGGCGTTACGACCCCATTTTTTCTAAATTTTTAACATGACTGTATAAGGACAAAGTTTTGTATAAATGTACATAATGAGAATTATTTTTAGCGTGTGATTGTAAAATTAATATGAATATTTGATAATAGTAGTAAACTAGGGTGGCAAAGTTTGTTCATGTAGAAGCATCGTTCACCCTTCTGTGGGGACAGTCCCACTCTGGGGGGGGGGGGGAAATAAATTTTCAATATGGGTATCTTTCAAAAGAACTTGTCAATACCTTTAAAATGAATGGTTAAACCATAATTCTGAATAATTATTATTTTTTTTTTTTTCATTTATTATAATAATAAACCTTAGGGAAAAAAATCTCATTTCTTTTATGGTTGGCATAAAACTGATGTTCCATTGGCATTTAATGCTATAGTTCTATGAGATAAAAATAGTCTTTATTCTTCATGGAAAATAACTTTGATAAATAATAATTTAATAAATAATTTGTACGTGTAAGATTATATAGAAGATGTGATTTTTAGATGTTTTTGGTTTCCACTGAGGGGGTGGTTTTTTTTTTTTTTTTTTTCTTCTTCTTTTACATATATGTATTTCAATAATACTACTTTCTTTTTCTTATATACAATCCCAAAAAGTCAATTTAAATGCTGAGATGAAATAACTCGGTTCAATTTTAGTGATAATTTTTTTTAGAAAATTAATTTTCTAGATTTTTTTCTGCAGCTAACATTAGTGCACATTTCATTAAAAATAATTTTGCAAACGGATGTATGCTCTTTTGACAAATGATTGCCAAAATAAAGGTTCTCTAATGATAACACTTTGTACACTGTATGTCTTATAAATGAATTGGCAACTAGTTCCAAAAGAAAAATTTTTCATGAAAATTAATTTACATTGACGTGTAGGCGTCTGTCCAGAGGAAAACCTCAGTCCATGAAAGGACCCTTCATAAAACTTTTTTATCCTAAAACAGAACCCTTTACAAAATTTTCTTCCTTAAAAATAAACCATTTGATATAAATCTATTTCATCTCGAAAACTTATCTTCTACAGAACGAACAGGCTATCTGAATTTTATTGTATTTCCCTGAAAAGCTGATATTCAATTTCTAATTTATAAAACTTTCTATGCATATGTGTGAGTTTAGTTCTATAAAACTGAACTGTCATTGTCTGAAATGAAACCTTAATTGTAGTTTTATTTTGCAAAATTACATTTTTCACAATTTCACAAAAAAAGAGGACCCTAACTGAAACGTTCGGAACAACTTTATTTTCCCACTAAATTTGGATTCACAAAATTAAGTGTATATTTTTCACAATTTCACTAAAACAGGACACATTCTGAAAAGTCTAGATAGACCCCTATTGTGTAGAGAATATGCAAAACTTACTTCAGAATTTGGTATAAGACATGGGCAGTGAGAACTTATTTTTTCCTTGTCAGTAGCACAGTAAGGCATGTTCAACTTCTTATCATCTTGGTGAGCATTACCAAAATATGAAATTTCCCAATTTTCCTTTAAAGGAATACTTTTTTCAGAACTTCTAATCTCATTTTTGTAGTTGACTTCTTGGTGAACACTTTTAAAACAAATAGTCTTGCCATTATTTTCTTCATGTACACTCACTTCTTCTGTACTATCCTGATAAAAATAAAAATAAATAACCTCTAAATTTTATAATGGAAATGGAGGCTAATTTGGAGGAAGTATATAATCATAAAAAACAAATACATTATGCACTATTTACAATAATATTTCATTTGGAATATTCATTATTAACTTTGCCTTAAAAATAAATAAATCAAAAAATAAGTTTTTCTCCAGAAGTTATTTTTAGACATTTAAAAAAAAGCAAAATTTAAGCAAAACGAATTTATGACACATTTAAGGAATAAAAGTTTTATATGCAAAAAATGGGCACTTGTGTATTGGCTTGTGGTTAATACAAAATATATATTTTATGTATAATGTATTATACATATTTATGAATATTTTAGACGTGAGCCTATGAAAATGAAATGTATTATCTTATATTTATGTGTATAAATTTTTTGCTAGAGGAATGCAGTTAATATGCAACTATCAAAAAATATATGCATAATGTATCTATTTTATTGTGTAGATAAAACAACATAATCTTAAAAATATATGAATATTTTTTACTTTTCAGGAATAAAACAAATATGAATTTTAGTAAATAGTAAAAAATGAATCAGCCAGTAAGCAAGTCCTAATTTCTTAATTCCTTTGCTGTAAGTATTTAATGCTTTAAAATTTAAGAATTTCTCTTACGGCAGATTTTGATTTTTAAGTAGGGTTAATTGTGTTTCCAAGATATTCTTCAACATTTCAAATTCCAATTAATATTTTACTTAATTTGAATAAAACTTATTTTAAAATTTTCTTAATTTTTTTAAAATTGATTGAAACTTTAAATATGATTAATTATGTAATTTTAAATATTTTAAATCAGAAACAAAAGTAGAACCATTATTCCACAAGCCTGATTAATAGATGTTTCTTCTTCACCAAAACTAAATGCAAAACTGGTGTACAAACGATAAATAGACAATAAGACTTCTTCACACACCATAAATTTTAAGCCAGCACAACTGGTTTCGAAAGGACGTAGCCTTCCTTCATCAGGTGCAAAAAACACGTGCTACTGCCTTGGAGGCAAAAGCAAGACTGAAAGCAGGGCAAAATCCAGAGGGAGAGGAGCAACACAAACAACCAATAGGAAGCATCATGCAGGACCAATCAGAGAGGAACACACATGCACACACAAAAACAAAAGGAGGGTGGAAAGGAATAAACAATTAATTTTATTTTATTTTTTAATGATTTATTCATTTATTTATTTATATTATTTATTTTTTAATTAATATTATACTAATAAGTAAATTTAATAAAATTAATTTATTGTTATTATTATTATTATTATTTATTTAGAATTATTTAATTATAACTATTATTATGTTATAAACATAATGAAGGAAATTATTTAATTGAATTAAACAAATTTTTCCAGGCTGTAGACAGCAAAATGGAATCAAATTTTTCATTGACAATTTTATCACGATTAAGGTAAATAGCTAAATTTTCCAAAAAATCCAGTTCGGAAATGCATTTGGCATGAAAGATAATTTTGGCGCTCTTAAAATTAAAACTATGATCAAATTCCCAACTGTGCTTCGCAATAGAAGATTTAGAAATTTCTTGATTAACAACATACCGAGAATGTTCACGTAAACGGCATTCAAGATTTCTTTTTGTTTGACCAATATAAGATAAAACACAATTATTACAAGGGACATTATAGATACCCCACTTATGAAGCTCGGGAACAGGGGATTTAGTTGAAGGGAATTGTAATTTATTGACAGGTTTAAAAATAACGTGAAAATTGAAATGCTTCAAAACTTTGGCTAATTTTTTCTTCTTCAGTAATTAGTTTCCCCAAGAAACCAGTTATCCAAAATTATGCTGAATTTGGATAACAATGGATTATGCTGAATTTAGCTGAATTTGGAGTGAACATACAACAGTCTGAAACCAACAAAACAATTTTCAGTAATTCAAAAAATGATTCAAATTTGCAAAAGAGAATTTTAATGCTGCCTGTAACCTGATTTGATTACAGCCACAGGTGATCCAAGTGTGATTCCATGCATTGCAAGGTTTGTCCTGTCGCTCATCAATCACAATTTATTGAGGATCAACATTCATATCCACTCTGTAAAGCTTATAATGTGATATATGAAATTAATTTTAACATACGTGGTAAGAAATAGAGTGGTGAAACTTCTACTGCATTATATTATCGTATTAATTAGCATAGATCTAATTGTAATAGTTATTCTACCACTACTACAAATTGTAAATCTACCATTGAACTACAACTTTTTGATATGCATGTATTTAAAAAATATTGTTATAGAAATTATAAAAATACATAAAAATAACCAAAAGAGTTATTTCATGAAAAAAAAAAAAAAAAAAAAAAAAAATTTCCAGAAAGTTTAGAGAAATACAACAATGGAAACTATAGTCCATTCAAGTTTAACTGATATCAAAAGCAAACAAATGCTTTATCAAAATAATATATTTTCTTGCCTTTCTTGCAGAAATGGCTACTTTGTTAACTGTAAAAAAAATTGTTAAGATTAACCCCCTTAGCTAATCCAATCCTACAGAAAGAAGAGTTCAGTAAAAGATAAAAAAAAAGTCCCCCTTACCCTTTCTTTATATAGTTTGGTGTTTATAACATTAATCTGTACTTTAAAAAACGGACAACAATGATGTACCCATAATAAAACTGCAATATATGTAGTATGAAGGTAGGTGAAACTTCTACTGCTTTACATTATCGTATTAAACCGCATAGATCTGATTCCAATAATTATTCTACCACTACTCCGAATTATAAATCTAATATTGAACTACAACTTTTATACATGCATGGATTCAAAAATATTACTACAGAAATTATTAAAATACATAAAAATGACCGAAGGAGTTATTTCGTCAGAAAATAAAAAAGTTTCCAGGAAGTTTAGAGAAATACAATGATAATGGAAACTATTAGTCTGATCAAGTTAAATTGATGCTAAAAGCAAACAAAAGGTTATCAAGGTATTCTCATACTTGCCAACCAATTTTAATAAAAAAAAGGGAAGATTTTTGTTGAAAAACCAGAAGATTTCATAAAAAAGGGAAGATTTCGCCCTCCCCCCCCCCCCTCTTGACGTAATAAACAATACAGTTATACAATTTTAATATTTAGAAACAATCTATAAAAACAGTTTTACTATAGATTGATTATACTAAATATATAAAAGTTTTAAATGAAGTTATTCCTCTTCAACATATAAATATCTAGAAAACAGAATCTGTAAGAAATTTACTTAAAAATAGACAAAAAACTTAGTTAAGTTAAAGTATAACTAATTTTTTAAATAAATAAAATATGATTTTTGTGTATGTACATTAATCATACATATAAAAAAAAAAAAAGTAGCAGTAGCTAATTATCAGTTTCAAACATGCATAAAACCAACTGAGTATTCATTTTCTTAAATTGATTTAGAAAAAATTTTCCTACCTGAAAAAATTATTATTCATTTTTTCCTGTTTACCCATTTGGTATAAATATGACATACAATTATTTAATTTAATTAAGGAAAAATAAACAGATTCATTAAATTCAGCAATAAAGATCTAAAAATAATTACACGTGAGAAATATTGAGCACTTCCATTGCTTTTTTGTTTCTAGAATTGATCATTGATCACAATCTGGGGAAAGGGGGGGGGGGAATACAAAATAATTACAGAGTAAGAAATATTAAACTCTTTCAACTCTACTTCTAGAATCTAATAAAAGAAGTTTACAATTAATATTATCATTTATGTTGCAGATGGATAAAGATTACGAAACAAAAGAATTCTGCAGAACATTTCATTGCTGATCACTAGTTGGAGATAAATGAAGGGGGGAGGGGCAAAAAATAATTACATGAGCAAGAAATATTTAACAATTCTATTTCTTTACATGTTCTAGAATCTCATAAAGCAAGTTTGAAATGAATATTGACATTTATGTTATGGATGGAAAAAGATTGGAAATCAGCAGTTTTTGTAGAACTTTTTTTTTTTTTTTTTTTTTTTAACGAACGGTATCCGCGACTTTTTTAAAAACGAAAGATTTCATCATCTGTCCGGAAGACCGGAAGATACGTTAAAAAACCGGAAGTCTTCCGGGAAAACCAGAAAAGTTGGCAAGTATGTATTCTTGTGTAGTATTCTTTTAAAGGCATTTTTGTGCCTTTTCTGCAGAAATAGCAACTTTGTTAACTGTACAGTTAAGATTAACTCCTTAGCTAACCCAATCCTACTCAAAGAAGAGCTCAGTAAAAGATAAAAAATATTCCTCCTACCTCTTCTTTATGTGGTTTGGTATTTATGACATTAGCCTGTACTTAAAAAATCATACAACAATGAAATACCTACAGCATAATGAAAACAAATAGGATAAAATTTTCAGAACCATTAACACCCAGTGTTCTCATTTGAGAACAGCAAATAAAAAAATCACATATTTTTTGTGGTTTCTTGGAATGATTTCTACATTTTATAGCATCACTCTAAATGATCCCTCAAAGTTTTATGTACCTGCTATTATTATTTCATAATTTGGATAGTTTATTTTATGATTTTCATTCATCGCATATAAATTTGTTTTTTGCATAGATATACCAACTCAAATCAAGTTGAGTTATAATATATATTATAGTACTTTACTTTCAAGGCTTTTCTCAGCATATTTCAAAGTTTTTTCACTAGATTACTAAACATCCTCAAACGAAAATTGACTTTAAAACTATTAAAAGAATTATTTAAATGTAATATATTTTACTGTCAGTTGTCTATACAGTTGAACCTCTTTAACATGAACACTGTTAACGTGAATTACTTTTAACATGAACTGTTTCCATAATTCCCTTCAAAATGAAGATTAGTTACTGATAGCATGAACTACTGATAACATGAACACATATTTTATCCTCTTTGAGATTCACGTTAATGAGGTTCGACTGTATTAACTTAGAACTGAAATATTTATCAAAATATATTTTGTAAAATTAATTTGGGCATTAACAGGTTAAATATAACATTTGGAACTGCTTAATTCTGAAAGTTATAATCTTATATACTACATTCTAATAGTGCAATTTCATAAGGAAGACAAGCCAAAATGCTACAGGTGTATGTATATGTCCAATAAAATGAGAGATTATTACTTGGAAATGTCGGAAAACAATATAGTACTGTGTCTTGCAAGGATCCCCTAAAAATATCTTATAAACTCCAATGTTAAAAAACAATAAAAGAAAGACAATTAAAAGTATATATATATATTTTTTTTTTTTTTTTTTTTTTAAAGGTATATGAAACTATCTTAAATTTTTATTTACAACATACCTTTTTACATCTCTTTTTGTCAAGATTTCCATGATTTCCAAGTTTTCTTTTTGCATTTTTACTAGTTGGTTTTTCATCTTTAAAAAGAAATAAAGAAAGGAGTTCAACTTCATATAAAAAAAGTAAATATAACAACTAATACACATATTAAAAAAAAAAAGTACTAAACTATGTATAATTTTTTTTTACGGTGAAGGTGGAGGTGGAATCTATAGTGCAAATATGATAGTCCTGTTGCTTAAACAAAATTTCAGTTAACATTTTATCTGTCAAAATTCTATTTTTTAAAGGAAATGAGGTTTTTTTTTTTTAATCAATAGATTTTTTTTTTTTTAATTTATATATTTATTTATATATTTTTTAATTACATAACATGAATAAATATAAAAAATATAATATCAATTTTTAAAATGTCTATTTTTCATATTTGATGCTGCACCAAATACAGATTCCCAATACTGTATTATTCATAAATATTATATAAGAATTTAAAATCTGAACAACAAAAATGTGATATAACATATACCATCTAAGGCACTATTATCCCACTTAGGCAGTGGGATATAATAAATCCCACTGCCTTTCAAAATGGTTATGAAGGTTATAAATGTAAACAAATACAGTTCCCACCACTTAATAAACACACTGGTTAATAAAATCAACCACTTAATCTGATAAAATTGTCAGGACCAGAATCAAATCAATATAAACTACTTTTAAAACCACCATTTAATAAAATCAGCATCGTCGGTTAATAAACTAAAAAAAAAAAAAAAATCTTCATCAGCAAAAATGTGTATTTATGCACTTAAAAAAATTTATTTAGTTTTTTTTTTTTTTTTCTCAATAAAAATAAAATAAAGCACAACAACCTCCCACATTATCTCCCTTTGTCCAAAATTTTACAGCATAACAAAATAAATTTGATTCATCACTTGTCTTAGTAATAAATTCCAGGAATGTATTCTAAAAATCAAAATAATAAGTTACTGCTTTGATTCGCTAGAGATTTTTTTTTTCCCATTTTTAATTATTAAAAAATAATTCTTAGTTCTCATTTTGAAATAATTAAGAAGCAAAAAAAAATTTCTGAAAATATCTAATATTTAATTAATTAATGTTTAAATATTGATTTATTTTGTACCCAATGTATGTGTTTAATTTACTTATTTTGAATGAACAATTTATTAATTGTCGGTCAAAAATTAATTAATACTGTTTATTACTCTCATCAAATCGTTAAATTTTGAAATTTTTTTTTAAATTTAAGGAAGTAATACCATTTTCTTGAGTGCAAGAACTTTCTCCGGATATAAAAATCAGCCACTTAGTAAAATCATTTTGCATTAGAACTAATGGGATTTTAATAAGCAGCAGGTACTGTACTTATTTTGTCATTACTGACCCATTACGATTATTTTTTAGACACACTTTGTAAGTAATTATCAACATTTGCACATATAAACTCTTTCCTACACAGTGTGTAAAATAAGTTTTAAGACTGGGTCTGTAAAAAGAAATGGAAACAAGAAATTAATATTTGTTTTGTTTTTTCATTCAAAATAGGAACCTTCAGCTTCAATGCATTTTTTACAATGATTTATTAATGAATCGAATGCCTGTTGTAAATCACTTTTGGAAATGGCCTGCAAAGCACACATCGAAGCTGCTTGTATGGTTGAAATATTCTCAAAATAACACCCTTTTAACTCCATTTTAATTTTTGGGAATAAGGAATAGTCAGACAGTGCTAAATCGGGTGAATATGGTGGGTAGTTTAACACACAGACATTATTTTTTGCCAAAAATGACAAACAGTAAGGGAGGTGCGACTGAGTACATTGTCATGTAACAAACACAAACCGCTTTCAGCCATATAGTCTAGACGAATGCAACGAATTCTGACCATCAAATGCTTTAAAACAGCTAAGAAGTGTTCATCTGTAATTGTTTGTCCAGCTTTAACAAATTCTTTGTGGATAATACCTTTACTATCAAAGAATGTAATGAGCTTTGTTTTTATTTTGGATGGAACTTTCCTTGTTTTTGTGACTTCCATTCCATACTTTGTCGCTTTGTTTCAGGATCATATTGGAAACAGCACATTTCATCACCTGTAACAATGGACTCCAAGAAGTTTGGATTGATTTCAGTGGCTGAAATGATGTCTCTGCAATGTGCACTTCTCATTGCTTTTGTTCAGTGGTTACAGTGAGTGGAACAAATTGAGTACACATTTTTTGTTTTTCTCAAATTTTCATGCAGGATGGTTCGAATTGTTTCTTTGTTGATGTTTAAAGAATCTTCCATCATTCTCAGTGTCAAACAGCGATTGTTTGTTATGAAATTTCACATTTTCTCAATAACTTCAGGTGTCAGAAACGAAATTAGTCTTCCACTACGCTGATCATCTTCTAACGTATCTCTTCCGTCAAAAAAATGTTTGCGCCACACAAAAACATTTGATCTACTTTAACAACAGTCACTATAAACTTGTTTCATGAGTTGGTATGTTTCCAAAACCCTTTTACAAAGTTTAGAATTAAATTTAATTACAGCTCTTCGTTTCATCTTAAAAAATCAACATGAAAAAAATTCATTTCTGCAATGAATGCTCGCCTTCTCTCAGCTACTTAATGAAATGTGCGCAACTTGTTGGCAGTGTGCCAGCAGATGATGGACGTTATAACACATGCACATTTACACTCACAGCACCTTTACAACCTGTGTTCTGGGACAAGTCTTAAAACTTATTTGACGCACTGTGTATGAATATTTCTGTATATAGAATTTCCCCCCAAAACTTTTAACTTTGTTACACGGAGGTTCTACTGAATGTAGGGCAGGGTTCTAGGAATTTGTTAGCCAGTGGCGGATTTAAGAGGGGGGCTAGGGGGCTGAAGCCCCCCCCCCCAAAAAACACTGACCTTCACTATTGAATATTGGAATTGTAAATTTTTTATCGGTCTAGAATAACACTTTGAAAAATCTTAGTCCCCCCCCCCCCCAAAAGTCAAGTTCTGGATCCGCCACTGTTGTTAGCGACCATTTTTTTTTTTTTTTTTTTTTTTTTTCCCCAAAAATTTCTGGTAGCCAGTAAAAAAATGTCCTCCCATCCCACGTTCTTTATTTATTTTATTTATTTATTATTTTTTTTTTTTTTATTTACTTGAATACAGAAATAAATATTCTATACATAAAAAACAAATATTTACTAGACTGTATGATACATATGGAAACACCTGTTTAAATTTAACACCATCAAATGGGTTTTATTATTTTCTCTAAACTTATGCAACATCAACATTAATACATTATTACATCAGAATAATTCTGAAGGATTGCAAAACACATGTGAATGGTAGCTGTGCAAACTAATTCCCTAAAATGATACACTGATTCAGTACAGAGTTGTGAAACAAATAATAATAATAATAATGGTGTAAATTTAAATTCAGTATTAGTGTACTGATTTAACATATGGTCTCAAAACGTGTTGAGAGAAGCAAGAATCAAAATGACACGAGTTAAGCCTACATTGGGAGTGGTATCTGAACCCGATTCAATCACTAAATTTTTCACCAAAATATTTTTAAAAATATTTTCCTTAAAAGTTGAAAACATAGTTGCCATTTAAAATATACAGATATCGCCAATGGCGACCAGGTGAGTGTATTTCACAGTCCCTGATATAGGGATTTCAAAATTTTAATTATTTACTAATAAATGACTAAGATATCTGGATGAAATTTATATATTTAACTATAATTTAATATGCAGAATAATGTTGTAAAGAAAGCTATTAATTGCTACTGTGATTTCAGGATGTCACAGATGAATGTTAACCAACATCTATCGCATATTTGCATCCAACAAGAGTTTAGTAAAATTTTAATTATTTCTAAGAAATAACCCAGATATATATATATATATATATAACTTAATCTGCATATTAATTGATCCATATATACATAATATTGTGAATTATGACTCCTCATGTTTATTGTTTTGATTTCAGGAAGCTGTTAACTGTAAGATTGAAGTAATTCCATAATACTCAATTCTTTCATACAAAGAAATATCGCACAGTTTTAATTAATACTATGAAATAAACAAGATATCTGTATAAAATCTATTCTACATATTAATTAACCCTTGTATGCATAATATTACAAATTACACTCACAATATTGATTTATTTGATTTCAGGAAGCAGTAGCTTGAAATAATCTACCCAAGATCCAATTCTTTTAGAATAAAGTATATCAAAATTTTAACTGCTGTATTTTTTTTGTTTGTTTGTTTGTTTAAATTGCTATTTAAATATAACCATGCCCCAAGGAAATTGAACCCATCAGGTTGAGAATCAGTCTCTCCCTTCCTTTTTTTCCAGAACACATTCAAAGATGAGAAATTTTTGCCATTTTTGCTACTATTTTTTTTCATACAGATATCTTTATCCTATTTTTATAGTAATGAGTTATGATTGAATAAGATATTCATTATATAAAAATAGCAGTTTAAAAAGAAAAGAAAAGAAAAAAAGGCAAAAATTTCTTATCCCTAAGAGTATTCAAAAAAAGTCTTGAGCTCTGCACAGGGTTAGAAATAAGCAGTCGTTAGTCGCATTTTGTGACCAGTTTTTTCTTTCTGACGCCTAGAATTCCAATCATAGGTGCCATATTTGACACCTGGATTTTTTTTATCATCATACCTAATAATTTACCCAATCCTATCAGACTGTAAACAAGTCTATTTCAGTCAAGTGAACCTAATAAAAACTCATTTAAGAAATCATATCTCTATGAAAGTAAGTTGACGATTTGTTAATGATTAAATTAAACAGCCCTACATTGGAAGATTTCTGCCCAGAAAATGCTATTAAATTGTGGTGGAATGATGTATCTTCTTGGCGAAGAATGAATTTGCGATTTTAAATATGTATGTTTAATATCGTCAATGTAATTAAATTCATTACATAAATCATTATTACATAATCTTGCATATATTATTTACAAGTTGATGCTTTATTATTATTATTATTTAATATACATATTTAATTATAGATGACACCTAGATTTTTCATTTTGATGCGCAAAAAATTTAACCCAGGCATCATTTTGATGTCTAGCTTCAAAATTCTTATTTCTAACTAGTGCTGGACGATATCAGAAATTAAATATCGCGATATATCACCAAGTTAATATCGATATTATGTGATATATTGCGATATTTCTTTCAAGATAGGAAAAAATAGATATTTGTTATTTTTTAAAGACATATGCACACGAATTTTAAAGTATACAAGTATAAAGTGTTTTCCATGTATTTTCTGGTATATTACTACCATAACTTTATCATAAAAAAAAAAAAAAAAAAAAAAAATGCATAAAAAGTGAATCAATATTTTGTGTTTCTTATAACTTATACTGTTGCTTTTTAGTATACCCAGTGGCGCACCCACGGAGGGGGCTTAGGGGGCTGAAGCCCCCTCCAGAACGAGCTGACATAGTAAAAAATTTCAGATGTGCATGAAAAAAAAAAATACTACTCAAACACAGATATTGTAAGCAGAAATAGTTTATAAATTATACATTAAATATTAGGAATTTTTGAAATCCTTACTGTCAAGAACAAAAACAATGAACTAGTTCTTTGATTTTTAGTTGAAAGAAGTTGCAATTTTTAGGGATGGGCTTCTAAGGTCCTAAACTAGAGAATATACTGTTATCACGAAATCGAGTAAGTATCTAAAAAGTCAGACAGAAGAAGCAATCAGACGTGGAAATAAGCTGGGATGTATTTTTCAGGAAAAGGGGATACCAAGCTCATGCAGTTATTGTATCTTAATTTATGAGTATTTATAGCATCTTTGTGGAAGTGTGTTTTGTCCCTGGGCAAAATTAACACATTCACATCGGCAAATGAAAATTCTCGTTCGATATGAAATAAAAATTAGCTTTGCTCTTATAGTCGTTCCTCTAAAACTAAATTTTAAATTAAAAATGGACTTTGCATATTCGTGTTAAACCCTTTAAATGCATCTAATACAAATACATGCTAGTGAAATTTCGCATCAATTGCTGAAGATAAAATTTAATTGATCTGATCACAAATGAGTAAAATATTTTTCTAAAAATATACCGATTTAGAGAAATGCCACAAAGCGTAGTTTACTGTTTAAAATAGGAAAATACCCTGATAATAATATTTTGAGATATTTTACAGATGCTTGGGAGGATGGGGTTAATTATTATTATTATTATTTTTTTTTTTTTAACAGTATGTAGAAAATACAGTAGGGTCCAAGCACAATTTTCATTTTTGCTTCTGATGTCACTGAGATCTAAGCTCCGTTCTTGGATAATAAAATTTTTGCCTGTTATAAAAATTCAAATTTCATAAATATATATTATATTATTGGAATACAATATCCTGTAATGATATTACTCAGAAAGGTAACGCTTGAAATATTTACCAACTGAACAAACTATTCTAAGTAATATATGTTTTAGGATATTAAGAGGTTCTGCCCCCTGCTTGCTGTGTTGGCTTACCCCCACGAAGACTACACGTCCGATTTGTTTCTGTTAATCGAACCTTGAAAGAGTATCGCCCCACACTCCAGATAATTAAATAAAAATAGCCATGTAAAAATTTACACTGAAATTCTGTTCTAATTCATACTTATAACAACTGCAGCTTTTATTTGGCTATAATTATTAAGATTTCTTAATTACTTAAGTGTTACTGCATATACAAATAAAGCATCACAAAAGGGTATTAAAATTGATCAAATTTTATTTTCAATGGAAATATTTGGGTGGGGGCATTTCATTTCGAGTAAATTTTATGTTCACCAGCTTGTCATATTCTTTTGATCGTAGATGGACCTAGAAGATTTTGATCGTAGACAGATTTTGATCATAGTTGAATCTACAACTTTATGTTCGAAAGTTCAATTTCAACCCCAACTGACTGAATTACTTGCACATTATATACGGAGATAAATTCCACAATTGTGCTATTCAACTTAAATTCAGTTTCATTCATTCATTCATTTATTTCAAAAGAAACATTTAAAACAGATTCTTTACTATGCATATGTCTGCGTACCAGTGACGGCTCATGGACCGAAAATAGGTGAAGAGCCATTTCACCTAATATTTTAGACTGTATTCATTTATAGAGTATAAATTTACATTTAAATAAAATGAGTATTTTTAATTAAAATTATGCATTAAAACTACTTAAATGTTATTTCTCAGCTCTTCATCTATTTTCGGTTCATGAGCCGCCGTTGCTGCGTATATGGACATAAACCTATTACTATACTGTAGGACCCAATTACTCTTCAGCCCCCTCCAGACAGAAATTCTGGGTGCGCCACTGAGTATACCTCTGTATAGTTTGTCCTCTATTCTTCCCATTTTAAGCTTTAATTATTTTAAAATCATATTTTAACACAGCTAATATGCGATCTGTGTTTTATTTGTACCAAGCATATCAAAATTCATAATTCTACTAAAAATAAAGCTTAATACAAATTGTCTTAAGATGTAGGTATTAAATAAAAAGGAAAATCATTCTAAATAGTTAAGAATTGCCATTGGATACACCTTTTTTGGTCGTAGAGAGTAATATTTTTTACTTAAAACTCTTATATGCATCCTAAATGTCAGTTACTTGTCATTTTTATTTTTGTATCTGCTTACCAAATCATTACAATATTTTTTAAATGTATATGTGTTCAATTCACATTCGTAATAGTTTCATTATATATATATATACATTGTCAGTATAAAAATTATATTATTTAAAGAAAATTATGTTAAAGTTTCATTTTGTTACTTAAAGTAACTCATTTTGCAATTACGTGTACGGCTTAAAAAAAAAAAAAAAAAAGAAAGAAAGAAAGAAAGAAAAGGAAAGAGAAAAAATAAATGCTACATAAAAAAAGTAATAAACTATCCAATATTATATAATTTAATAAAGAAACTGTCACTGTAAAATTACTGAAGATAAAACTTTATTTTACATCAGTCAGATAGCACCCTTTCTCCCTTCCCATGTTTTCCAATGGGATTTTTGTCGCGTCGTTTTATAAAAATATTTTATTAAAAAATGAACTTTTTCGAATTCTGTTTTTTTTAAATATTACTCTTTGAACAGGTCGTCTTTTAGCTTAAATTCTGTTTTTTAAATATTACTCTTTGAACAGGTCGTCTTTTAGCTTAGTGAACAATTTTTCGAAAAAATAAATTTAAATATTTTACTTAGAGATCCACACTTAGAGTCTTAATTAAGAGACTTAATTTACTTATTGAAATAAAATATTTAAATTATTTTTTTCGAAAAATTGTTCACCAAGCTAAAAGGCGACCCGTTCAAAGAGTAATATTCAAAAAACAGAATTCGAAAAACTTCATTTTTGAATGAGATATTTTTATAAAACGAAGCAACGAAAATCCCATTCGATAACATGGGAAAGGAGAAAGGGACTGATGTACAACCCAAACAGTGATGCCAGATGGTCGAAAATTATTTCCCCAAACAGGTCTTCAAATTTCCCCAATTCAGGAGGTTCTTTTCGAAAAAATCCCCAATTTGATTTCTACTAAAAAAGGGGAAATAAAAATTTTTTCAAAAAAAATATCAAGCAGATTTTTGTGTGATAAAAATTCAGATTTTTCCCCAAAAGAAGGCAATTAAAAAAAAAAAAAAAATCCCCAAATACCAATAAAGATATTGAAAGTCTCCAGTCGTAGGGATAAATCGTTACGTTATCAACATTGACAGAGTTGAAGAACTCCCCAGATTTGTCCCCAAAAATTTTAGAATTCCCCAAAAAAGTCCCCACAAACATTTGGTCCAAAAGCCTCAAAAATCCCCAAAATGGGGACAAAATCCCCAATCTGGCATCACTGAGCCCAAAGCGAGTCAAACACATGTCGCATCTTATTGGCCAGAAGATATGGATACTTTGAAATAAATCAATATCAATGAACCAATAGCAGGAAATGAGCTAAAAGAAAAGATATCGTTTTCATTCGTCATACTCATAATAAGCGTTTGTTTTTATATCGCCTGTCTGCGGTATTACACCTACGATCCACGAGCGATGATGTGCAATATTATCAAAGAACTTATACTAACGGTAGTATAAATTCTTTCATATTATCGTTTAGAGCCAGGGAAATGCATGAATGTAGAATGAGAAGTCAATATACTCTAAGAAGTCGATATACTCTAAGAAGTCGATATACTATGGGAAGTCGATATACTGTGATAGTTTAATTTTCCTGATGAATATCATTGACTTTTTGTTTTTGGACAGTGATATTTTCAAGAAAGTAGATACATTGTGGTATGGAAAGAGAGGATTGGAGAGGAAGGATTGTTTGGGGTTGGGAGTTTTAGTCAGTGAGTAATAGCAGGGGAAAAAGGGGGTTGCATTAGTATAAGCTATTCAGGTCTCTTTTTTTTTCGGGCTTTGCTTGGCGCGCGGTGATATAGGTTTGTGGTGCGCACAAGAGGTTGCGTCACTTCCGCTAGCCAAACGGTTTGTTTGTTTTTTTAGAAAACACTGTGAATAAGCTATTCGGCGTTCTCTTTATTCCGAGCGTGGTGACTGGTGATAGGTGCTAGTGAGGAACATTATTTATCGGCGCTTCGAGCGATCGCTGAGTTTGCGCTAAAGAAATATCGTTAGAGGGATATATCAGCAGAGCTAGATCTTTAATATCGTTATTGCGATATTTAAAAAATATTGATACTTGGGGATATATTGATAAATACTCCAGCCCTATTTCTAACACTGACTCTGCAGATAACCAACTCACAGTGAAATCGCAGTGCGATGGTGCTGTGTTGGATTTTTTGAGACCAGACATTGCAGCACATAGCATTCTGACAGTTAATTAATACAAATGACTGAGATATCTGGATAAAATTTATTCTCCAAATTTATTGACCCTTATCTACCATAATGGTGTAAATAACAACTATTAAAGTTGATTTGTTTGGTTTCAGGAAGCCATAAATAGGAATAAGGCACATCTGCAATATTCTACAATAATGGCTTTTGAAAGGTGAAAAATACAGCAATTATAACTCTTGTTGGAGACTATGTACAGAAATCTTTAAAAAAAAATACAGGCATGAGAGTGCAGAAAATTAAAAAAAGAGGAAATATGCATGTTCATAAAATTAATTTCAAATTAAAAATAACGCGTGCGGGGAAAACTATACAAATGTGTTCATTAAATTTATTTCAAATGAAAAAATAATGCTCACAGGAAAAAACTATACAAAATATTTTAAAAGTGACAAATTACACTAAAAGAATAACACATCAGCACAATAGAACATGTGTTTAAAAAAAAAAAAAAAAAAAAAAAAAAAAGCATTAGCTAGCAATTAGCATTTAATAACATTGACTAGGTATTCGACTTTAATAACTGGTGGTGGAAAATGAGAAAGGGGGGGGGAATTAAAAAGTGGTTCATGAGTGAGAAATATTAAACACAATTCTTCTTCTTTATGGGTTCTGGAATGTCATAAAGTAAGTTTAAAATTAATATTGACATTTTTGTTGTGGATGGATAAATATTCAAAAATAAAAGGCTTCCCGTAGAATGTTTGATTGACGATGATTAGAGATTTAAAAAAAAAGGGGGGGGGGGAAGGACAAAAAAAATTACAAGAGTGAGAAATATTGAATAATTCTGTTTTTTTATATGTTATAGAACAGGGGTGGCCAACCCGCGGCCCACCGCGTAGTTTCTTGCGGCCCGCGAGGAGATTAACGATATTTAAAGTTTGACAACTTTAGTTAACGGATCAAAAATTAATAAATACGTTCTGACTTTCCGAAGTGAAAATACCTTTCAACGATTATGGTAGCTAAAGAACTGTTGCAATGAAATATTATTAGATATATTATTCATCCTTTTTATTATAGTTTTAATGTATAGTCTTAAATTTTTCACGATCCTATTGTTAATTTATGAATGAAAATAATTTAAATTAATGTATTCTGCTCCGAATTTTCACCCTGCCCTTCCCCGAAAAGAAGTATATACATACATGAATCACATGCTCGCAAACATATATGCACATATGCATATGTACAGTTATAAAATAATAATAATATAATAACAATAAGACTAATTTCACCGTAAATTATCGTAAAAACCAGCAGCTGAAGCCTAACGATTGGTAATAACATCTACTTTTTAATTCAATTGCTAAATTTTGTTTAAGGTGTCATCTACATTTTAAAAACAGAACAAAACTTTTTTTTTTTTTTTCCCGAATAGTAACACCCATTTTTGACTACATATTTGAATTTCGGAAGTCAAGGTGATTCGGAAAAAAGTATAATTTACATTCCTTGGTACAGTTTGTACTCCTTATAGCAAGTTTCCATAGAGTTACAAGCAAGAGTCGATCAGGGTTAAATCTCTATATTTAAAAATATTAAATTAAGATATCACAGAGAAAAGCATTATATCTATAGAGATAATAATCCGAAAAGAAGTATAACAACTTTAAATATGAACTAAAGTAAAGTAATGTTAATTAAGAAATGGTGTGTAGGTCTAAACTTACTTGAATAACTAGTTTAAATCATGTACAAGCAAAGTAATATATAACGCAAATTATAACAAGTGAATGCCCCCTAAGAGCAATAAAAATTGAAATATCACTACAATTCGAAAATTTATGATAGGAATGAACTGTGAATTACCCATATTTTTCATGATGCCCATTCTATTCGTGGAAAAATTAATGTAGGTCATAACTCATAATTTTTTGAAATATGAAATTACTAATAATTTTCATAATTCAAAAAATGTTTTTTAATCAAAAATATGCATTGAATTTGTTTGGGTTACCTCATTCCAACGAAAAAAAAAAAAGAATAAAAAAAGAAATTTCAATGTATTAATTTTTTGGGGAGACATGAATTAATGTTTATTACATTCATTTAACATTAGTGTCTCCATATTTTAACAAATTATGTGAAAAATTGGGAGAAACATATAAACTGTCCCATTTTCTGGGCCAATTTGATCCAAATAATCCCAAAAGCTTGTCGAAATTGGAAGTTGCCTTTGAAAAAAAATGAAATTGATGTCAGTTTTAATATGTAGACACCCCTCAAGCAAAATCTAACTAATCCGTTCTAAACTAGACCCTATTACTAATCGATCGTCACCAGCCGCATTTCGCTACACTAATTTACGGCAAAATTAGTCGGAAAAGGAGGAGGGGACGCATTTTTTATGACAGTACATATGGTGCGGCCCGAATGAATAAAATATATTTCCAATTCGTCCCACCGATTGTTTTGGGTTGGACAGGCCTGTTATAGAATATGATAAAGCACGTTTAAAATGAATATTGACATTTATATTTTGGATGGAAAAAGATTGAGAATTGAGAAGTTTTTCGTGGAGCGCTTGAACACTGATCCTTATTGGAGTTTGATTTTAACAAAATAAAAAATCACTAAATTAACGAAAATCACAAAAATGCGGAAAATCGCGGATCCGCGGGAATTTCTCATGCCTGAAAATAGCTAATAAAAACTAAATTCCACTTTTTTTTTTTTTTTTTTTTTTAATAATTATTAAATGTTTTGATATCACCTTGTACCCCATTTTCCCTATTTAAAACCTTTTTTTTTTTTTTAACATAAATAAGCAGAATTCAGTGTTTTTATACCATATAAATGCTGATTCTATAACACTAAAATTTTACAAGAAATAGTGACTTAACAATATTAATTAAGAAGAAGTAAAAGAAGTAAAATTTGATTTTTAAAATCAAATATATGGAAGACAGCAATATATAAATATTAAGTAAAATAATGTTCTATACAAAAAATAGAGAAATTTTAAAATATTGCAACATACCTAAACACTCTGGTTTCAAAAGTATTCTATACTTTTTCACAGTCACGCACTTTTGAATTTTATAATCATCTATCAATTCAATAAATTTTTGTTCCAAACATTTATTTAAGTTGGATTTGAATCTCGTCTTAACCTCTTTAAATTCCACCTGTTCGTCACATTCTGCACGTTTCCTATTGAATGCTTTTTTTAAATAATGGTCCACATCCTAAAATTATAGGGGAAAAAAGGGTTGAAATAAGTTTTGAAATATTTTGCAAATTACAGATTTTAGTTTAAAGATCACCAAGCAAAACAGAGGTAGATATTTTAATAATTATAACACTTACTGTTAAAAGATTTTTTTTTTTTTTTTTTCTTGATATTTTTTCTGTTTCCATCCCTAAAAACTATGTTTCCATTAAAAAAAAAAAAAAAAAAAAAAAAAACTATTTAATTTCAATTTAACCAGGGCTGGTTTAGAGAAATTTATTGCAGATATGAGATGATTTGGTCATTCCCCTCCTTTGAATAGCCTAAACCAATTAGTAGTTTCAAAGCACCAGCATTCCTCACAGCCTGGTGCCCAATACGACAGGTGCTGGAGAAAAAAAAAAAAAAAAGAAAAAAAATGTGTTGTTTTTTTATAACTGATTTATGCATTGAGAGAGGAAAATCTGAAGACAACCAAGAAAGAAAAGTAGTAGGTTATTTTTATTTTATATTCTTTCAGGTCTATTTTAAGGACCTAAGAAAAAGTAACATTACAGTCCCTTAAATTATCTATATTAATGGATTATAGTGTTATGTAATCATTTTATTCTATATTACAATATAATTAGTTAACAAAGCAGCTACACAATTAGAAGAGTGAAATTTTCTAACTTTTCAGATATCCCTGGGTGCATTTCAAGGCAATCTGAGTCTGTGTGTTACAGTATGGATAAAATAAATATAGCATCATTTGAAAATTTTTCACACCTTTAAAATAATTAAAAATTCTATTTCTCAAATTTTTTCAGTTATTAAGCTTGTTATGTTTATACTTATGTTATTGAGATGATTAAAAACATGTTTTTTGTTAATAATAAAGTGTATTAGAATAAATAGTTTACAGGGCTATACAAAAATTCCAGTACTACTTTATGTGTTCATTTGATTGATCTCATACATGATACAAATAATTATGAATTAAGTGAGATTAGTTCTACAGTATGAAGCCGAAAATCCAGACTTTAAAAACCCGAAAAATTTCGTCTGTGTTAAACATCATCATCAACAGCATTTTTTTTTTTTTTTTTTTTTTTTTTTTTTCTCCTAAGTATACCTAAAAAGGAACCGAAAAATTATTTTATTTCTTACTAGTCTTCAAAACTGGCATTTGTAAAGTCTGAAAGAGGAGGGGGAAGAAAATTATAATAGTAACAATTTTTAAACATTTATCTAATTGAGAGGTAAATTCTATATTCTATTTCAATTATGCCCAAACTTTTAATTGAAAAACCTAAAGTACTAAAGCAAAAAAAAAAAAAAAATCGCGGAAAATGTTTTTAAAATGTTATGTTTTTCTTATTCTCTTTTATTGAAACTTGCACTAATTTTTGTATGCAAATATTTCAGTAAATCTGTTCTGTTTTTCAAGTTTTATTTTTAGTTAATTTATTGTTAAAGTTGATGACTATTACAGAATGTGTTTAAAAACTGTAATATATTATTTTTTACTTGAACTTGCATATTATCAGAATACTTAAATCAAAACATTATATTTTTTAGGCATGACCAAAAATCTGATAATCTGGAATTGCTGCGGCCCCGATAATTCCAGATTTTCGGCTACATACTGTATAGGTTTTAGTGTATATATTATATAATATTCATAGTGTGTGTATAAAGATATACAGTAATTCTTTTAAATATTCTATTCAACCTAATGGAATAAGCACACATTATTTGAATGTTTAAAAAGATCGTCTTGTACAAAATGATATGCATGGAATTAGCAATCTATATATATAAAATCGTTTGTCCTGAGTGAGTGAGTAAGTAAGGGGGTGATTCATCATTGCCCAGACCAAACCCCTCGACCTAGAAGCATGAAATTTTGTGACAATGTTCCCTCTATGACATAGGCATCCACTAAGAAGCGATTTTACAAAATTCGCCCGCCAAAGGGGGGAGGGGGGGGGGGGAACGTGATTTCACAAAATTCTTGGAGTATCTATCACTCTATGGTCATTTTGTTATACATTAAAGTCAATTACACTAAGACCTATAGTTCAAAAGATATTCTGAATCATGGTGAATATCCATGCCTAAATAGGGTTTTGCTTTTGAACTCGTTATAGAATATGTATTTGGCTATCAGGAGATTTCCTTTACACACTGGACTCCAAATGCTGATAAAAAATCCATCAGTCAACTTACTCATCAATAACATGTTTCATTATTTTCCAATTGGCTTTTAATTTGTTGAAGTTTTTGAAACTGAAAAATAGGCCTACTAGTTTATTCTGTACTTATCAGAATGGGACCTATGACTAAAAGTGAGTTTCGAACATCCATACCTGAAGTGGGACATGAGCCTAGTACTTAAAAGGAAGTTAATACGAAGAAAAATTAAGTTAATTTGAAGAAAATCTTTCGAGCTTTTAAGACCTAAAATTGGCCCACAATAATAAGATGCCTACAACCAACTGCAGTTTCTTATGACCAACTAATACACACAAAAGGGCATCGAAAGTCATTTTTGAGATGCCAGCTGAAATTAAATTATAGCTGCATCCTACATACGGTTTTCCAATTTTCACCAAAAGTTGCCAAACTCATCTGTGCACCAGACCTGTCTTAAGTTCTATTGTTTTCTCTTTAGTTTTGGAAGAAGAAGAATTATAAGATTCCCCCACACACTCCTACACAAATACACACTTATGTACAGAAAAAAAATATTATAGTTTTAAAAAATTAAAGAACACGCTTTTATAGAAATGTGAACTAAAAAGCACAAAATATCTATCTTAGTATTAAAATGCAGGGTAAGAGATAATTGTGTGAGTGACACACCATAATATTTACATAAATTTAAATCTTTAATTAAAATAATTTAGAATTTTAAAAAATCTACCCTGACTGGGCTTGAACGCTAGACCTTTAGGTTCATAGCGCGGAGCTTTACCTCACAGCCACAACGTTCACGTAGGGAAAGTCTTTTTTTACAATATAGATTTTTTGTTTGCTCCCAGAGCGGTTACAAACATACAAGCATACAAACAGGTGAAGCTAATAAAAGTGTGTTAAAAATAGACTTAGGAGACCTTTAAACATATATAAGTTAGAAGAAAACTTGATATAAAAATCTTGACTAAATGAAATGTTTCCATTACCTACAGTAGGCATATAATAGAAGTAAGTTTTTAGGGGAGAGGAGGGATGGGATATTGACATTAGTCGGACTTGAGCCATTGTCGAGTAAGCTAATTTAACACTTTGCCCTTGCAAAATTTATCGTTCACTACGGCCCTGAGACAGATTATTTATTCTCTCTGTCTATCAAGACTAAGTACATTTGTTATTTTTTTTTTATCCATTTTCTCATATTTTTCATCTAAAAATTTACATTATCAATTTTGCATATGGTTTCTGTCTTAACAGTAGAAACAGTCTTTATTTATTATTATTATATTTATTTATTTATTTTTTTTTTTTTTTGTATAAAAAATTAGTTGCTTTTAACGATTTGACTATGCAATTTTTTCTAATGGTCTTGTTGGCTGAAAAATAAAATATTCTAATTGATTAAATTATTCTATGTGGGGGTGAGGAGGGTGAATAAAAATTAAAAAAAGTAACTTTTTGAAATTTAACTAGAGCAGAATTTTTCCCTTAATGTAGTATTGCCCTATTTTAACCATTTTTTAATAACTTTGCAAAAGAAAGTACTGGTTTCATAAAAAAATTTAGAATTCTGTTGTTGATTAATTTACCCATTTTGAGAGATCCAGGTCGCAAAATTTCACCATTTTGAGAAAATGTTTTTGTATGTGTGACAAAAAAATTTGTGGCAATTGAATCTCCAGAACTGCTGTACAAATTTTTATATACATTCATATGTATTTTTGATAGAATGGAGTAGAAGGCTGATTTTTACCAACTATGTGAAAAATACCAGAGCCGGGAATCAAACCCCGAGCCTTCCGCTTAACGTGCGGATGCTCTAACCACTGAGCTACCCTGGCTGACAACCAGCTCGGCACTTCTCACATAATTTACGTTGGCAAGGTCACCGAGTCTGCATTAAAGCAGCTATATCAAGTGACAAATTTGAATATGGCATAACTCCAAACAGCCACGAAATTTTAATTCAGAAATTTAATTCATCAACCTGGAAATTAATTTTTGATAGAATGGAGTAGAAGGCTGATTTTTACCAACTATGTGAAAAATACCAGAGCCCGAAATCGAACCCCGGCCTTCCGCTTAACGTGCGGATGGTTAGAGCATCTGCACGTTAAGTGGAAGGCCCGGGGTTCGATTCCCGGCTCTGGTATTTTTCACATAGTTGGTAAAAATCACCCTTCTACTCTATTCTATCAAAAATTAATTTCCAGGTTGATGAATTAAATTTCTGAATTAACATTTATATGTAGTTACACCTTAACATAAATTCTATCAACTTTTGGTGAAAATCGCCCAACAGGTGGCATTGACATCACATTTTTTTCTAAATTTATAATAGGCAGTATTGGACAAAATTTTGCAATGTGCATGAAGAAAATTATCTTTAACAAATATTAAGAAATTAAAAAGAATTATTTATAATAGTAATTGTCAACTAGGGAAATATTTTTAGTAAATGTAAGAAACATCGATCAATCCCTGAAGAAGAGGGGGGGGGGTGTCAATTTTCAATATTCATATTTTTCAAAATAATTTGTCAATACCTTTAAAACAAATTAATGAACCAAACATCTGTGAAAATTTAAAACAAATTTATCTTAAAAAGAAAAAAAAAAAAAAAAATGGTGTTAGTGTAAGTACAAATTAAGGCGGATTGAGTGGGTTCTAGGCTTGGGTAAAATGCTCTTCATGCGGATCTTTTTAAAGAAGTCCTAGTCCACAATTATGAGAATTTTCGAGAAATTCATGGAAAACACCGAACAGCTAAGTCAACAAACATGATCTAGAATCAACTGTAATAAAGATTTTTTTCCCAACATTTAATGTTTTACTTCTATGAGGTGAAAATCATCTGCATTTATCAGTAAAAATTTTAATAAATAACTTCTACTGTGTGAATTTGTGTAATATGTGCGTATATATGAATGAAAAAGTTGATGACTACAATGTACTTCGTACACTGTCCACTGCTCTCAATAATAAGTAATGCAAATAGGATAGGGCTTCTGGTGATAAAACTACCTAAAAAGCAAAAACCCTGGAAACTGTTGTATGTATAGAGATAGGAGAGACTTATCAATGGCATATCATATAGTTATCTATAATAAGTAATACTTGCAGAGTTCTTAATACATTATAAGGCAAATTAAACATTCAAAATAAGAAATTTCTTTAAAAAAAAAAAGAAGAAAAGAAAAAGAAATTAAAAGATGACACAAATTTTAAAAATTCTGAATTCAGGGGTAGCCCCTGAAAAGTTTCATCCCTGAATTTAACTGAAGAAAATTAGATGCAAGACATTTTTTAAATCGCATAACCAAAAAATAAAAGTTCTTACCATAAATAAACTCACATCCTTCTTTTTCCACACTCCCTTGTTCTTTTTATTAGTGAAAGTGATTTCAAATTCGCTTTCATTGGAGTCTGGAACATATTTCAGCATATGCCGATGCTTCCTTTCCTCCAAATTCTTAAGCAGATACTTGTAAAATTTTGGATTAGGTTTCTTCAATCTCTGCAAGAGAATAATTAATAATATTGATCAATTAAAATATTTAAATAGAAGCATAAAGAACAATTTAATTGATCATCATATATAAACAACTATGTATTATTATAATCAGTGTTTAACCTGGCAAAATTTTTCTTTAGCATTTTAGCTAAAATGTCCAAACAGTATTTTAGCTTTTTCGTTCAGGGGAAGGAGGGTAAGATAATACTATAAAAATTCTTATTTGTAAATACTTTGAGAAAATTTGAATAAAAAATTATGAATTATTGTTAATTTCATTTTGATATATCAAATTTTAAACACAATATAAATAATATAATCAGCTCCCTCTAACCCAAATAGGTCCTTATACAGGGTGGGGCATAAAGATCTCCCTAATTTGCCGCTGTCGCTGTAGTAACGCTGTTATATTTTTCTGGTTACGCTATTTCAGTTGACAGTATGTCTTAGACTAGGGAACACCGTGCGTTTGTTGTTGAAACTTTTTTTTTAAATGCAGATTCCATCATTCAAATGCAACAATTATATCGTAGGTACTTTAGAGTAAGCAGGCATGGAAAAATACCCGACAGAAAGACAATATCCTTATGGGTTGCTAATTTTAGAGAAACAGGTTCGTGTTTAAAACGAAAGTCGCCCGGTAGACCATGTCATGTTCGAATTCCGGAGAACGTGGCAGCAGTAAGAGATGCTGTAACGCAAAACGTTTAGACGATATCCTTTTTCGTAAATAGCAAAAATTGTTACAGATTATAAAAATTAATTAATGGCAAACATTATTCTTTTTTTAATGTAAACATAAAATATTTGTTTTCAATGTCCTATATATTTTTATCGACCTCTTAAAATGGGGAGATCTTTATGCCCCACCCTGTATGAATACGACTGGTTATCTTTGCATATTATCACTTCATTATCCTCAGTTTAATATTCCATTTCTTTCTCCTTTACTGATGCTTTTAGTTTTAACTAAACATCCATACTTGTGATATAAAAAATATGAATCAATGAGAATTTGTTTTGATTTTAACAACATTAAAAGAAGCAGCTACACCATGTGTGCAAACTGAAAAAGTGATTTAAAATGAGAGTAAGCAAGGTTGTAGCCAGAAAAAAATTTCAGAGGGGGTTCAAGCATTGGAACACAATATTGAGTGTTAAAGATGAAGCTTAAATCATACATTTTCAACAAATAAGTAAAATTTGGGAAAGAGAGTGAGGTGGGGGAAGTTTCAACCCTTAAAAAACCCTTTTAGCTATTGCCTTGAGAGTAAATGGTAGAGGGTAGGGCAAGACCAGAGCTAAAAACACTAACTATGAAATAAAATGAGAGTTCTATCATGTTTAAATAATTTCTCATTTAAAATCACCTATTAAAAATTGAAATCAAGTTCAAATAGACTAAATAAATAACAATTATTGATATTTTTAGTGGTTTTTGTAATTTTTGACCACAAATATTTAAACAAAAATTAGAGATTATTATACAAGGATGTTTCATGATATTATTATTACATTATTATTATTATTTGCTTTTTCAAAAAATTATTGCCCACATATTTTTGCAAAATAAGATATTCTTTGGCAAAATATGAAAGAAACCAGTGGCAGTTTGAAACCTGATTATAATTACATAGTTATCAAATTTTAGTATTTGATGGAAAATGTTATACAGTAGACTCGGAAATCTACACATTACAGCCAATGTAAATTCATAAACAATTAAATTTATCATAAAGTGTTCAAGGGAAAAAAAAAGAAAGAAAAAGAAAAGAAAGAAAGAAAATCAAGATATCACCAATATTAACAGTTGATTCTTTAGAAACCAAATCTAATGAAATAAGCAAAGTCCAGGTCTTGGAGATAAGTAACTAAATTTTTCAATGTCAACAACAAATAATGATAAATGATTATTCATAGACTAGAACAAAAATTTCTAAGGGAAAAAAAAGAGAGATTTATTTATATCTTTCTAAACTGAAATAAAAAATGTATATTTATAATAGAAATATTTTTAATTGCCTTCATTCCTTCTATTTTATATATTTTACACTTACTTTCAGGGTTGGCTTGATTTTGCTTGACTCGAAAAAACCCGGGTGTGTTTTTTCAATAAAACCCACTTGAACAAACCCAAGTGGGTGTTTTTTTTAAATACTTATTTAAAATTGCACTTTTATCTAACTTACAATAAACATATAAATATATAACGAATATTATATACATTATTACAACAAGAATAAAGAATTTTAAGAAATATTTAAGGTGCTCAAATTGTTCTATAGAAAAAAAAAATCCTGAAAAATTTCCCATGAAAAAAATTTATAATTATCTTATTAAAACACAATTTAAAAAAAAAAATTATATATCCGTATATATATATATATATAAGCAAGAAAAAACACAGTTGTTTGTCAGTGTAAAGAAAACTATGTTGCTCAAGAAATGCAAAATATAAATAAAAATCAAATTTTAAAAAAAAATTGAAATCTTTAACAATGCTACACACTGTTAAGTAATGTAGAGGGACGATAATTAAAAATATTTAAAAAAAATCTATTAAATGAAAATTTTAATAAAACAACACTAAATAGTTATTAAAATCCAGTTTTCTTTATTTACATTTTTATTTAAAGTACGGTATTTAGTTTTTAAAAATTTCTTTATAAATTAATCATACAAAGACTTTAAAAATATAAAAATCATTTTTTTTTTTTTTAATGAATAATTAACATTTAATTTTTTAAATTGACTTATTGTGCATGACACACTCAATGTTATAAAAAAGGAAGAATCTCTGATTAAAACAGAAAATACTCTGAAAAAAAAAAGCCCCAAAAAACCTTGATTAAACCCGATAAATAACCCAGGTTTTTTTTCAATCCTGCTTACTTTTTTATATGCATTCACTATCATTGTTAATGCATTACAGCATTAAAATTCTTTAGAAATGCAAACAAAAAATATAGGTAATAAAAATTAACAAAATTCTAAAATCATCTGAAGCTGTGCAGATTTCTGGAAATGTATTGTACAGCGTTTAAAATCTTAAGAGATTATCAGAGATGAGAGTGGGCAATAGACAAAAAGTCTGAAAGTATCAGCAAAACTCAAAGATAATTTAATTTTAGTAATAAAAGAAGAAACAGATACACAAAATCATACTTTCTATAAGCAAAATTGGAGAATATATGAAAATAAACTGTTTAGAAACAGTCAAAAGATAGAAAATTGAACAAAAATAAGAATATTTAGAAGCAAGAACCTGAAAATCGTTTTTAAAATACTAAGAAAAGTCTGAAATTCCTACAAAAGTCTGAAAATTCTCATAACTGTATATGGGTTTCAAAGGCTAAAAAGGCATATTTTCTCTATTACATGTCAAGACATCAAACATAATCAGTGATGCCGCTAGTCTTTCAAAACCCTGGGACCTATGAGTTTAAAAAAAAACTGGGTCCTTTTTTCGAAAAATGGGTCCCCATATAAATGAATTTATATATATTACAGATACAAATTAAAATTTTATCTTACTGTAGATGAAAAACAGTGTTTTAGGAATTTTTAACAGCTCTTTTTGAGATTGTCTTAAACTAATATTATGTATATGTAGTTGATGTTAAGAAACAACTGAAAACATTTAGCTCAATCCTCAATGTGCTCTGGAACCAGAAAAAAGAGAGAGAAAAAATATAGTATAATATCTAATTATTATTATTATTTTAAACTAGAAACATTTTTAAAATTTCCTCGAAATTATTTTATTAGCATTAAGAGAACAAAATGAGAAAAAAAATTATTTTTTTCCTTTCAAGAAATGGGGAGTTTTTAAATAAGCAGATTGATTACAAAATTTAGTTACACATTCCACTTCAAATACAGTACAGAATCCCTTATCCCGAAATCGCGGGACCAACCTGGTTCCGATTATCAGAATGTTCTGGATATCGCCCCCTGCCGAAAAAGGAAATACTATTACGTCTGCAAAAGCTATCCCAAGTTTCCCACCCTCCTTTAACTACAAAATAACTTACCAATAAACTGTACTGATAACTTAAATAATGTATTAGAGAAAAAAATGAAAGAAGTGTACTTACTTATCAATATAAACGAAATTACTATAATAATAACATTCTGACATTAGCAAAAATATTTTATTTTTTGCTTAACACAGCAAACCTATTACTTTTTTTTAATACTTAGGTTTTCTTAATAAAATTTCTTAAATCTTAATACAGACATAATGTCATGTTCCTGTAATTACATTCGTTCATCCATTCCATTTGATTTTGTTTTATTTAAACGAACTTACAATGCAGTGAAGATGATGCGATTCAATGTATCGGCTCTTTTAACAGGTAGCTTTTTTGTATAGGGCCTTCGTTTTTGCTTTTCAGAACTTTGTTTTTGCGCTGCCCACTTGTGTATGTTTATTGTATTGGAATTGGATAGAAATGTTTTCAGATTTATTGACAGAATGGTTTTGTGACCATTTTTCGAATTTCTTATTTAGGCTAAGCTCTGATAGAGGGCACCCACTAGTAATTAGTTATGTAGTGATGCGATTTGCTGTATCATACACTTTTTACTAATAATCTTTTCGCATCAAAACTTCATTCTGTAGTCTCAGAATCGGAACTTTGTTTTTGATTTTGCACACGCCACTTGTTTTTGTTTATCGTATAGGATATGTTCTTTTTCCTTTATGATAAAATGAAGTTTTAAAGGATTTTTTTTCCTTCTTCAGAGCAGAATGCTTTAAAAATATAAAGAAAATATTAGTTTTAAACAAGAAATATATTTTAAAATTCATTTTTTTTTTCTTTCTTCCAGTTTGAATTATTATTATTATTATTTTCAAGAATGAAAATTACGCGTCTCCTGGGACTTGCCACAATAAATTGTTTGAGTCCTGCCTTTGATTTTTCACATAATGTATGCGCTATAGTGCATAAATGGCACTGCTGATAATAGAACCACAATAGCATTAAACAAAATTAACAAATAAAGAAATATCAAAAGAGAATTTTAAAAAACTAAAACACTGGCTAATTACAAAAATTATGCATACGCTACAAATACAGACAGTCGAAATTTTAGTCAATGAGCTGAACCAAAATATGTATGTGAGACGGTACTGCCTCCCCCATCTGAAATCAACAACTCAGAAGAAAATGTGAAGTTCAAGACGAAAGAGAATCATCAATTAATGTTTGACTCCAACTGGAAAGCTTCTGCTTCTTTGAAAATATGGTGTCTTCTACTTTTTTTTTATTTAATGTGTAATTATTTTTCTTGTTTGCTAATAAACAATTTAAAGCGAGAAAAATCTCTAATGTCTCTTGAACACGAAAGAGAAAAATTGAATAGCAGACAGCTACACAGTGGGTGATCAAATCATTAGAAATATTTTTTATTTTGACAATTTTTTCAATTATCTAAAAAAAATATTAGACAAAATAGCCTTAAACTTCATACATGCAAAAAACATTTTAAAACTCATATTTCCCATTATTGATTTAGTGTAGAGTGCAATTAGGGGACCAACCACAAACTGAATAAGAGTGAAAATATTTTGGATCACCCTGTATCACAAAAAGCTATAAATGACTTGTAACTTTAATACATTCTTGCACATACTATGTACAATATTTGTATGTTTTGGTGCAGGAATTGTGCAATTATCTAGGCTTATTTATTTATTTATTTTTTATTATTATTACATGTTTAGCAGTGATAAATAGATACATCTATTAAAATAAACCCTTATTGATGTGTAATCATTTAAAATATATAAGTAATTAATTAGTAAATTGAATTAACGTAAGAATTTAAAAATGACCCAATATTATTACTCACTTTAACAGCTCGCTTTTTGATAACTTTGGAAGTCTTTACTTCCACCTAAAAATAGAATAATGAAATGCCATTAAATTTTTTAACTTATCCCATGAAGCTATAAGTAACATGCTTAAATCAAAAAATAACAAAAAGCACAACTATACCAGTAATTTTATATAATAATCAGACTCTATATGAAAATTGCTAACAATAGCTTCCTCAGCAATTAATACATATATACTTACAAATATTAATTATCAGCCATGAATATTAATTTAAAGAAATTAGAATGTAAGGTTGAAGTTTTTATACCAACTACAGTTGGCAGCAAAATTATTTAAGCGCTAGCAATAAATCCTATGTAAAAAAACACACTTAATACTGCTTTGTTAAATAAATCCTTGTCTAGTCCCAGTCTAAAAACATGATTTGACAAGGATTTATTTAACAAAACAGTATTAGTTGTACTTTTTTTTTTTTTAAATATAGGAATTATTGCTAGCGCTCGAATAATTCTGCTGTTGACAGATGTAAAAAATGCCTGAGCCAGGAATCAAACCAAAGCACTCCACTTACCGTGCAGATGCTCTACTACTAAGCCACCTTGGCTGATTACCAACTCAGCATTTTCCACATAATACCATAATTCTGTTAGTATAAAAACCTTAAGACTCCAATTTCTCTAAATTAATACATACTAATATGTTAAAACATATTTTCAAATGCAGAAGAATTAAAATCTTATTTCTGCTGGATAATTTTTTCAGAAATTTGAAATAGAAAATTCAAGTATAAATTCTAGCAAAGCAACAAATTTAAAACTTGTATTTTTTAACATATTAACACTGCAGATTCCTGAGCAACTATACATTCATTCAGTAGCTATACTTGTTTTACACATTCATAAAAGTTCTTCAAAAATAAATAAAGATGCAATGCGTTCACATGCAAAAATAATAAATCAAATTTTTTGGTAGAAGAAATAAAAATTAAACAAAATTTTATTTACACACTCAGACTTATGAAGACAAAAGTATTAGTGAACAGGGTTAAAAAAAAAAAATGTGAAAACCTGGCACCAATAGTGCTAATTTGTTTTTGTTAATTTCAAAAATGGTTATTTAGGTGTACTAATTATTAAATAATTTATTGTGATTATAGTTATATAAAAACTTAACTGAAAAAGTAAAACAAGAAATCTGATATTTTCTGTAAATTTAGAAAATTTTACTAGCAGAATTAAACATTTTCAAATTTGCTGATTCTGGTTATACTGGTTGGTAAATGTGTTTAGAGCCAATCTCAGTAGCAGAATTTTCTGTATCTGCAGCAAAACAAAACTTGTCTACAATCTAGGTATGCTGGACCAATCAAGTAACACAAAAAAAAGTATTATTACCAATTCATGAAGTATGTAAAATTTGTATTTACAGAGAAAATCAAGAATATACAACAAATGCAGTAATTTTGAGACATAATCATATTGTAAATTATTAATCCGCAGAAATTTAAATAATCTGCAGTGCTCGTTGCCATGCTGCTCTGTTTCTGCAAGTGGGGAGCCAACAAAGTAATAATTTTACGGACCATAAAAAAAGTATTTTATAATTTATATAAAAAAATCTGATTAAAAGTTAGGAACAAAAAATGACAATAGGGTGGAATTTTATGGTCATCAAACAAATTTTTTGGTGCAAAATATGACTAATGACTGCTAATTTCAAACAAGGTTGCCACTCAAATAGGAGAATGAAATTCCCTGACTTTTCCAGGTATGTTCTAAGAGAAATTCCCGTCTAACTGTAAGATTGATCACTGGCTGTGCTGAGAGCAAAATAATAATGGTACCACTTGAAAACACAAAAGTTATATATTACTTTTAACTCAGTAGAAATTGCCCTCCATGGGGGTCTTTTCCAAGAGGTCTTGTTTATGGCAGAAGCTAAGAGAGGGAAAATGACATTATGTTGACAGATTTTTTTCCCGGCTATCACATGAAATTCCCCGACTTTTCCAGATTCTGGCTAAAATATTCAAAATTTGCTGGTTTTTATGGTCAATTTTCAAATTCCCTGACTTTTCCATGTAGCGTGGCAACCCTGTTCAAAGCTTTCTAGAAAAAAAAAAAAAATATTTTCTTTCTTTTTTAATTATTAAAATCTGAAAAATATCAAGATAGATGTGTGAATATACTAAAATAATTTATTTAGATTCCTGCAAAAGATAAGACAAAGACACAAAAATTTTTAGTTGGTAGTGTGAAGACTCCTTTCATTTATTTACTTCTTAAAAAACTTTAATTTTTATTAAACTAAAAAAAAAAAAATGAAATTATTATTTTGATTGTCATCAGCACAAAATACTAACAAATGTGTTAAAAGTTTGTTAAAGATAATTATAGAAGAAAAGTAACAAATCATCAGCTTATTTACTAAATCACATTTTTAATAATTAAGCACAATATGTGATTAATAAATATTGTCAAATAGTATAATGAACAGCTATCAAATATTTCTATATATGACTAAACTATGGATTGTAGTTAATAAAGTTTAATAATTACAAGTATGTTCTATTTAACCCTTTTTTTTCTCGATTTATAAAATAGGATCATAGGAAATTAAAGACTAATTTGTCCCAATGTGACATCAGTTTTAAATATTTTGATTCAAATGAGCTTAATTATTGTAAGTAATAGGTAAAATATAGTAATTTTTTCTAAATACACCTAATATTTAACAGCAACTCTGGTTGTCTTCATTTTTTCTTATTTTATGGCAGCATGGTAGTATTCCCAAGCTAACAATCCAAACAGGGTTCCCACTCAATTTCAAAAATAAAATTTCCTGACTTTTCCAGGTCTACTTTTAGAAAATTTCAGCCACAAAATTTGGCTCGTGACATTAAAAAATAGCTCTTGGCATAAAACATAGCATAGCTCGCAACATAAAAGAAAAAGACAACATAGTAATGCGACTCTAAACATAAATTGAATGCTCAAAAAGCATTTCCCAGGTGTATAGCATCATTTTTCTACGTTTTGGGGCAATATTTGCAATTTTCCCTGACTTTTTTCATTAAATTCAAATTGCTTGACTATTCCAGGTTTTTTAGGTTTTCCCTGACTAGTGGAACCCTGTCCTTAGCTAGAATGTGGGATGTGATCAAGCTATGCAATTTTTCATTTTGTTAATTTATTGGCTCAATAGTGCCAATCTGCTATTTATATAAAAAAGGTTGATTTCCAATTAAGGTATACATTATAAATTACCATGTTAAAAACATTTATAAATATCCAAGTCAATCACCTTTATTAAAAACTAATGTTTTGTAGCATTTAATTATTTTAAATGTTTTTTTTTTTTTTTTTTTTTTTTTTTTTTAACTGATGGTTTGTAGGTGGTTTACATGTTGAATAACAGCATTTGTTTAAAAAAAAGAGGGGAAGGGGGTGGGGGGAAGAAAATAGAAAAATTATATGAAAAGCATTATTCACTATGGAGCTCAGCTCACATGTAAAAAGCTCATACCTTATATTTTCAACTTGCATAAAATATATAAAGAATTACAAAACTTTGCTTAAAAGATATCGAAAATTTTACACAAATTTTTGCTAATAATTCTAATGTAAGGTAGTTTTATAATAAATGTATTCGAAGATATCCACTTGTTGCTGCAATCCTAACAGGTGCATAATTATTTGAACAGAAGGATGCAAATAAAGCAATAATAACTCAAAACCATTTGAATGAATTGTAATTAGTAATCTGAAATTATTATTATTATTATTATATAAAATTGTACTTTTGTATTAACCGCATGCCAGCAATTAATCGGCCTTGCGATAAATTTATATGATAAACATTATAAAAACCTAATTATATAAATATTTAATTTATACAAGCGTTATGATATAAGCTTCTATACTTCGTATAACGACACACTGTTATTACAAATGTACCCAACAAATAAAATACAATATCAAGAATTTTATCAAGTATAATAATAAAATATATCAAAATTGCTTACTTCCGATGTTGACAGCAGAAGTGCATCCATACCACTACTTTGATTTTCTGCCATCTCAATTCTGTAAAATATAATAAAAAACAAACAGCAGCTAAATATGCTCATAACAATTCGCTATGAAATTTAAACAATAATAAACAGTTCAGGCTGCTTGTTAGCTAGTTTTATCATTTTTATGAGCAGATAGTTTTGCAAAGATATTCGACCAATGTGATAAAGCTAGCTGCTTCCAACTTTCCACCAATCAGAATAAAGAACGCACTTTACTCTTCGCTCATGTTGATGTTGCTTTTATCCACTGATCTTTTATCACTCATTTGCTATTTACATACTGTAAAGATTTTTCTCTACGCATAGGGATTTTTAGCATTTTTTTTCCTCCCACAAGGGTGAAAAGATTTTAAATCCTGCATTCTGCATCTTATGATAATGAAAGATTTCTTCTAATATTTTGTAGAGAAAGAAATAGTCGTGCGCGAATAATAATAAAATATGTAAAAAAATAATTTCTATTTTTACACACAAACACACATATTTTTTTAGTTCCTCCTGTTTTTAGTACATAATAACTTGAATTTGAAGAAGGGCAGTTTTTTAAAAAAAAGAATTTTTTTTTTTTACTTAATCAGTTTGGTTTACAAATAAAACATTTATGATGTGTAAAAAAGAAAAAATAATACATTTTAAAAGGAAATTTGAAGTGACTCCACTCGACTTTCCGAACATTTAAAAAGTATTCGTTAAGGTCGTTTAAATAAATTTAAATCAATAAATAAACATGAGTGAAAATTATCGTAGGTTATTTGAGTATTTATCATTGTACAATGGACTTGACAATATCTGAATTCTTTTCTGCTCCCCTTTAAGTTAACTATAGAACGCTATTTCCTATTAAAATCCTACTGTAGCAAAATTTTAAAACTTGTCAGTTTCATTCTCTTTTCATCAATTTAATGTACTTCGGATAAACATCCTCCATAGGACGTAACATGTATAAACTGCTTTATGTTTGCCTATAAAAGAACTGTAAGTAATACGCCCGGCATTTTGCGTAATGATAATATTTTAGCTACGCAATAAAACATTATTAGATTTTTTTTCCACTGTTTTAGATAATTTAACAATCCTTAAACGAACGTCGAATAATTTGAGTACACAGACCGTAATGTATAAGAATTCTGTTTTGTGTCCCTGTATAAGAAATATAAATCCTACACTCCTGAAAATCTGTGCAGTTTGTGAAGAATGACTTAAAACATACCCGCCAAACATACACTCAATCGAACAAAGCGCTGGCTTGGATAGGCTAGCAGGGGCTCAGCATCATTTCGGGGCCCCCTTTCATATCGGAAAATCTTGTTTTCCTGTTACATATTGTATTATAAAAATGCTATAGACCAAAAGATAGTGTTTGTTTATTATTATTTTTTTTTTCCATACATCTGGGTGGTTTCTACACAGAACATTAAAATCATACAACTTTTTAATTTAAGAACATTCAGATTTTTGAGGTTAAATAATAGATTTTTCCCGAAATAGTGAGTATGTTGTCCTGTTTTAGGTAACCTTTTTCAGAAAAAATTCAATCTCAGTGTGAAAATATGAAACAAAAAATGCAAGACCATGTTTTTAATCCTTGGGGGGCTCTAAAATTTAAGAGGGGGGGGGGGCCAAAATGACTAAAAACAGGTTCTTGGATTTTCTGTTTCGTATTTTCACCCTCATATTGAACTTTTCTGAGAAAGGTCGCCTAAAGCAAGGTAAATTACTCACTATTTCGGGAAAAATATGTTATTTATCCTCAAAAATCTGAATGTTCTTAATTAATAAGTTATATGATTTTAATGTTGTGTGTAGAAACCACCCAGGTATATGAATGAAAAAAAAAAACGAAATTAAAGGGGAGCCCAGAAACGATACTGAGCTTCCCTTAGCTTCAAAGCTTAATCGGGCCCTGCCTGTAGGCTAGACTTAGCCTAACTGGGGCTTGAGAAATCGCTTCTTTGAGCGCCCCTTACACTCAGTCACTTAAAATTGAAAAAGACCATTGAAGTCATTTGTACATTTCATTTGGAGGCCCACTTGAGCTAGGGTGCTCGGGGCAGTTGCCCCCATGCCTTGTCTTAATCAATCCCTGAAAACACATCATACATGACTGTAAAAACAACAAAAATTAATTCAGGACATCCCAAAACGCATAGATACAAAAATATTTCATACTCGTATTTTTTCGTAGTTACAATTCCTTTCTTACATATTAAATGCTAGGAGATTATAAAGAAAAGAAAGAACCTTACTAATAAAATCTTGTATAAATAAACCTGGTTTGGAATTCATACTACTTTCTCTTATCCTATATTACTATAGCATATTATTGCAGTTTAAGGTGTGAGATAAGAGATAATGTATTTGAACATTTAAATAAAAAGTTCTTTTAAACAACATTTCAATATAGTTTCTGACACAGTTTTATAAATTATGAAACACTTTCCCATATTACGGAATATAGCTTAAGTTGCAACACCAGGAAAACGAATAAAAATAGTTTAGTTTATGTTTATTTACTCGCATAAAACACAAATATGAATTAAAGTAAAATTATGCATCACGCAAATTATGAAACACTTTCTCATATTACTTGATATCATTATAGTAAAACTGAGGGTGAGTCAGAGAAGGATTTATGAATGTTATTAAAAATAAATAAATACATAAATCATGCATTACTCATTTCTGTTTGTGGTATTGTCGTCTACCTACACCACATTTTGAAATCTATTCGAAAAATTTTGAGGAACCCTGTATAATATCAATAAATTATATACGCATCAAACAGAGAACAAAAATTTAGTACAAAAATAAAAATGCATGTTACAATTTGAAATGCACTTCCAGCCATTTAAACCATAGCTCTAATACATCAGAATTCGTTGGTATTTATCTTCAAAATTTGTATTATCTTTAAATTCGTATTGTATTTATCTTTAAATTTACCCTTTAAGTTAAAGATAAAAAAAAATTTCACACCACTTTCTATATGAAGTATGCTTTTATACATCTAAAAAAAATCTGTGTCAACTTAATTTTGTTTTGTGCAATGTAAAGATCCTAAACTGTACAGGCAAGAATTTTTGCCCAGAGACATAATGTTAATGTATTTGAATAATTTTGTATATCGCAATATACGAACCGTTTCTCCAGTCTTAAAATTTTTAAGTAACATCCTGATATGATACTGGCATAGATTACACAGCTTATACTTTTTGCTCATATTATTTGTTTAATAGTTATGCTGATAATCGACACATACAAAGACCAACTGCTAAAAGCACGGTTTTCGGTTTCAGAAGAGTTCAAAACAAGTAAATCTAGCAAAAACTCAATTTAGAAAATTTGACCCAAAAGCAATTCTTCTTCTAACATAAATGGCTAAGCGAAAGTAAAAATTAGTGAATTTTGTCATCCGAACGAAAAATTTTCTCTGCCATTATTAACTCAATTAAGCTCGTTGACATAACCTTGGAATACCAAATAAGGTTTGCTTGTATATACTGCGATTTTCGATTTATTCCGTTGAGCTGAGATAAAGCTTCTGCGAAGTGTAAAATACAAACGCATGCTGAACAGTAATAGAAATATATCCAATCCAGCTTGCCTTTGAAAAAAAAATCTGGAATGACTCCACTCGACTTTCCGAACATTGAGTAATTAACAGTTTTGTAGATAAAGTCAAGGAAGAGGAGTTGTTAAACAAACAAAAGAGAGAAAACCATAATAGAGTGTTTGAGTATTTTTCTCCATATATTACACGATGTTTTATTTAACGCTACTGAACTTTGAGCCCATAGAGAGCCCCCAAAGCACAACTTTTTTTTTTTTGTATTAATTCATTTTGTCAATATATATATATATATATATATATATATATATATGTGTGTGTGTGTGTGTATATATATATATATATATATATATATATATATACATATATATATTTGGTCGATGTGTTTATATGGAAGGAAAAAAAATGTAATGTTTATTTATTTATTTATTTTTTAATTTTATCGCATAAATAGCATTTTTGAACAATGCACTCATTATTGCAATTCAACAATTGTACGAACACCTGCAACAATTGCGTATAAATAATGTGAACAATGCACGAAATTTTATTTCTTTCAACAATCAAATGCTTAACTTTTTAGCATTACTCTTCAGTCTAATTATAGACCTTATCTGAGATGGCGTATCCATTCTTAGAAGTGCTTTTTGTGATTTACTTTTTTAAAAAGTTTCTCACATGGCTTTTTTTTCAATTTTTCGAGTATACTGATATTGATGCTCGCAAAATTTACATATGTCCAGTCTTCTATGCTGGATTGTTGGAGTTTGATGATATTCCAGGTCAGGAAACTATTCATCCATCTTCTTCTAAATCAAATTTTTCGGCCAATGTTTCTTTTAAAAGTACTAATATTCTTGATCAAAATGAAAATCAACTCAATCCAATAATTGAAGAGCCAAATTACATTTCCGAAATCATTATTAAAAAATATACTGATAAAAATTGGGTTTTAGAAAGAAAGAAAGACATGTATATTTCAGCTTTAAATAGGGGCCGTCCTTTCAAGCATCCCAAAATAAAAAGACTGCCAAAAGTTAAAAGTCTGCCCACTATTTTTGAATCACTGTCTGAGACTGATAATGATGAACCGTTTGATATCAAAGGGAAATCAGTTCTTTCCCAGACAGTGGACGCAACTAGTAAAAATAACCATGTTTTTGTTTCATTGCCTGGGACTGATACTGACGAACCTTTGTTTCAAATCGAAGGGGACTCAGTTCTTTCTCAGGCAATGGGAACACTAAATGAAAATGAACAAGCCTATATTTCAGAACGACCTGGCAAAAAAAGGAAAAAGAAATTCCGAAAATTAAGGAAATTTTTTAAAACATGGTGTTGCTGTTGTTGCATTCCTAGTGTAAAGGAATAAAATCATATGGGATGTTTGATTGGAGTACGCATGGGGCCTGGAATATCAAAACTCCTCTGGCAGTAGGCAAGGGGGCCTGCCTTATCAAAACTCCCCATGAGAAACGTTGCATGGCGACCTCCTCGTGGTGTTTCTCGGGTTACGCTAACAGCCATGCTTTTAATGTAACATATAAGCCTTTTTGTGTGCGTGCATCTGAGTGTGAAGATGAGCGCGAGCATTATTATTATTATTTTTTTTTTAATATTCATTTCGTACCGCTATTTCAAGAAGATAAAATTTATATTTTCAAGAAAATTATATTATCAAGAAAATAAAATTAAATTTTCGCAGATATATCTGCACTTTGAATGCAAAAATTTACTATAAATTTTATGTTATTGAAATAGTGGTACGAATAACACAAAAAGTCCCTTGTGGCAGCCCTGTATCTATAGAATGATGAGGAAGTAAAATTGAGAAAAACCTTCCTTTTAGGCAATAAATTTTCTTCTCGCTCTAAATATTCTCTTGCTTTTGCTTCTGTTGTTTAGTTATGTTTTTCATAAATACTGGATTTACAATGGTTAAAAAGATCTTGCTTGTTCTTTGTGTTTTTAAGTAATGTATATAATTAATAGGCAAGCATGAAATTTGTGGTACACTTTTAACATATTTATTATAAGAGTAGAGGGTTGAAAATGGTATCATTCGAAAGATATGATTAGCCAAATTTGCAGAATACAAAATTTATTTTCTTACAATCTCAAGAAGGTATTTAAAAATACTTTTTTTTTTTTTTTTTTTTTTTTAATAGATATTTATTATTTTATGAATAAATAATTATTAAAGAGTTGATAAAATAAGAAATAAATAAGCCATTTTTACTATACTTTTATCCTAGTGTGATATAAAACCCAGTCAACCAACAAATCAACCAACCCATAATATAATTGATGAGATTTATAGAAAAATTCAAACTAACGTAAAATTTTGAAAGATTGCCGCCAAGCCCATCATGCATAGATAAAATAATAATAATAATTTTCAGAAACACGCTATGATGTATTTAGTACAGGAAAGAAGGATTTCTATCAGCATATCATAAGTCACTTGATTTACATGTGAAAATTTACTTAAAAGGGAATATTAAGTAAGTATTAGAATATAAGCTTGGGAATTTGATATCACACCCTTTTTAGACACAACTTTAATCCATTCTCTTTCTTTGAGCGTGGCTTTTTTGTACTTTTTAAATGTCTTTTTTGTAGATTTAAAATACCAAGATAATTGTGTTTTTTTTTTTTTTTTTTTCTGTATTTGTCTTCTTCCTCTTTCTTTTCTTTTCTTTTCTTTTTTTTTTTTTTTTTTTTAAGCCCCAAAGGCTATTGCTTTCAATCTGCGATAAAAACGTTGCCTGCCAACCGCAACTTAAAATAGAATGAAATATTTTCTCATATTATGGGATAGAGTTAAAGCAGCGCATACACATGTGCGCACCATTAACCTATTGTGCGCACACACACAAGCAGTAAAAATCGCACATCACTTATAAATGATGAAACACTTTCCCATACTTGCTGGGAAGGAAATAGCATTGTACTTGAAAATACCAAAATTTGCATAAGACATAATTCAATTTTACACATGCAAGTGTGCAGCAAAATCATGCATTACATTACTCATAAATTATGAAATACTTTCTCATCTTTAAAATAAAACTACTGCATTTTAAATAAATTGAGAAATACTTAATGTATAGAAATAGTTAATTTTGGTTTGCTATGTAATAGAAATAAAATTCTGTACAAAACAGAATTTAATTAAAAACAACAGAACTTTTTTTTTTTTTTTTTAAATCTTTTCTTCCATATAAAGACTTTACGTCCTATATCAGTAGCCTAAAAATTATTCTCTCAAAGCTACTAATTCTAGAAAGACCTCCCCTGTAAGTCGACTCACCATTCCCCCAGACCTAAAACCCTAGATAATCGCCCATAATCCCAATGCCGTATACCACAAAAACAGTAGAGAGGCGCAGGCGGTGCAGGGTTCGAAACTTCTGAGGCTAGCTCCTTAGGGTAAAATTCCGCCTTTATTTACAAATCAATACCAGCATTCTTTAAATAATTCATCAGATTATTCTCATTTGAATTTAATTATTTGCAATTAGATCAAATAGTTTACGTTTTATGTACGTTTCAGTTATGGATCAGAGTACTAAAAAATAATTTTTTTTTTTTTTTTTTTTCAGTAAATTTAATATACTTTGGTACGTGAATAGCATTTGACAATATAACTTCATTTTATTGCATTCAATCTGCGATGAAATTTTTGTCATTCACAAGTCTAATAACAGTAGGATGAAACAGTTTCCCATATTCAGGGCCCGATTAAGCTTTGAAGCTAGGTGAAGCTCAGCATCATTTCGGGGCCCCCTTTCATTTCGGAAAATCTTGTTTTCCTGTTACATATTGTAATATAAAAATGCTATAGACCAAAAAATAGTGTGCGTTTATGATTTTTATTTTTATTTATTTATTTATTTATTTCATACATCTGAGTGGTTTCTACACAGAACATTAAAATCATACAACTTTTTAATTAAGAACATTCAGATTTTTGAGGTTAAATAATAGATTTTTCCCAAAATAGTGATTGTTTTGTCTTGTTTTAGGTAACCTTTCTCAGAAAAAATTCAATCTCAGTGTGAAAATATGAAACAAAAAATTCAAGACCATGTTTTTAATCCTTACGGGCCCCCTATTGAATTTTAAAGGGGAAGCTTGAGCTTCCTGAGCCTTTTGGATAATCAGGCCCTGCCCATATTGTGGGATAGTGTGAGAGTTGCATGCACGGATGTGCTCACTAAAAACGATGACTCGCATGCACGTACACGGTGACACATGTATACACGCATGGGGCAAAATCGTGTATTATTCACAAGCCATGCACACTCTTTCCCATGTTTGTAATTCCACGTCTCTTTTGCATGGTTGGTTGGTGGAGTTTGTCGTTTAACGAACATCTTTTAAAGATCAAGGCTATTTAAACTAGGAACTACAGTTTAAGGTGAATTCCGAAGCACTACGAACATGAGCAGGAATCGAACCCGGCGTCTCCATGTTTGTAGGGGCAGTTTGCTTTCGTCATTGTGGGAGAAATTACGAAAATCTGAAGGACATATATTTCAGTTTGGGATCCCAATTTCTTTATTTTCTTTATTTGTTTTAATCTTACTCCTACTGTTCATTTATTTATTTTAATTAAATCCTAGCAAAGTTTTAATAACTAGGTGCAATATTTTATTCCCCTTCCATAGTTTACGGTTTGGCACAATTACTGCAACAAGAACTTTGCACAACATTTTTTCAGAAAACTTAAAAAAAAAAAAAAAAAAAAAATGTTTTATTTATTTTCTAGTAAAAAAAATAGAGATAATTTTATATGGACTTTGTTTTCTTTTCGACAGTTCATATTTTATCTTCAGCGATAAACATTCGCAAACATGATGATGCTTCGTCATGTACAAATAAATGTACGTATCATTGCAGATACTACAAAGTAAAAGTAAAGTTTTTTTTTTTTTTTTTTTTTTAAATCCGTTTGTAGTACTAACATCCAGAATATCTCAAAGAAAATATTCCATCGAGACTCCAAGACTATTCATCATATTCTGCGCATTAAATTATTTTGATTAATTTATGTAAATTTAAATAAAATTCTTTAAAAAAAAAAAATCCTAATTTATGTGTTATTCGATACAATTTTTACATTATTTTATACGTAACATATTTTTCGTCAAGTATAACACAGTAATACACACCTTAGTGAACAAAACAATTCAGATACATTGTAGGTTGTAAGTGTGTAGTAGGCTGTCAGTGAAAATGCTTTAAAATGCGGTTTTAGTTGTGTTACTTTTATTATTATTATTATTACTAATATTTATAATATGCCAACTTTTAGTATACTGTATAGACTATAGTGCATATGCAATATATGGGAAATATGCAGGGTTACTTAAAAATCAGTAGAATCCATTATTCTCTGCCTGTTCTAATTTAAAAGGAATGTATTTTAACCCTTTAAGGGTCAATTTTTTTTCATTTAAAATGAAAAGTTATCAGAATTTATGAAGAAGTCTAGAAGAAAAAAAATGAAGTTTTTCCACCGAAGAAAATTTTTATTAAAAATTTCCAGGACGAGATTTTGCAGTTGGGAATTAAAATTAGGTGGAGCCGCCCTTCAAAGGGCTAAATTATGTTACACATTGTAGAAATTTACACTTTAGTCGTGTGTTCTTTTAAGTACATATTTTTCCACCTCTAAATACTTCCCACAGAAAATTTACCAAGTGGAAGTCTGATATTATTTATTAAATAATAAAGGTTTCTCAAAAGAAGATGGCAATAATTAATAAAAGCTGGAGAAAATAAAATAAGATACATCAGAAAAAAAAAAAGAAAGAAAGAAAGAAAGAAAACGACGAAGTTATAATTTAAATTTCCGTATTTTATAGATCAACGCGTTTCAAACATAGTAAACATACCTTCTTTCGAAAGGATTGATGCACTTGCTCAAACTCATTTTTCAATTTCTCACACTAATGAGTTTCTGTTTCTATTCTGCTCTATTCACAGACTCTGTGACCCAAGGAACAGACGATGATGTCTCGCTCGATCGAAAAGAACGTTTTCTCCGTTGAATGAAGGGGAATTCCCGTTTGATGATGTCTGAAACAAAACAAAGGCTCAATAAATAAATACCGTTACTATGACAACAGAAAATTTTGAAATTTTAAAGGCTAATACTACATTTACAGGTACCGATTTATAGTGTGATTTGTTTCAAATAAATTTATGACGTATATATTATATAGTTTCGCAATAATTTTGAATTCATGGATAAAATAAGTGATGGTCAGGTATATGGGTGCCGGCATTGCCGGCAAGAGAGGCAGGTAGTATATGAGGCATAATGTAATTGGGAGTTCAATAAAACTTATTGTACTATATTTGGTTTTATAAAGTTTTAACTAGAATTTTCTCTCGGAATTTTAAAAATACAATGAATCAGTGGCGGATTTAAGGGGGGGGGGCTAGGGGGCTGAAGCCCCCCCCAAAACACTGTCATTCATAATTGAATTTTGCAATTGTAAATTTTTTATTGGTCTAGAATAACACTTTGAAAAATCTTAGCCCCCCCCAAAAGTCAAGTTCTGGATCCGCCACTGCAATGAATAATACATCTTTCTATGACAGATTTTAATTTACTAATACCAAGGCTATTCCTTATACGATGCGATTTATAAATAATAATTAATTTTCCCGGCGATGACAACCGCAACTTATCTGATCGATTTCTATGCACAAAAAAGCGATTTTTGTCATCTTAATCTCAAATGAAAAATTTATTAACCAGTAATGTCATTTAATTTTTTTTTAATTCATGAAATTGATACGTCTCTCCCTGATTGTGTAAAAATTAAGTAATTTTCACATAAACGATGCCGAAAGCAGTGAGGATTCGAACCTAGGTTTGTATGCAAAGTAGTTGATCGATTGACTAATTGACTGATTTCAACAGCTTTTTATTTATTTATTTATTTATTAAAGTTATTAGTCTTTTTTTTTTTAATCGGATAATTGGTTCAACAGATATTAAATAAAATAAAATCTATTTTAACTTTAAGGTTATTAATAAGGAAAAAAAAAGAAAGAACGAAAACAAATTGATGCCAAATATAAAAAAATGAATAAATAAATAAATAAATCAAACATTCATTATTACTTTTTTTTTTCAAACATGAGGCCTCCCTGTTGGGACTCAAAAAGATTTCGCGTTCTATCCGTGTGCTTGTCGGTCTGTCGCACGATAGTGGCCACAAAAATCACGCTATTGACACGAAATTTCGTACACATGTTCATGAGTCCCACGGAATCAGCTGTATAGTTTTGAGTGTGCATTCCATTTGTTGTTCGTGTACAGGGGCACGCCAAAGTTTTTCTTATCATAACGGCCTATGGGAGGAATTTGTATGTACCACGATAGCGGCCGCAAAAATCACGCTATTGACTTGAAATTTGGTACACATGTTCATGAACCCAACGGAATTAGCTTTGTAGTTGTAGGTGTGTATTCCATTTGTAGTTCGTGTACAGGAACACACCAAAATTTTTCTTATCATTACAGCCTATGGGCAGAATTTGTATGTACCGCAATAGCGGCTGCAAAAATCCTCCGATTGACTTACAAATTGACACTCACGTTCATGCTTTGTGTAGAAATAGCTGTATAATTTTTTCATGCCTATATTGTTTATGACTTGTGTACAGGGACACACTAAAATTCTTATCATTACGGCATATGGGGGGGGGATTTCGTTTAAATGCATTTTAACATCATTACTTTGTAATCAACAAAATGAAATTAGCGTACATTAGTGAGATGCTTTAACTTATGTTTCCTGCAGAAAATATGTGCTCTTAAGCTTCCTAGTTAATGTACAGGACCTTACAAAAGTGTTATGACAATATCACGTAATCATCTAAACTATGTGAAATTTCGAACAATTATTCTTGAAAAACGTAGAATAAGTTGAATAGTTTTTACTGGTGTATACAATTTTAATGGTTCGTTTACAGAGACACAAAATAATTTCGTGACATTAAAGCCTATGGACATTTTTTTATTTAAGCGCACTGTAATGCGTTTATGCTGCATTAAACATAATGGAATTAACATACATTGTAAAGACAATACATGTAGGTATTCCTTATACTGCTTTCTTTTTATTCTATTAAAATGTTCTCTTAATGTTAACGTTAAAATGATTTTGGTACTAAAATTCAACTGTCATATAAAGAACTAACTTCTATTTATATATATATATATATATATTCCAGAATCTATACATAAATAAATAACCTGGTGTGTCACTCACACGACTTTCTCTTACCCTGAAATTTAATACTATAAATACAGGTTGGAGATTAAGAGGTAAGATAACGATGTTATGTAAACCTATGTTAAACAATTCAAATTAGGCTTCGGAACAGTTTTATAAGATAATTCATTCTGTGTGAGGGGGGCTACCGCCCCCCCCCCCCCCCTCAACCCCCCGTTTCATTAATGTATCTAGATTTATATAAAATTTAATTCGGTTATCAAAAAATAATTCTGTTTTTAAAAAATAATTTATTAAAATTATTATTTAAAAAATTATCTTTTATGATAATGCAGACGATTTCCATATTAGAGAAGTAGTATAACACTAAATATCCAAAAAGAGTTCATTTTATTCTCAATATTTTAAAAAAATAATAATAATAATAGTAATTCGTTAAAAGTAAAAAAAATTGATAGCTTTATTTTAAATTATCGCAGATCGATGGTTCAACCATTCGTTTTAAAAGTATTGGCGAGCTCTGTTGAAAGATACCCATCATGAAAATTTACTCCCCTCGAGGGGGGACTTCCCCCCCCCCAGGGAGGGAGGCGAGGCTCCTACATACACAAATTTTTTTTCCCAGTTGACTATCTCTATTACAACATATATATATTTGTTTCATTTGGTTTAGTGCAGTCTATAGACGTTAAACTCTACTTATCTACAATTTCCCCCATAGACGTAATGTATTAGAATTCTCTTGATTGTCCCTGTACACGAACCATTTGCTTGATCTTAACGAAAAGCTTACTGTAGCATCTATATATGATACACATTTAGAATGCCAAGTTTGGAACGTCTGCTACTATTTGTTCTTGAGATATGCTGATAACAGACAGACACACCCACAGACACACACACAGACATACACACAGACAATTTGCTAAAAACATGATTTTTGTATTCAGGGGACCTCAAAACGTGTAAATATAACAAAATCTCGCGTTCGAAAATTTGACTCAAAAACAATACTTTCTCTACCTTATGGTAAGAGAAAGTAAAAATTAAATGCCTCCAAAAAGGCGCTTTTCTTATGTAAATGCTTATTTTTTACACAGAAGTTTTACAGATCCATCAACATGTTTTGTCGCCCTTCACGGTCTAGGTTTCGAATCCGTGTATTAAAAACGTCCTGTCGCAATATCATAAAGCCTCAAGATTTAATTTTAATTCCATCGCAAACTTTCTTTACTTCGTTTTCTCTTTTATTCGCAAATTTTATAAGCACTACTTCATCTTGACCAGCGCCGGGTAGACCAACTAGACTTATTATATAGTTAAATATATATATTAAGGTGTCAATAGAAGGTAAAATGTAGTGAAAATTAAACGACAAATTGGTCAATTTCAGTTGGAAAGTGTTCATAATCTATGCAACATGAATTATTTTTCTCCATTGTTTTTATTAATCCATTGAAAAGTTATAGCATTACAGATTCAAGGATTTATTTAACAAAACTGTATTAAATGTACTTTTTTTTTATATAGGAATTTTTGCTAGTGTTCGGAGACTTTTTTTACCGACTGTAAGAGTAGTCGATCATTGGCATAATATAAAGAAATCTTTCAAACTACATACGATGCGAGAAAAAAAAAGGGTAGCAGTATCGTCTGGATACAGGGTGTTATCTGTTGTCCGTTTGTTAACCGGATATATTGTTATCTGTTGTTAAAATGAACTGTAGCCAGCTCGCATTAATAATCAGATTATGTAATAACCTGAATTCTAGTTTATTGCACAATAAATCCTTGTAATTCTGACACAAATATTTCCAGGAAGAAATTAATGACTAACAACGTTCATTAGATGATATCCGGCTAAAAAAAATTCTACGAAAAGATTATAAATATAAAATAGTCGATGAATTATTTAATAATAATAATAATAATAATAAAAGATAAATGTTATTTATAAATATTTTTCCACAGAACGAAGAAAAAGATAATGATTTATCGATAAAATAATGATTAAAAAAAAAAGGTTTACACATGATTTTTTTTTTTTAACAAAGTCATCTATTTATTGTAATATTTTGTTATATTAAAATCTCGCACGAAATTAACATTAAATTCAGCACTGATGATACAGTAAATTTTCAAATGATTCTGTTTTGTTTCTTTCCACATTATCACAAATTCTGCACAACATAATTATTTATATACAAACTAGGCAGAGGCCACTTTTAATACAGTACATAAAGGGTCGTGTCCAAAAACAGCAAGGCAATAAAAATAATTTTTATTTTTAACTATAGAAGAAACTAGTATGTTGTGGCCACCACAAGACTTTATTCTATATTTTCCTATACAAATTCTCTCAATAACAATTTAAAAAAATTACGATTTTTTCCAAGTGTTTTCTCGTTAAAAGTAAAAAAAAAAAAATCGATAACTTTGTTTTAATTTATCACATATTTATAGTTCAACCATTCGTTTTAAAAGGTATTGACGAGACCCACCCAGGGGAGGGGGGGGATGCCTCCACATGCACAATTTTTTTTTTACTAATTAACTACTACTATTACCAATAAGTCATTAATTTTACAATCACAGGTTAAGAATAACTCTCATTATGTACATTTATACGGAATTTTGTCCTATACTGCCATGTTAAAAATTTAAAAAAAATACGATCACAGCACCACCTGTTGAGCGATTAATCCCCAAATCTAATCAGCCCCAGTTTATGTCAGGGGCCAACTAAATACTAAGTTGGTTAGATTTCGTTATTTAAAAAAAAAAAAAAAAAAAGATTTTTTTTTTTTCTTTCTTTTTTTTTTTTTTTTGTTAAAAGTAAGAAAAATCGATAACTTTGTTTTAAATTATCACAGATTTATAGTTCAACCATTCGTTTTAAAGGTATTGACGAGACCTTTCGAAAGATACCCATCTTGAAAATTTACTCCCCTCGAGGGGGGACTTCCTCCCCAGGGGGGGTGGCGAGGTTCCTACACAAACAAAAATTTTGTGCCAGTTGACTATTTCTATTATAAATAATTCTTGTAAATTTCAGAATGGTTACTAAAAAATAATTCTCTTTATGCACATTTATACAAAATTTTGTCCTATATCACCATGTTAAAAATTTAGAAAAAGCGAGATGGCAACGTAACCTGTAAGACAATTTTTACCAAAAGCTGATAGGCACTAATTTTTGTCAAGGTGCAACTACATACCAACTTGTGTGAAAGTCTGTGCACTAGTTCCTGAGATACAGTTGCCACAAACTTTTGTCACACACACACATACACACACAGACAGACAGACAGACATTTTCTAAAAATGGTGAAATCGTGTTCTACAGCTCTCAAAACGTGTAAATCCATCAAAAACCCGAGGTCGAAAATTTTTACGAATCCAATACTTTCTTCTATTGAATATAGAAGAAAGTAAAAATATCACAAAAGAACCTTTATAGCTTTATTTTTGAAGAAAAGCATTAAAAAATATTGCATTTGTGTAGCCTTGTATATCGTCTAAATATTGCTTATCTATCATAAAGTGTACTGAAAATATTCTCACTACATTTAAAATTTACATTGGATAATTTTCATTTATATCATTTATTTAATATATATGAAAAGCTTTGTGGTATCCAGTAATACTTTATTCAACTGAAAACAAAAAATAGCTTTATGTATCTAATAATATATATTAATTTTGTTATGTTACGTGCAGTATAAAAATACTAAAATATGCTTTAAACAAACACTTCTTATAGACCATAATGCATCGGAAATCTTTTGCAAGTCTCTGTGCATAAACCAATAGCGCCACTATGCGATTTTTAATAGAAAACATGCCATAATGAACTTAAATAACATATACAGTCGAACCTCGTTAACGTGAATTACTTTTAAGATGAAATGTTTCCACAATCCCCATCAAAATGAAGATTAGTTTAGTTATATGAAGATTAGCTACTGACAGCATGAACTACTGATAACATGAACAAATTTTTTGTCCCCCTTGAGATTCACATTAACGAGGTTCGATTGTATTACTTTTAAAACTATTAATTCAACAAACTGTAACAGAAATTAGAGGGTGGACAGACGTAGATAGAGATAGTATGTAGTACATAGAGAGAAAGGCTAAGGTAATGTGTTAAACACGCCAAAGACAACTGAAAATGCAATTCAAGCAAGTTTCAACTATAGCCCCTAATGTATCTGAATACTTTTGTGTAGCCTTGTAAACCTTAATACTGTTACGGAATTGTAAATAATTGTATTTATTTTTGTATAAATTCTTTCAAAGTGACTTAGCAAGTTGATAAAATGCTAATTTTGTGCATTTCTAGTCGTTTTAGCGTTAAAATAGCCTAAGTTTCCCTTAAAAACGCATTAAAAAGCTCCAATAAGGCAGGTAATGAATTTGGCGCCAAATTTGGCTAGTTTTTCCCTGCTTGACGATTTTTTTGACGACCTTGGCGATAAAGTCCTTATGGATATACCAAATATGGAAGCTGAAATCTCATTGGTTGACCACTTTCTGGATATTTCTAGAAAAATCTGGGTTCGACAGAGAAGTATAAAAGGAACGTTTTTTCCGTCAAAGCAGTTCAGTCTCAGATCAGAGTCAGTCAGTTTCGTCAACGCTTGCAGTGCTTATTGAAAGAGTTCTGAGCCTCTTTGAAAGAGACTTGCTTTATGTGTTATTGCTATACAGTTTGTACTGTGGATTTACTATTGACAGCTGTTATTTAAGCTGTGTTTACTGGTTGAATTGAAGCTGATACTTGGTTTATAGACCTGCATTATTCTGGAGTTTCCTGTAAATAAACTACTGAACTTTTGTAAGTTTCGCCTTTCATTCTCGGACAACTCACGAACTCCCAAGTACGCAACAATACTAATCATACCATATTCGACAGAAAACATTTTTTGTGTACGTACGAATAATAAATACCTCTCATATAACGCAGTGTATTAGACTACTTTTGAATGTTACTGTATTTTAACCAATAATGTTATTTACATCATTTTAAATAGGAAACATGCCATAGTGAACTTGAACAATATTTATAAGTTTCAAGAAATTCTATGAATATTTACGTCACTTAGAGCGCGAACAGAGACAAACCGAAGTCATATAAACACTTCTTAATTTTGTAGAAAGTATTCAAAATAGTGGTAAAAAAAAAAGGCATTAATTTTTTTTTCTTTTAATTCTGTTCGTATATACCGGTGGCTGTTCATATTAAATAAGTTAAATTACCTTGCCCTTCAAAGGTTAAAAAATGCGGCATAATTCTAGAGATTTTAATATTAACTCCTTTAAGACACAGTATATAGGTATACTTTTACATTGCAGTTTTTAAAACTGTTTTAGCACTGTATGCGTGTAATATAAAATGCAAAAAGTTTATCTGATGGTTTAACTTTGAACAAAGCGGCAAAATTCTAGAGATTTTTAAAGTTGATTCTTTTATTAGTAACCTAGCTTCCAAACTAGAATTTTCTGGATATAGTAATTTATCGCTAGTTCGTCGCTAAAACACTTTGGATGAGGCGAAATCCATGGAAACACATATGGAAATCTGCCTGTGAAAGTTGTTTCATGGCAGTAACACTATCAGTAAAGGGGAAAAAAATTTCCGAACAGTCTGAGATCATCTGATCAAAATAAGTAAATTTTACGAATTCGTTATTGTTTTTGTTGTTGTCGTGTGCCACTCTGAAATTCCAAGCCTCGGTAGTGGAACTATCCGGATTAAGGCAAGAGGGGTGCGCCTTCCGTTTTTAGCAGCGCCACAAAAGGAGGAAGAACGACTTTAGCTCCAGAAGCTGGTAAAAGATGGCGGCACCAGCCAATCAACAGGAACTCGAATTTTGATCCGGATCAGGGCCGAGTTAAACCCATGTACCGGTACCTCCAGAGGCATAATTTTTTATGGAAACTTGGAAGACTTCGCGACTACGACGGAATTTAACGTGCACCAGTCGCCATTAGCGTACACGACGGTCTTTGGCCGGCTCGAGAACCGAATCTGCAATCTTTCGATCATGAACTCTCTGCTCTTACCGACCAGGCAACCGCGGCCCTTTTACGAATTCATAACAATAGAAAATAATTCCCATTTCGCTGTTCAATTTTAGTTTTATAATGCCTTTCTTCTTATAAAAACATCTTTTAACGTCCTTTTTAATTGAATTCCATGTACACGACAAAATGCAAAGAGATTGTTTGATGGCCTAACCATAAACAATGAAGCGAAATTTCAGAGATTTTAAAGTTTTTTTTTTTTTTTTTTTTTTTTTTTTTTTTATTAGTAACATTGTTTCGAAGCTAGAACTTTTTGAATCTAGTAATTTATCGCGAAGTTCGTCACTAAGACACTTCGGATGAGACGAAATTCATGGCCTTCAACGTGTGGAAATCTGCCTGTAAAAGTTGTTTCACAGTAATAACACTATCAGTAAGGGGAAAACAAGTGTTTCTGAACCGTTTAGGATAAACTGATCAAAAAAGTAAGTAATGTTAAGTAATTCGCTATTGAATTTTTTTCTTCTTCTAATTTAATTATTAACTTCTTGTACGTAATTACTTCCATTACCCGTCTACCGTAGGTAATGGAAGTATTATATTCGGTCCAAAAATTCGATATCGAGATTTTACATGATTTACATGTTTTAAGGTCTCTTGAGTCCAAAAAAGTGGTTTTTGGCAATTCGTCAGTGTGTGTGTGAGTATGTGTGTGGAGAATCTTCTGACTATTATATCTCCGAAACTAATAAAGATTGAACTACGAAACTTCAGAATTGAGACAGGTCTGGTGTACAGGTGTGGGATATCCGAAACCGGAAGTGGGAGTGGAAGTCCGTATCTCAAAAACGGTTCGAACGATTTTCTTCAAATTTGCTATATAAACTCGCTGTAAGATATCCTTTCGAATGATATAGTTGGTTAGTTCAGGAAAAATGATAGGCGTCCTGTATAAATAGCTCAATTTCAGAAATCACAAATGTGTTCCTTTCAAAACGGCTGCTGGATTTTTTTCAAACTTGCAATATTAACCCTCTCTTAAATATCATTTTGTGTGTAATTGTTTTTCGGTCAACAATTGAATATGCCAAGTTTTGGTAAAAGTTGGTATCTCAAAAACGGCTCTAACGATTTTCTTGAAAATTGTTACATAAACCCATTTTAGATATCCTTTCTCATGCTTTACGAGGTCATTACAGGAAAATTAACAGTCATCCTGATCAGATAGATCAGCTTTAGATCTCAAAAATTGGGGTTTCAAAAAAAAAAAAAATTCTACTTTTTTTTTTTCTTTTTTTTTAACTCGCTATGTAAACTCTGTTTTATATGTCTTTACGCGTGTATTAATTTTCTCTTATTGGAAAATTTTTAGTTGTCTATTTCATTAGGTCAATTCTATGTCTTCTGATCACATTATCTCCAAAAAGTGCATATAATACGTGTAATAGTGGGTAATGGAAGTCGTGTGGTTGTTTCACACCCGATTTTTTTTTTTTTTTTTTTTATTTCATTCAGTGTGCAAGACGAGGGGAATGTTAGTTGTTTACGAACTCGTTACATTATAAGATGTAGTTTCACATTGTAGTTTTTTAAATTGTTTTAGTTCTGTATGTATCTGTATTATAAAGTGCAAAAGAGATTGTTTGATGACCCAACCTTAAACAATATGGCAAAGTTCCAGATATTTTAAAGCTAGTTATTTTATTAGTCAAATAGTTTCAAAGCTAAAATTTTCAGGATCTAATAATTTATCACCAAGTTCGTCGCTCACACTTTGGATGAGGCGAAATCCATAGTCATCATCATAAATCTGCCTGTAAAAGTTGTTTCACAGCAATAACACAATCAATAAGGGGAAACCAAGTGTTTTCGTTTAGGATCATCTGATCGAAAACATAAGTAATGTTTACTAATTCATAACAATATAAAATAAAGTTCCCGCCGCTTATTAAAATCACATTCGTTCTGAGCCAAAGTGATTTTATTAAGCGGCTGATTTTTATATACGGCGAACGTTCCTGCACTTAAGGAAAAGGTACTACTTCCCTGAATTTGGAAAGAAACTTCAAAAGGTGAAGAATAATGCAATTAGTAAACAATATTAATTAATTTGTGATAGATAATTAATTAATATTTTCTTCGATATAAATGAATTAAACGTACTCCAAGTTCCCATGCACTTTCGTTTGAGGAAAATCATCATTACTTTCCGAAATGAGAACTAGAAATTGACTTTTAATAATTAGGAATATAAAAAAAAAATACTATTTCAAATCAGATTTGTAACTTATTACTGCGTTTTGAAAAATAAGTTCCTTGAAATTTTTACGGAGGTAAGTGATGGGGGGTGTTTAATTTGTAACTGCTGCAAGTGTGTGTGTGTGTGTGGGGGGGGGGGATATCACATTGTAAATAAAAAAAATTAGTATGCATAAATGATATTTTTGGCTGGTGAGGAGATATTTTTGAGTTTATTAACCGGCGATGCTGATTTTCGGTAGCTTTAAAAGTAATTTGTATTGATTTGATTCCGTTCTTGGAAATTTGATCAGATTAAGCGGCTGATTTTATTAACCAGTGAATTTATAAAGCGGCGGTTACTGTATATCCGATTTCGCTTTTAAACGATAATTTTAAAATCATGTTTTTTTTTTTTTTTCTCTTGTACGTCAATCTTAATTTTATTCTATGTGCGAGACGAGTGGAATTTTAGTTGTTTATGAATTAGTTATACATATCAGATACTGCATTCTTTCACTGCCGTTTTTAAAACTGTTTCTGTTCTATATGTAGTATATTCTGAAAAGGAAAAAAAAAAAAAAAAACAGTGATTTCGAAAATAACTATTTAAAAAAATTATAAAAGCAAATATTTATATATTTTAAATTGATGGTTGAAGGGATTATATGGGCGATTCTCAAAATATGGTATCATTAAATGTTAACTAAGATTAATTTTAAAATCTTACTTAAATTGAGCATCTATTGAAAATATGTTACAAAAGTATATGCAAATACCTTTATAACATTTATTTGAAAGGTTTTTTATGTTTAAAAATTTATTTAAAATTAGATAAAAGTATATTTAAAGTTACTTATTAAGCATTAAATATAATGCATTTGCGTTTGAATAGCGTTGTTTTGATATTTATTTTTGAACATAACAAGAACCAAAAACATTTTTCTTCCAAACATTTCAAACCAAATACTTATAAAGTATTAAATATAATGCGTATTTTGAGTTCAAATAGCGTTGTTTTGGTCGTTAATTTTGGAAATAACAAGAACCAAAAACCGTTTTCTCTAGAAATGTTTTTGATACTTGTGTTTTATTTATACAAAAACATCTAAATATTTAAAAGAAAATATTATAATAAATGCCTTTTCATAAGTTTTAGGACATCAGATCATTTTTAAAAATATATTTACCGAACAAATTTTCGCTTTTCGATCCTTACGTAATATGTACATCATAGTTGTTTAGTTAAGAACAATGCATTTATTGAAATTTTTTTTACAGAAACACATATAAATGCTTAAAAACGTTTCAAAAACTATTTTAAAGATAGATAAAATCGTTTTAAGTCACTTATTCAACGTATTTTGAGTTCAAATAGTACCGTTGCCTCGATCTTACTTTTAAACATACCAAAATAATAAAATATTTAAAAAATTATTTTAATGATAGATTAAAGCGTTTAAAGTTATTTATTTAACATATTTTACGTTCAAGTAGTAGCGTTACTTTGAATTACTTTTGGGCACAACAAAACAATAAAACATTTAAAAAAATATTTTAAAGATAGGTGAAAGCGTTTAAAGTTTAAAGTTATTTATTTAATGTATCTTGCGTTTAAATAATGCGTTATTTTGATATTACTTTTGGACATAACGAAATGCTGAAAAAATTTCTAGAAATGTTTTCTATTTTGTGCTGAATTTATATAATAAGACCAAAAATTTTTAAAGAAAACTTTATAGTAAACGTCTTTTTATGAGTTCTAGGTTATTAGATTATCTTTAAAAAAAGAGTATACCGAAAAAATTTTCACTTTTCGTTTTCGATCCTTACGTGATTTTGACAGGGCAGCTGCTTATTTAAGAAAAATGCATTTACTGAAAAGAAATTTTACAAACTAGAAACTTAAAAAAAAAAAAAAAAAAATTATTTTAAAGACGGATAAAAGTTTTTTAATTATTTGCTTAGTATAATTTGAGTTCAAAAAATAGTGTTGTTTCGATAGTTACTTTTGACATAACAAAATATTCCCTTATATCGTTGTACTGGATTAAGTCTTTTTCCCTACATCGATTGTGATGTTGCAGTGAAAGTAAAAATAAATGGCATTTTCATTCGATTTCAGTGAGGTCGGTCTTGATAACCAAATTTTGCGAAAAATGGTAGTTTAGGATTCCCGAAATTTCGAGACTCTACACTGAACAGGAACAGAAATCTAGAACTTTCCATGGGATTCTAGACAGCATTATCGCCAAAATGAATAAACAGAAGTAAATTTTTCTATTTCTTCTGTGAGAGAGAGAGAGTAGCCTGTACGAGTCAGTGTTATTCAGAAAGCCATTTTGAGCGATTGCACATATATAACTATGTTCTAAGCGATTAATTTTTGTTCGTGGATCAACGATATTCCTGCTTTGTGGAGTATTTGGCGCCGTTTCTTTACTCTTGTGGAACAAGTGATTGTTTGCTTAGACAGTTTCCAGAACATTCGTCGAATAATAACTTTAGTGATACGAGCGACAGCTTTATTGAAATGCTTCGAGAATATTCATTGAATTGGCTGTACTATTGGACTGTTTCGAGAGTATTTGCTGAAATCACAGCTTTGTTGTACTATTTTGTGAAGTCACGTCGAATAAAGTTCATCCTTCGACAAGAAACTATCTGTTTCTTTACGGAGTACTTTCTCCACACAAGAAAGTCTGCATTTTATTGAAACAATATTAAAGTATCATCTTAAAAAAGCATTAAACTAGTACAGTGCGACCACGTTTCCTACGACTGGGCCGAGTGCCGGGGTGAGGCCGAGTCCAAAAGTTTGGAGGGATGCAAAATTGGCCGAGAGATAGTTATTTGGCAAACATCCAGTTATTCGGTGTTCCCTTATCGCTTGTTTTCTTTCAGTCACCCCCTATTTTAACACTGGACTCGTTCAATCCGCACTTGCGCAGAGACTTCCATGCACGCAAGAAATGTGGTTAAAGAATACTTTATTTATTTATTTATTTTCGAAATTATCAAACAATCATACTTTTTTCTAATTTCATTTATTATTTTTCATTAAAAATAGCTGGAAAGTCATATTTTTATTTTATTTTATGTATTTATTTTTGAATCTGTTACAGTTCAATCGTTACATTGAATCGGCTAACAATTTGAATTTTTTTAAATGATTGTTTTAACACAAATTAGTAAAATTTTAATATATTTATGCAAGCTTTTACAATAAATTATATCAATTCTTTCATGTAAGTAGAATTAGAAATTCGGTGAAAAAAAAAAAAAAGTTTAAATACGAATTAAGTTTATTTATTAAGGTTTAAGAGTTATGGTGTGTATTTAGTGAACTGCCTATATAAATTGAGACTGTGAATTAAAATATAAATATTTTATTCATAGATCTAAATTAAAATTTGTTTTAAATTTTATTAATTTTAAATATTTTATTTATTTAATATAATTATTTATATTTGAAAAATATTAAATTTGAGCATTTTATAAATTGTATCATAATATACAACACAGTCTTCTGTAGTACAATGGGACTATTATACAATAACTTACATGCAAAAATATCTTTAATACGTAGGGTTATAGTAAAGTTTGTAAGACAGTGAGGTCTCATCCGCTCGATGTAAGTGTAAGTTGTCTATGGAGCGTTTGGTTATTTGAAGGTAAGATGTCCATTCGAGTTTTATTTAATTGGCGTTGGTTTCGGAGTAAGTATAAATTGCCCATGGAGAGTTTGATTAGTTGAGTTAAGGGTAAGATGTCCATTCGAGTTTTATTCAGTTGGCGCTGGTTTTGGAGAAAGTGTAGATTGTCCCTTTAGAGTTTGGTTAGTTGAGGGCAGTGTTGGGCATAATTGATTAAAAAGTAATTGAATTACAATTAAATTACAGTTATAATTATTTTATTGTCAATCAATTAACAAGTAAATGATTACAAATAAATTGAATTACTTATTCGATTTATTTGTAATAATTTAATTTATTTGTAATCAATTACTTGTTAATCGATTGACAAAAAATATATATATATATATAATTATAATTTAATTATAATTTAATTGTAAATCAATTGTACTTCAATTACTTTTTAATCAATTATGCCCAACACTGGTTGAGGGTGAGATGTCTATTCGAGTTTCGTTTAGTTGGTGGTGGTTTCGGAGGAAGTGTAAATTGTCCATTCGAGTTTCGTTTAGTTGGCGGTGGTTTCGGAGGAAGTGTAAATTGTCCATGGAGAGTTTGATTAGTTGAGGGTGAGATGTCTATTCGAGTTTCGTTTAGTTGGCGGTGGTTTCGGAGGAAGTGTAAATTGTCCATGGAGAGTTTGATTAGTTGAAAGTGAGATGTCCATTCGAGTTTCGCTTAGTTGGTATTGGTTTCGGAGGAAGTTTAAATTGTCCATGGAGAGTTAGGTTAGTTGATGGTGAGACATCCACTCGAATTTCATTTATTTGGCGTTGATTTCGAAGGAAGTGTGGAAAGTACTTGGAACAAGGAAGTAAGGAAGTTTTAGAGGTCACTTATATGTCAGTATTTTCAGTTTAGATGTTTTAAGATGAACGTATTGCTCCAGTTAAATGATTTAAGTAAAATCGGTGAATCCTCGGGTATGTTTAGCGCGAATACGTTATCTTTTGAAAGTGCGCGTGTTCGGCTAATATAAATTATTACAGTGGACAAGTTAATCAAGAAGAAATTTTTTAGTGAGTTTAATTCAACATTTAGACACTCTGACACTAAGCCGTGCTTTAAGCTAAAGATCTCTAATAATAATGATAATTTTTTTTTTTTTTTTTTTTTTCAATATAGGGCTTTTATTTTTATTGACGTTAGATACTTACAGGAGCAAATATGAGGGAGAATGATGGAGCTGCAACTAATGAGCCCTTACAAGTTTTAATTATTATTGTAAATAACCAAGACATATGCATATATTTACAACTATTAAGATTGATTTGATTGGTTTTAAGAAGCCGTTGAATGAAGTATACCTCATCTGCCCTATTTTTCAATGAAGACTTTCAAAAAATCAACACTCAAAAAAGAAAAAAAAAAAAAATGAAAGAAAGAAAGAAAAGAAAGAAATGTATTACTATGGATGTAGCACAGTACAAAATGTAATGTTTATTAATTATAGAATAATGTTTGTTAATTATGGACAGTGACCTAAGTCTCGATTATCTTTTTATTTTCTCTTACCCATACGGTCGAGAAAGTATTGTTTTAGGATCAAATTTTCGAACGTGAGTTTTTGTTATATTTACATGTTCTGAGGTCCCCTGAATACGAAAATCATGTTTTTAGCGAATGGTCTGTGTGTCTGTTATCAGCATATCTCAAGAACAAATAGTAGCAGAAATTCCAAACTCGGTATTCTAAATATGTATCATATAGGGATACTACAGTAAGCTTTTCGTTGAGATGAAGCAAATGGTTCGTGTACAAGGACACTCAAAAGTATTCAAATACATTATGTCTATGGGGGAAATTGCAGGTAAGTAGAGTTTAACATCTATAGACTGCACTAAACCAAATGAAACGAATATATACTTTTTGTAATAGAGATAGTCAACTGGGAAAAAAATTTTGTGTATGTAGGCGCTTCGCCTCCTCCCTGGGGGGGAAGTCCCCCCTCGAGGGGAGTAAATTTCCATGATGGGTATATTTCAAAAGAGCTCGGCAATACCTTTAAACCGAATGGTTGAACCATCGATCTGCGATAATTAAAAATAAAGTTATCGATTTTTTTCTTTTTTAACCATTTTTTTTTTTTTTTTTTTTTTTTATGTAATATTGAGAACAAATTCAACCTTTTTTTTATATTTAGTGTTATACTACTCTTAGAATAACTTAAAAACGAATAATTTTAGGAGATTTAAATGTTGTATTTTGAAGTTAATATCAGTTTATTGCTGGAAAAGTTTGATCACGATTGATAAGTTTCAATGAATGTTGCGTAAGAAAATTGTCTCTATAATTTTAAGTAAACTTTTAATTTTAATAACAGAATTAAATTCTATATAAATGTAGGTGCAATAATGAAACGGGGGGTTAAGGGGGGCAGTAGCCCCCCTCACACAGAACTAATTATCATATAAAACACTTCCGAAGCCTAATTTGAATTGTTTAACATAGGTTCACATAACAGTACTCGTTATCTTATCTCTTAATCTCCAACCTGTATTTATAGTATTAAATTTCTGGGTAAGAGAAAGTCGTGTGAGTGACACACGAGATTATTTTTGTTATCATTCAAACTTTGCGATACCGCTCCAAAAACGCATCTCAGCTAATAATAAAATTTAATTCTGACAGCTAAATCTGTAAATTAAGATATTACTCAAGCTTTTTTAACAGATCGATAAAAACATCCATGCATTTACTACTGATAAAACAGTCCATTCTGATAACATATTTATTGCTTAAATATACGTTTTAAATAATTTTAAATATGCTTTAAATTAAAATTATGCTTTAACTGATAAAACAATCGAAATTTTCCAAATACGATACTCGTTCACGTTTATCCTCTGAAGCTATTTTATCAGTGTGGAACATGATAAGAAAACTCATTGCATTTTACAGAGAAAACTGAATGATAAACCGGCCATATCCAGAAAATACTGATTGCGATCATGCAATACAGTTACTACTACGCACTACTTTTACAAATTACCTGAAAAATGTATTTATAGCAATTAACATGACGCCTACACTGTCCGATTGAACACAAGTCGCACTCATCGGCCTTACCGTTGGCGAATTTCCATGTTTTTTCTCTAAAACTCGCGTAAATGCAGGCGATTTTCATCTCAGAGAAGTATAATACTAGGTAGCCAAAGAAAATCAATTTTGTACTATACAAAATATACCGTAAGAAATCTTTTATTTTTCCTACCACACATACACAAATTTGAAGGAATATATTTTAGTCAATATATATATGTGTGTGTGTTCTAAATAATAGATATAAAATTCTGTACAAAACAGAAATTAATATAAAATGACAGGATTTTTTTTTTTTTTTTTTAAGAATAACCTCCCATTAAAGGCATGTTTTAACTGTATTACATTCCTTTGCAACGGTTACAATATTCATTTTTACTTTCTCTTACCCATAAGGTAGAGAAAGTATTGTTTTTGGGTCAAATTTTCGAATGCGAGATTTCGTTATATTTACACGTTTTGAGGTCCCCTGAATACGAAAACCATGTTTTTAGCAAATGGTCTGTGTGTATGTATGTCTGTCTGTGTGTGTGTCTGTTATCAGCCTATCTCAAAAACAAATTATCGCAGAAAGTTCAAACTTGGTATTCTAAATGTGTATCATATAGGGATGCTACAGTAAGCTTTTCGTTAAGATCAAGCAAATGGTTCGTGTACAGGGACAATCAAGAGAATTCCAATATATTACGTCTATGGGGGAAATTGCAGGTAAGTAGAGTTTAACGTCTATAGACTGCACTAAACCAAATGAAACGAATATATATTTTTTGTAATAGAGATAGTTAACTGGGGAAAAAATTTTGTGTATGTAGGAGCCTCGCCTCCACCCCTGGGGGGGGGGAAGTCCCCCCTCGAGGGGAGTAAATTGTCATGATGGGTATCTTTTAAAAGAGCTCGCCAATACCTTTAAAACGAATGGTTGAACCATCGATATGCGATAATTTAAAAAGAAGTTATTGATTTTTTTTTTACTTTTAACGGAAAAAAACTTAGAAGAAAAATCGCATTATTATTATTTTTTTTTTTAATATTGAGAATAAAATGGGCTTTTTTTAGATATTTGGTGTTATACTACTTCTCTAATATGGAAATCGTCTGCATTATCATAAAAGATATATATATTTTTTAATTATAATATTAATAAATTATTTTTTAAAAACAGGATTATTTTTTAATAACCGAATTAAATTCTATATAAATGTAGGTGCATTAATGAAACGGGGGTTGAGGGGGGCGGTAGCCCCCCTCACACAGAACTAATTATCATATAAAACTCTTCAGAAGCCTAATATGAATTGTTTAACGCAGGTTTACATAACAGTACTCGTTATCTTACCTTTTAATCTGCAACCTGTATTTATAGTATTAAATTTCAGGGTAAGAGAAAGTCGTGTGGGTGACACACCAGATTATTTAAATTCTCTTTGTTATAGATTTAGTATAGGATCCGCTTGGCTACTTTTGAATTTTCGTTGCCATTTCGACGACGAATTAAAATAGTTATCGCAAATGTGTAATTAAAAATCCTTGGTGAGAAACGGACGCGATACTTCGGTGCCAAATTTCAAATTTCGCCGAGGGGGCTGACACTAAAGCTGTTCAATTTCTTTCACACAATTTTTCTAAATTTTATTTATTTATTTAACTTTTAACTTGATAAGTGAGGGAAAAAATAAAACATTTTTAATTGGTCTAAATATACAAAAAGTGTAAAAATAAATAAAGAATGTCTTGTCCCTCCATTTAAAAAAAAAGTTAAACTTTCATTCCCCCCCCCCCCCCAACGTAAAAAGAAATATATTTACTATTCGCGTGCAATTTGTATATTTTCTTTTATATGAAAAAAAAAAAGAACGAGTATTTTTTATTATTATTATTATTATTATTATTATTATTATTATTTTTTTTTTTTTTTTTTACATAATTTTAAAGTGAAAATGGGGTTCTTATTTAATATCTTTCAAAACAATTATCTAATTGAACTAATAAAATATGGCGTCAGCTCTGATTTTGGTCCGAAAACATAAATAAAATTACTCTAGTCAGCCTCGCAAAAAATTTTATTTTGAAATTTTATTCATATAAGTGAAATAGCTGAGTCAGAGGGGAAAATGGGAAATTTAAACTAGCTATTTTTAACTATCAGTAAAATTTGGTTCTGCTAAGAAATTTCATGCCAAATTTCATGCCGTACAATAGTCAGGTTGTGGCAAGTAGCTATTTTTAATCTTAAAAAAAAAAAAAATTAAAGCATAAAATTAGCACAAATATTAAAATGCAATCTTCAACTTTTTAAACCACTGAATCATAATTTCCATTTTACGGGTATTTCCCCTTTTATTAAATACATACGAAAATTATTTATACAGTTATGGTGTCCAACTTCCGAAGATTTTCGTTGTGTATCCAGAAGCCAGCTGCAGGTAAATATTGCTCTCGTTTATGGTAACTACTAATACACACATGAATGAAATCATAGTATACACAGCTTTTTTACAGGATCGAAATATAAAAGAGGAAACAGTAATACGTGAAGCTAATATTTCTAATTACACTTTGTAAAGCTTGTGTATTTTATGTTTCCAGACATATCTTGGATTGGAAACTGTTGTGACTGTGGTGGCGGAGTAGCCGCGTATAGATGAAGATAATGATGAACTTCTATAAACATTTAATTAACATTTAGCACCATACATCACTTTATATACATATATACAAAATACACATTTTAAAAGAACATTTCGATGTATTTTGATAGTTGATAATAGTGTTCATGGAAATAGTCAAATCGATGTAAAAAGAATAGAATAGAATAAGTTTTTATCGATGTTGCCAGATTCCTTTTTGGAAAGTACAAAACTCGGGAGAAATAGAAATAAGTAACCAAGGAGAATACAATAATTGTGGACCGCTATTTATTTTTCCTCAGCCAGAAAAAATAATATTTGAGAAGTGATGTATCTGTCTAGAAAAGGAAAAATTAATACTATAGACAGGCTTGTAATTCCTTCTCCTTTTAATACATTAATAGAACTAATTATGCTTAGAATGCAGATGTACAATAATTAAATGTTTTTAAAGGCAGTGATGACCCCCCCCCCAAAAAAAAAAAATCTTGTTGCAAAAACATTTTTTTTACCCGATGACTATATAGGCGACATAATAGGCGAGACGTAGCAAAACCTCGACGATAGCTTCAGGGTCCCGAGCGCAATTCCTTCCCGACCTTTGATGACTTTTACTAGTCAATTTTGACCTTTTATTCCTTCCGGTGTTAGAAACTTTTTTTTTCCCCACACACACTTAAAATTGTGAGATTTTTCCTTCTCGCCCTACGCTTTTTTTCTATGGATTTTTAGCCTTTTTTCTTTGACTTTTACATTCTAAAGTACCGCACTTTAGAATGCACACTCCAAAGGACTTTAGAATGTAGAAATCGAGGAAGAAAAGGCTAAAAATCCATAGAAAAAAGCATGGGACCAGAAGGAAAGAAACTCACAATATTAAGTGTGTGTGGGAAAAAAAAAAAAAAAAAAAAAAAAAAAAGACTAACATCGGAAGAAATAAAAGGTCAAAATTGACTATAAAAAGTCATCGGGCTCGGAGCCCTGAAACTATCGCCGAGGTTTTGCTACGATTCGCCTAGTATGTGACTATCCTATGTGTCAAAAGTTGAACGATCAGTTTATTTTAAGAACAATAATAAATAATTTCTATCTTGCAGAAAAATGTCGTAAGTTATGTATCAATTACCAATGAAATATGTTTTGTCAGTTTTTAGCCTTGCTAAATACAATTAATTATTACTTTTATTGTGTCACAGATTCTTAAATGTGTATTTGTTTTTCTAGGAAGAATCGGAAGTTATTATATTTTTCTAACCCCTGCGCCACGAATAATGGTTCCGGTTTCCCATCATTAAGTGCATCCGCAATTTGACCTTATGTTTATTAAGTACGTAATTGATTACAATTATTTAGAAAAGCTATAATGGAGAAAAAATATCTCTACTTACAATAAAATATGTGTGTGCGTGTGTCCGTCGATTTGTATGCAAATGGCTGAACACAGAGCTACAGAATTTTGTATGTAGATCCGTTTCGATCTGTCCTAATGCACCTCAAAATCCGATTTCTGAATTTTTGATCAGCTTTTTAAAAATTGATTTTGAATATGTATTTATATTGAAATTAGGAGTGCCACGTGCAGAAAAAAATACTGCCACGCCATCCTTATAAATTCAAGCTCCCTTTGATAGCAAGTTAAGTTCTATAAATTCCTTATAATGATTATTTCTTAAATGATCGACTATGGAGATAGAAACATATAAATTTAAGACGTCTTTCTTTGCCCCATTAACTCAGTCGGTTAGAGCGTCTTGCTAATAACGCGACGGTCATATGTTCGATCCACCAAAGGCCAATGTGTTACATTTTGTAGATAATTGATAGAAAAAGATATCAATTGATAAAAGAAAATCTTTCAGTGTCTTCACAGTACACTAAACCACATGGATGACGAAAAAGTGATGTAAAACAAAATTAAACTTAGAGGTGTGTTGGTCGCATTGTAAGCAAACGTCTGATCGCAGAGCTACAGAATTTTGCATGCAAATCCGTTTTGAGCTCTCCTTGATGCACCTCGAATCCCTATTTTCGAATTTTCGATTATTATTATTATGTTTACTTTCTGAACACTATAGTGAGGAAAGTATTGTAATCTTGTCAAAAATCCGAATTTGAGTTTCTGATGTTTCTATACGTTTCGAGGTCCCCTGAGTCCGTTTTCACTATTTTTACGATGATGTATGTATATGTGTGTGTGTATGTATGTGTGTATGTATGTGTGAGTGAACACGCTAGCGTCTAAACGCTTCTTTCGAATAAGCTGAAAGTTGGTACGTATATTGTAAGTCACCATAGTACGAACCCTATAGAGTTTGGTGAATCTAGTGCTTATAGTTTTTTTACAGGGACACCAGGAAAAACTCGTTATCATTATGGCCTATGGGGCCTAATTTTTAAAAGTGCGATAGCGTCTAAACGCTTCATTAATTTGAGTAAAAAATTTGTACACATGTTATAGGTCACAGTTGAACGAACTGTATAGATTTTGGTGGATTTAGCACTTACAGTTTTTTTACAGGGACACAAAGAAAAACTCTTTATCATTATGGGCTATGGGACCAAATTTTTAAAAGTGCGATAGCATTTAAACGCATTATTCAATTGAGCTGAAAATTCATATGAATATTATAAGTCACTGTTGTACTAACTATACGCATTTTGGTGAATCTAGCATTTATAGGTTTTTACAGGGACACAACGAAAAATTCTTTATCATTATGATCATGGGCTCAAAGTTCAGTAGCGTTAAATAAAACATCGTGTACTATATGGAGAAAAATACTCAAATACTCTATTATGGTTTTCTCTCTTTTGTTTGTTTAACAACTCCTCTTTCTTTACTTTATCTACAAAACTGTTAATTACTCAATGTTCGGAAAGTCGAGTGGAGTCACTCCAGATTTTTTTAATTAGTTAAAATTCTTATTGCTGGGGAGATTGATTGGTCTGCCATCTGTTGTCATAGAGTGAAGATGAAAATCAGTCCGAAAACATTCACTGAAAAAAAAGGGAAGTCTGTGACATCTACAAAATAAAACGTGGCTCTGGTAAAAATAGTGCCACGTCATCCTTATAAATTCAAGTTCCTTTTGATAACAAGTTCAGTTCTATAAATCCCTATTAGAATTCAAGAACGTTTTTACTATCGCAATCAGATTTATTCAAAAATTTCTGTAAATAAAAACGACACAAACGGCGAGTATCTATAATTTTCATTTATGACCCAATTCTAAACGAGACTTTCTCGCAATAAAAAAAAAAAAGATTTATAATATTGTTTTATTATCTAGAAAAATGTATAGACTCAGGGGTGATTGTGACTCAAAGGTAAAAACGCTGAAAATTAGAGCCTCAAATTAGAAACCCCCCAAAATATTAAATAATACTCAAACTATTTAGGCCAGAAGCCCTCAATCCTTTTACATTTCCTTCACATATCAGCTGCATAACAAATGAACAACCAATGAAAGCAAAAAATAACTTTATAGAAAATATGAAAATACAGATGGCTTAGAGTAAAAACCCTGAACACAAACACCCCTGTAGACTAGAAATTCTCAATCATTTCTTCTATTTACTTTATTTGTCTACCTTATACATATATCAGAAATCTATATTTCTAGTTTGGGGATTCAGAAAATGACTACTTATTCGTTCTAGATGAAAGTGGCCTATACACTGGTGGAAAAAAAAATCCCAACACCAAGAAAAAATTATTGTACAGTAATGAAATTTCAGCAATACATTTGTCTAGGTAACATATTTAATTGATTAAAGTTTCAAGATCACAGGTAGAGCCATTTTAAATGTGAAATGTTGGTACATTAGTAACCGGTGTAACCGCCAGAATTTTGAATGCAAACATGCAAACGTGCATGCATTGTGTCGTACAGGTGTCGGATATCAGTTTGTGGGATGGAGTTCCATGCCTGTTGCACTTGGGCTGTCAATGCAGGGACGGTTAATGCTGGTTGTGGATGACGCTGGAGTTGTCGTCCAATGATGTCCCATACATGCTCGATTGGAGAAAGATCTGGTGATCTAGCAGGCCAAGGCAACATGTCGACACTCTGTAGAGCATGTTGGGTTACAACAGTGGTATGAGGGCGAGCGTTATCCTGTTGGAAAACACCCCTTGAATGCTGTTCATGAATGGCAGCACAACAGGTTGTATCACTAGACTGACGTACAAATTTGCAGTCAGGGTGCGTGGGATAACCACGAGAGTGCTCCTGCTGTCATACGAAATTGCTCCCCAAACCATAACTCCAGGAGTAGGCCCTGTGTGTCTAGGCCGCAGACAGGTCGCTAGCAGGCGTTCACCTGGCCTCCTTCTAACCAACACACGGCTATCACTGCGACCAAGGCAGAACCGGCTTTCATCAGAAAACACAACAGATCTCCACTCCGTCCTCCAATGAGCTCTAGCTTGACACCACTCACGTCGCAAACGGCAGTGGTTTGGAGTCAGTGGAATGCACGCTACAGGGCGTCTGGCTCGGAGCTGTCCTTGAAGTAACCGATTTGTAACAGTTCGTTGTGTCACTGTGGTGCCAACTGCAGCTCGAATTTCAGCTGCAGACGCAGTACGATTAGCCACAGCCATACGCCGAACACGGCGGTCTTCCCTCTCAGTAGTGCCACGTGGCCGCCCGGAACCCGGTCTTCTTGAGGCAGTACCTTCCCTTGACCACTGCTGCCAACACTAATGCACAGTGGATACATTCCTGCCAAGTCTTTCTGTAATATCGCGGAAAGAAAACCCACCTTCTCGTAGTCCTACTACACGATCTCGTTCAAACTCAGTGAGCTGTTGATAATGGCTTCTTCGTCTTCTTAGAGGCATCCTTGACTAACAATAACCCACTACGTCAAATCTCAACTGTAAATAACGATCACGAACCTTACAGCGCTTATTTAAAGCAAACCTCATTTGCATGTTCATAGTGTCGCTACGCTACTAGCGCCACACTTATGCGCGTAGCTCGAAATTTGAATCGACGTCATCTTTCAGATGTATAAACACGCCTACCAAATTTCGTTTATCTAGCACAGCTCCTTCCTGGTGTTGGGATTTTTTTTTCTATCAGTGTATTTTTTTCTCAGTGTTATCCTTGAATAATAACAGGGCCATTTATTGTCCAGTTAGAACCTAAATTGAAATGTCTGGTTAAAGTGCAAACATTGGGATCTGGAATCGATATAGCGGAAGATGAGAAGTCACTGCCGAAGACAGCGAGGACAAAGTGAGGTTTTAAACTGTTTCAATGGATTTTTTTTCTTTTAAGTTAAAGGTATTTTTAATTTAGTAATTTTGAAAACTCCTTTAAATATAGTGACCAGTGAAGTCGGCAAAGCCTGTTAGTTATTCTATTAAAAAAAAAAAAAAAGTAAATAAAATAAACGGGCTCACATTTTCACATTTTAAGAATTAAAATATAAGAAAAAAAAAAAAAGGTGTTACCTAAAGTCAATGAAATACTTCATAATATTTTATAAATATTCTCGAAATATCTTCTCTATAAATTTAAAAATGAAATCTATAAATGAATAAAAAATTTATAAATATGAATATCATAAGCAGTTATCATTAACTGCAAACAAACACACAAATGATTCTGGTGGAAGTAATAATCACGACTTTTTTACGAATTCTGTGATGCACAATGTCGCACTCATCTTGCAATTTTTCGTTTTCTGAAGGGTAGTGTTAATTACCTCGACCCGAAACAATTGTTGTGTGTCTTTACAGTCTATGGTACTTACTTATGCCTTTATTCCCCGACAAAACTAGTATGTTGTGGCCATCACAAAATTTTTTCCATTTTATTTTATATAACAGTGCCACCTACAGTTTAATATAAAAAAAATATTTAATTAAGATATTGATTTAAATAATAATGATAAGTTGTTTTCTGTAAAACACAAAATTGGCTTTCTTTCTTCTACATTTACTGTTATGTTTTCGTGGAGTGAAACTACTTAAGATTAAAAAACCCAAAAAAAATTCTATACTGTTAAAAATTTCTATAAATTTAATGTAAATATTTATCCAGAGTCTCTGTAAATTTTCAGTAATTCTTAGTTAAAAGTGAATAATCGAGATTCTCAATCTTTATTCTGTATTTTTACGTAATTTTATTATTATTTAATTTTTTAATTAAAATTAAAAATGACTGATTCTACTTTAGAAAAAGCATTCTAAGTCCGAAATATATTCTCAACAATAATTAATTAAATTAATATTAGTTATTAAAATGAATGTATAAAATAAGTTTTTTAACATCTCCGTTTATTTTTCTCTGTAATTTTACGTAAGACTTAAGATAATAGATTACACAGAGTTTTCTGTTGAAATTTTTAACAGTGTACTTGCATGCAACATAATGAATGGTGGGGAAAAACTTATTAATGATATCTCATACAGCTATTATTAAAGGTGATTATAATTAATAGTAGAGTATTCTTAATTTTCTACATTTTAAAAGAAATTAAACATTCAAAATGAGAAATTTCTAGAAAAACAAAATAATTTAACATGAAATTTATAGACAGAATTTTTTTCAAAAATCATTAATTCGAGGGTAGCTCCTGAAAAATTTCACCTCTGTATTTCATTGAGTTGAAAATCGTCTGCATTCTTCAGAGATAATAATCTAATTAATAATTTGAATCTGTATAGGAAAATATGGAAAAGAATCTGGTGTGGGATTCTCACGACTTTTCAGTAATATTAAAACAGATTGCAGATTAAGTGGTAAAACAACAAGTACTGTATATAAATCTACGTTGAAAAGAATTCCAACTAGGTATAGGAACAGATAATGGCACGGCACATATAATTCCGTGTGAGTGTGTGTGTGTGTGGGGCATGTTAATGATAAGTCACGTAGTTCTTGTATTACAGAAAGAAAAGTTGTTTTTGAAAATCGTGATTCTTTTCAAACGATTTTGACGAAAATAAAAAAAAAAATGGCTATAAGTAGTGATTATAAGTTCACAGCCCAAAAATCTCTAAATTTGATTGAAAATGAGAGATTTTAAAGAATAAAAACCTTTAAATAATGTGTTCAAGTGAAGCCATTCTATACAATTTGAGAGTTACTATTTTACCAACTAAAAATTAAAGATTTTATAGAAAAATAATATTAAATTAACTTAACTTTTTTTTAAAATAAAATTAGTTTTACACATATTATCCACACTTAACGGCCCTCTTCACTTACCGTCGCCGGAAGCCCGAGCCAATGTTATTCTATAGGGAAATTTTCTTTACAAATAACTTATTAACTAATACATATTTTTAAATTCTGTTTTCACATTCAGAAAATTCTCAACTGTTAAATTGACGGACCTTTTTAAAAAAATGTATTTTTTTTTAATTTTTAATGTTTTATTTTGAAATTGCAAAATGAAAAAAATTCACATATTGAAAATTCGTATTTTGCAGCTTCAAAATAAAATATAAAAAATTTAAAAAATAATTTTTTTTAAAAAGGTCCGTCAATTTAACACCTGAGAAGTTTCAGAATGTGAAAAATATGTATTAGTTAATAAGTTATTTGTAAAGAAAAATTTCTCATAGAATAACATTAACTTCGGCTTCCGGCGGCGGTGAGTGAATCGGGCCCTTAAGATTAAAAAACCCAAAAAAACTTTTACCTCCATACAACATAATGAATGGTGGGGAATTTTTTTTTTTTTTTTTTTTTTTTTAATAAAACTAGTTTTACACATATTATCCACACTTAAGACTATCCGGCTATCCTGATCTTATTAAATTTCCCTTCTTCCTTCCTTTTTTTCCCGTATTTCAGGTCAGATTTGGGTAGGATTCAGGACAACAAATATCTCCTTGGTGGGTTCGGATCCTGGAAAACTGAATCTCGGATTTCAGATTGACTTCAAATTTAGTTGTCGGGTTTGTGTAACCTGTGCAGGATTCTTAAGTTGAACATGAGCGCAGTCGTTTTAAAAGAGCAAAACTGTTATGTGTTATTATTAACTACACCTAAAACTGCAGTTTTTAGGTTTGTTACATAAGATTAAAATCTGCCCCCCCCCCCCCCCCCCCGCAAAAAAATAAAAAAATAAAAATGAAGTAGAACACAAAAGTTTTCGAGAAATCTGTGAAATTTCGGAGGAGAGGTGTGTGAGGGGGGGGGGGAGGGGGGATGATTAAATTTATCCTTTCCTTGGATACGGCTTTGGGTCGTAGCCTGTATCCTAGAGGTCTGCACGGGCCGTTCGGGCCGAATTTCTCATTTTGGTTTCGGGCTTAGTATTTTTTTGCATCCTTGGACCGAGCCGAGTTTGGGTTAAATAATTTTCGGGCCATGTCGGAACGGAATTTTTTTTTACACTTTCCTCGTTAATTGACGAAGAAGTTAAATGGTAAAGCATCTCATTAGTAATTTATTTTACATAATTCTATAGGTTAGTATGTCGCATGAAATTTTGTTTTGTTAAAAAGTGTTTATAACTTGTTTGACTCTGCTTGTTCGCGTTCAAATTTCCGCACATAATTTTAGCATGTCTCGAAATTGATATACATTATTTACGGTCACAGTTAGCTAGTTTCCTATTCAAAATGGTATGTATGTCGCTAGTAGCTCGCACATATGCACAAACAAAAGAAATTAGATACGTTACTGTCTATGAGGCTTTATATCCTATGGCCTGTAAAGTCTAGCGATTATGAAGGACTTTTTTTAAGCACTTTTCCGCTCCTTTCATGGGCACTAAATATAATGAAATTAGCATGATTTTTCAGATGAGCCAAAGCATTTTTTCGATTGAAAGTGGCTGGATTATAATTAATATCTTGTTTACAAGTTAACGCAAAAGGTTTCGAATACATTACGGGATACAAGAGGAAATGGATGAAAGTAGACTTTTAGTAGTATTAATCACTTTAAATACCTTTTACATTGTTTGATGAATACTAATATTTTAGGTTTGACTTTCTGTCTGTTTGCGTACCTTATTCTGTTTGTCTATAATTAATAATGAATCTCTGTTTACATAAAATTGTTTTCTGAAAGATCAGTAATTTTGTTAATGGATTTTCTACTGCTTGTCTATATGTTATCGGATAAACCTCTGAGAAGTAGATACTAAAAAATTTTTGCATAAAAATGAATGCATTTTCTTTTATCGAGTCGGGCTTGATTTTATTGAGGTTTTGGCCGGGCCATACATTCCAAAAAAATAAAGGAGCCGAACTTTTAGATGTCATGCCGGGCCGAGCCGGTTAAGCAAAGCTCTCGTACAGAAAAGACCGGGCCTGGGCTTCAAAATTTCGGTCAGTGCAGACCTCTACCATATTCACGTGAGTTTTGGAGAGAACCACTAAAATTTCGAATGATAAGTTGACGAGCGCAAACTCGGATAGAACCCAGCACTACCCGTCTTCCCGCTTTGGGGTAAAATCTGACCGAAAATAATAGTTTTCAGTCAATCCAATCCGTCATCCATGGGTCGGATCAATCAAACCTGTCAATCATGTTTCCAAGATCAATCAGATTGATGCAGGTCTCTTGTCCAGACCCGGTTACGTCCGAATTTGCATTAAAAAATTTTAATACAGGTCCAGCTGAATTAAATAATAATAAAAAAAATCGGCTGAAGGCCATGTAAACCTATAAAAAATATTCCACTCGTCGAAAAATTTGTAAACAGAATTTAAAAGTGAGAACAACATGCTATTAATTCTTAGTTTTCAAATCCCTTCATCACTTTATTATCTAAGAGATTCCTTAAAATCTCGTCACTTCAAATCAGTTGACGAATCCAAAGAAGAGAAAATTGCTCTACTACTATGTACGTAAAAAGCTATAATAAGCAGATAGCACTTTTAGGAAGAGAGGAAAGGAAAAAATAACTTGTACGTGCGTGGAAAAGATGAATTATACAAAAATAAAACAGTGCTGACATTTGGCACTTTCTGATTGGCTGGTAAATTCGAAAAGTAAAACTAAAAAAAAAGTAAAAGTATCTTCGTACTTTGGGTATGGGTTGGTTCGTTTCGTTCTCAGTTTCAATCAAGGCCAAAACAATTGACTGTCTTGTTAGTGACTCACTGTCTGTAATAGTCGGAAGCTCGGAAGATACTCTCTATGTAAACATCAATTTCTCTTTCAAATGTGGATTACGATTTACGCGTTTTTCTTTTTTTCTTCCCGAACATATATATGTAAGGAAAGTATTGTAATCATGACAAAAATTCGATTTTGAGATTTTAGTGTATTTTAGTGTACATTTTAAGGTGCCCTGAGTCAATTTTTCTATTTTAGCGGGGGAAAATGTGTGTCTGTGAGTGACTGAACACGATAGCGTCTAAATGCTTTACTCAAATGAGCTGAAAGTTGATACGTATGTCATAGATATAGAACACCGTAGCACGAACCCTATTGATTTTGGTGAATTTAGTACTTACACTTTTTTTACAGGGATACAAAGAAAAATTCTTTATCATTATGGCCTATGGGCAATTATTCCAGACATTTTTATTCATTAATCACCAGTAATTTTGAAAAATGATATTTCATATACATAATAGACGATTAGTCGTCCATCATGTATATCAAATATCACTTCTCAAAATGATTGGTGACTATTGAATAAAAAAGTCGCTAGGTCTGGCAACACTGTTGTGTACTAAACAAAATGAAATGAACTTATATTTTTTATTTGCACAAATGCATGTTCCATGTAATGGGATATATAAAAATCATTCCCCATTAATTTATACGACTTCCTAATAATAATAAATAAAAAGAACACAGGACTATACATGAAATTATATACATGTTAATTTCAGGTTGTGCTGTGTGCTATTAATGTCTTTACTTAAGTACACAATGTGGTGTGTACACAATTTATAGAACACGTACAGGGCTACCAATAATTAAGCGGAAACATTCTTTTTGATTTCCATTTCCCGACAAAACATAACGAAGTTAACAAACATTATATATGAATATGTTTTCTACAGAAATGGGTATGATTTAATTTAGTGATTGTTTTATAAGAAAATTTAAAAGATTCATATATATTTTGTGGAAATAACTCTTAGAGCATTTTTATGTTATGGGATTTTTTTTTTTTTTTTTTTCCGCCTATGCTACAGTTTAATACACAAAATGTATCGTAATCCCTTTTTAAACAATATACAGTGACTACAAAAAAAAAAAAAAAAAACTTATTTTAAGCTTTCTTTTTGAAAATAGAATTATAAATATAGTTTTTCTGAGATTCGCCTCCCCCCCCCCCCGCCTATAATTTACAAATAAATAAGTAAATAATAATAAAAAAAAGTTTAAATAGGTCTCTAACTTGTGTACACAAACTCTGAAATTAATTCGTAAGCATTGCTATGTGAGGTATTCGCTTAAAGCTTTTTTAATATCCTTATACAGCTCAAAACATAACGAATTTAATATATATATTTATTAAGTGCAGAAAAGCATGTTTTCAATACAATACACGGTAGAATTAGCATTAATGATTAGTTTTTAGGCATATATAAAAATATTTAGATTTATCAATCGATGTGTATATTTTAATTCCGTCCGTTTGTCCTTCCGCTTGCGTCACTCGAAAAACTGCCGTTTTTCATGATACTTGAAACAATGTTAGGGATTAAACAGTGTGCACGTGTTGGAGATTAAAAAGAAATATGTTTACACGTGAATAATTAATAAAATTGCAAATAAAACTTTATCAGAAATTAAACTTGTAAATTAATCTTCTGTTAAAACTGATGTCATTTCCTCTTCCTTTTTTTTTTTTTTTTTTTTACTTTCCGAACATACAAATGAAGGAAAAATATTATAAACATGAAAATTTTTGAGTTTGAGATTATCTTGTACCTATCTATACGTTTTGAGGTCTCCTGAGTTTATTTTTGCTATTTTTTTCTTTTGCACTTTGGTGTTTAAAAATAAATACCAAAATTGAAAATAAAGTGGTATAAGTCATCATTTTAAAATTGCAATAACTCAGCGAGATTTTCACTTAGAAAAAAAAAAAAATTCTTAGAGCGAGGAAAATATTTTTCTAAATATAAGTCATATGATAGGAGGGACCATATAAAAATTAAATTTCGTATTTTAAAATATATACAGTTCCTTGTACCCCCCCCCCCCCCCCAAAAAAAAAAAAAAAAAAAAAAAAAAAAAAGCTATATTTGAAATCTATTTTTAATTTGCACCAATTTTGTAATTGGAAATATGTTAATTGGAAATATCTTTATTAGTTTACGAGATAATCGCTGTATCATCTATTTTGAATCACCATATTATGATAACAATATGAATGAGAACGAAAAATAAACAGATGAATAATTCGCTACAACAACCCACGAAAGCCAATTTGTTAACTAGTTAACTTAATTATTATTATTTTAAATAACTTTACCAGAATTTTTTAAATTCATATTTAAGGAGCCTGCCTATCTTTAAAATGCAATTTTCGGTCAAAACTCTGATTTTCTATTTTTGGTTTAGTATTAAATCTTGACATTTTAGCTTTCTAAATCAGTTTGAATTTTGCTTCTATCTTGCTTAGAACTTCAGTTACAGGCATTTTTAATATTAGTCACTCGCAAATTTTTGAAGCCGGAAGTGACCGTAAATGTTTGTTTACATAAATGTTTTACTCACTCGATATAAGCTAAGCATCAAAATTTGTTACTGCATATAAAATGAATTAAAAATTAAAAACTTTGAAATAAACCAGGAACTTATTAAAATTATTTTTTATGAAAAAAAAAGATAAAATCTGGTTTTTAATTACGTTTTCTGCTTTTTTCTCAAAATGACATTTTTAACGCTTTGCTTTATCGCAAAACATCATAACTCCAAAAGTTATTACTGAAACCTTATGAAACTTTGACAAAATACTCTAGAGGAGTTGTTTTAGGGATTGAACTACGACAATGAATCTAGCTAAATAATGTTTTGTTTTTTTGTCGATAGAAGTTATGAACTGTCATGTATGTTCATCATTTTTTCAGCATGTAAAATGTTATCGTCTCTAAAATATTAAATAACATGGTTCTAGTTTTGAGAGTAGTTCACTCCCTTAAGGTTCTTTCAATAATCGAAATAAAATTTACAGAATAAAAATATCTTTTTTTAAATTTAACTTACGATGTTTTGAAAAAGTGCTTTTTTTTTTTTTTTTTTTTTTTTTTTTTCAAATTTTATGTATATTTTGAGCTTAAATATCAAAATATTTTAAAATTTGCATATTTTTTCATGTTATTCACTGTTTGTAACTATATTCTATTATGTTATGCACATAAATAGGCAATTTTTCAATTATTTAAAAAATCACCTCCGAGAGTAGGCAGGCACCTTAAAAAAAAGAAGGAGAATATTTATATATATATATATATGTATATATATATTGTTGCAGTGGTTTTAATCTTTTTTCTGCTTTAATTGAGCTGTTGCAGTGAAAGTAGTTTTACAGTCAAAATGAACGTCACTTTAACTGTAAAACTACTTTCACAGCAACAACCCAATTGAGGTAGAAAAGAGATTAAAACCATTGCAACAATAATACGTGTGTGTGTAAATCGAACTAATATTTATGTCTCATAGCTTCAAACTAATCGTAACAATCTTTTCATATTATCTTATTGTTTAATTTAATTAAATATTTTTTATTCCTTTTCATTAACACTATCCAACAAAGGGATAAAGTTTAATAAAGAAGCATCAATAAACTGGCGTTGTAAAAATATTACTTACAAACTTTGAATAAACACCATACAATGCAATAAACTCGCAACAATTGTTTCGGGTCGAAAAAACACACGACCCTTCATCAGGCGAATAAAGTAAGCACGAGTGCTGCAGTCAATGCGGCAACGCACCAAACGTGCTTACTTTATTCGCCTGATGAAGGGTCGTGTGTTTTTTCGACCCGAAACAATTGTTGCGAGTTTATTGCATTGTATGGTGTTTATTCAAAGTTTGTAAGTAATAAAGGGATAAAGTGTTTATGACTTCGGTTTGTCTATCTGTCCGTGCTGTAACTCCCATAAATATTCATGGAATTTCTTGAAACTGATATGTGTTATATACTGTTATAAATTATTTTATTCGTCTAATTAATTTTATGAAGGATTTAATAAGTCTACCAATTATATGAAATTACTTTCATCTGCAGCTTACTTAAGGATGATATTTTGTGCATGTCTGTCAATTTTCATGAAGAGTTTATATCTAATACTTTAATATTTCATTTTTAATGATTGTTTAGGAAATTTATAATGAGTAATATATTATATTGATTTCATCATGCTCATTAAATTCCTCCTGGAACTTCTTGCTTGGGCAACTGGCTCAATTATAACTACCAGATGCCAGAGAAGTAATTATGACTTGTATACTTATTTTATATTTATTGTTTTTTTGTTAATCACATGGAAACTGAAAATTCGTCAGAAGTAACTTGGTTTTCGTGAAAGAATGAAGGCATAAAAGGTTCTCTTGAAAATGGCCGTTTTTAACGGCAGGCTAAAAGCCCATAATCATGTTTCTTGATTATTTCAATGTGCTTCAAATGGAAGCCTCTAGCTTAATGTAAATATATGTGCTAATCTGTAAATATATTTTATTTGTGGAATTAATATAAAGCAAGAAAATTGACAACCTGGATATCTTTTTATTTGTGAAATCTGAATAACTTTCTTCTGAAAAATCTTTGTTTCATGTGCGTGAAAATAATTTAAAACGCTCGCACAATGGATTACACGATCACATTTACTACATATACATAGATATAGTAATTTATATAGATCTATCATCCCCATGTTAACGAGCAAAGATTTTTGATGCCGAAAAAGTTTTTTGGCATCAGTCATTAGAGAGTTAAAACTCGAAAATAATAATAGAATAGAATGTTAATGAATTTTGAAAATGCCGAAATATTGCGTGGCTTTTAAGTGTTCTAATGAATATATGAAAAGAAATGGGATAAGTTTTCATAAATAAGTTATATTCAAGTAATTTCTGAAAAATATAAATTTTATAATCAGTTGCTTTGTTGTTATTATGAAACAATTACTGTCTTCATATTTAGTGGAATGCTTTTTTAAATTTTAACAGTTTGTAAGATTTTATATTAGTAATAACATGGAATTCTCAAAATTCTTTTAAATGTAGTTAGCAGCCACGGAAGTTTTAATATATAACTAGTATGTTGTGACCACCACAATACTTTCTTCTATATAAAATCCTATACAAATTTACGCAATACAAATTATTTGTTAAATTATAATTTATAAAAATTATTTTTCATGATGAATGCAGACGATTTTTATCTCAAAGAAGTATAATATAATAAATACCGAAAGAAAATAAGTCAGTTTTGTGCCGACATGAGTATACTAAAGTATAGCAAAAAGAAAAGAAAGAAAGAGAAAAAAAAAAGAAAAGAAAGAAAGAAGGAAAAATGGGTATCTGGGGTTTTTCATTCTCTTTTAGTACATAAATTTTATTTGCTAAATTATCTTTGTCTGTTCCCGTGTATATTTACTCGGGAAAAGATATCTATAAGAGAGTAAAATGGCCGTCTTTTTCCAAATGAAAAGGCATCACTTTTCCCCCCTCATTGATCAATCTATGTCTTGTTACTATATCTATGGTTATGTATGTGTTTTTCAAGTTCACTATCGGATGTTTCCTGTTGAAAATGTATAGAAGAGATTGGACACTGACATGCCGACAGAGCCGCTATGTTTGTTCGTTCTGTTTTATACGATGCTATTACTCTTTGCAATTTTTTTAATTGACTCTCTGCATGGCTTTCTCGAGATAAATAAAACTGTTATAGAATAAATACTACCACCGGTTTGTGCACAGGTACACCCGAAGGTATTCCAAAGCATTGCGTTCTATGAGAGATATTTCTATTTTCTATAAACCTAATTTTAATACCTTTATTTTGAACAAATCATAATGAAATTGAGATTAATTATTCATATCCACACACACACAAAAAAAAAAAAAAAAAAAAAAAAAAAAATGTTTTCTATAGAATACAGTATGATTAGCATTAAGATTAATAGGGTCACACAAAAATATTCATATACACTAAGGGCTATAACCGGAAATTGCTGGAATTGCATTTTTAATTTAAATAAGCATTTTTAACAATGTTTAAGTGTATTTATAAATTTAATTAATTTACCTGTCTGTTCGCTGAGTGATCACAGAGAGGCAAAGTGCATTGAAGGCAAAGAATAATTTTCCGTTCTTGTTTTTACCAATTTATCAATATAAGTTAAATTGCTGGATATGGCCTTATGTTATATTACTAGATTTTTCATAGAATTATTCTGAAATGATTGAATATTTAAAATAATAAAAATATTTAAATATTAATTCCTTTAATTTTTATTATTATTTATAATTCTATTTCAATATTGTAATGAATCTTAATTTGTCTCTTAATATACATTTTAGCGGCTGCTTGTAAGTATCACATGTTTGTGCTTGGTATTGAAATTTTATCTTATTAGTATTTCCATTCACGTTAACTTTTATGGTTAATAATTTATTTATTTATTTTATCGCCAGGCACATTCTTTTTGTTTATATTTGATAATGTTGTTTGGTACTGATGGTGAATTCTTGATAAAACCTTCTTCATTACAGAAGCATCATCATCATCATTATTATTTTCCTTTAACATAGTTATGGGTACCTCTAATAAAGTTATAGCCTTCTTTATCGGGGGTGGAGGGGGGTGTTCTAGTGATATCATTAACATATTTTAATCATCTTTAAGTTAAATTATGCTGTTTTCAGTATGAAATCTTCAGTTGTTATGGTTGTATTTTAAATAAATAATAATTTTTATCAGAATCTGTTACCTGCTTTCTTCAAATTGTTGTGATGAAATGATATGATATAAGAACCGAAAAAATTATGTGAAACAAGGGTAAAAATCCAAACAAATAAAACGGAAATAACAAGAATAAGGAGCAGAAGCCACCATAGTTTAAGACGGGTGGAGCGGGTTAAACCACGGACGACGGACGCCCAACTTTCCCCAAATCCTTTTACCCTCAAGACAATACGACAACAAAGAAAAAAGTTAAAATGAAGATAATAACTATTGCAAATAGAATAATAATGATAATAATAAAATAATAAATAAATAAAAATTAATTAAAAAATTACTTAATATTTTAAAAGATTTAAAAATTAAATTATATTACTACTTTTTTAATAACTTAAATTTAAAAATAATATCCTATCGCATAAGAATAATTCTAATTACTTTGGATAATTATTACATGATATCTAGAGTAGTGCATCTGTGTGTGGTTAAAGTGCAATTCTAGATTTTCTTTCTATCTGTTGAATTAACAATAAATATTTTATTTGCCCGGTGGATATCGATTACTACTAGCTGAATATGCACATTTCAAGGTTATGTCAGACCGGCTTTTTTCTCTGTCAATGTCATTGTCAGAGGGTCTGTCATGGTCGTGGAAAACAAAGTAGGAAGGAGGAATCAGTAGGAAGTAGGAACCAGTAAAACGGTCTATAGTTTTGCAGTGCTGCCATCTGCATTGGTTCTTAAAAACTAAATAACGAATAAGAATCAAATTTTGTTTTTCTAAATAAAATTTGCTTTACTTTTACAAACAGCAAAATAAAATATTCAGAGTGTTTTAACAATAACAATAGGGATTCTTAGTGGGAAATTAAGTATTGAGAGTAATCATAAAAATAGCAAAATTTGTTTTTAAGTATGATAAATGTTTTCATGTAAGTATTATCAGAAAAGTTAAAAAAAATATCGACTTTATAAACTTCCTTAAAAAAAATTACTTTTGGTTACATGAATAACCCACCTTTTTAAAATAAAATTAAGTATTCTTTATCATAACCATCTATCTATTACAACTGTTATTATTACTTCCATTTCTGTTAATATTATTGTTATTATTATTTCATCTTTATAATTATGCCTGTGTGAATGTTTGTCACCACTATGATTTGGCATAAAAGGGATGACTTAGGTAGGTCCACGAAATTTTGTACAAAGGTGTATATTTATACCATGGATAGAACCATGAAAAAGTCAAATCTTTTATTTATTTTTTTTTTCCTCAGTTTTTTATTTATTTATTTATTTTCAAAATCTGTGGAAGCGACATCAAGATTAAGAAGCAATAACACATCGTTTTTTAAACGTTGAATTTTTACATATAACACATCGTTCAATAAGTCCCGGGACTAATCCCCCAGGTAGAGTCGCAAATGAAATATTTCTGTGTAGGTAAAGTAAACCTAACTTTCAAATTCGATCGTTTGTTGCCGAGATATCAAAGTTTCCGTGACCCTACTTTTGATGTTTTCAAAATGAGGGACAAAGCTGAATTTCGTTTGTTGTTTAAACATAGTTTTTTGATGGACAAAAATACTGTTGAAACTGTTAAGCCATTGCTAAATTTCAACAATATTTTTGCCTATCACAAAGCAGCTCATAATTCAGCTTCGTCCCTCATTTTGAAAACATCAAAGTAGGGTCACTAAAACAACAAACGATCGAAATAGCATGAAACTTTAACATGTATCTTTTGAAAGTTAGGTTTACTTTACTCACACAGAAATATTTCATTTGCGACGCTATCTGGGAATTAGTCTTGGGACTTATTGAACGATGTGTTATATGTAAAAATTCAACGTTTAAAAAACATTTATTGTAAAATTAGTGCCAATTTGATATAACGAAAAAAAAAAAAAAACATTCGTGCGAATTTTGTTTGTTTTTGTGTGAGGGTTAAGGCCGATTCTATGCTAAAATTCTAGACCTCACCTGAGTAAAATGCCTGGATCCTAGGCCTGGGTGGAATGATCTGCATGCAGTCCCAGCCCGCATGCGCATGTACACTAGTTTTAAAGAAAACCACACTTGGTGGGGGACTGAATATAACTCTCTTAAACTGTTAAATTTCATAACATGGCAGAATAGAGCAAATATTTTCCATGAACTTACACTGTGGGGAACTGTTTGGGAAAAGCAGGGAAAAACATGAAAACAAAAATACGAAATTGACACCAGCGAAATTACGCAGCAGATAACGATAGAATAAATCAAGAACGCAGATAAAGAAGCAGGAGGTTTATGGTTTAAATCACACCCCTTCCAAAATTTTTTAGACTTCTGGAATATTTTTGAGTTATACTTTAATTTTAATATTTTTTTCCTCGTAGACGTCTCATCTAATAACATTAAAAACTGCAGTTAAGACGTAGTGCGTAGTAAATAGTGATAACGCTTGTGTATCTGAAAAGAAAATACCCGTCTACAACTAAGACCTGTATGTATAAACACTTTCTCCAGTCATCAACTAGATCGCATGGTATGAGTATGTTGTGCTTCTTACACAGGCGGCTTGCGACTCAAGTAGACATAACGACACGTTATTTATTATAGGCGAGAAATATTCAGCGTCTCCACTCTCCTCGCAGTGTGTGAGCTGTTTTAAGTTTGAACTCTTTTTAGTGTCCATAACGAGCACATACGAAATAAAAAGCTTTATTGACTTAGATTTATCTATCTATCTATCTATCTATCTCTATATATATTATTATTATTATTATTTTATTATTTTATTTATTTTATTTATTTATTTATTTATTTATTTATTTATTTTTTTTTTTTGGGGGGGGGGGGGATGTATTTAATACATTACATATAAAATCATAAAAAATGAAAACATAAAGAGTCAGAATTTAAAGAAAAATTTGTTTACAATGATTGAAAATTTTATAAGTCTTTTCTCAATACAAAAACATGTAGTATTTGGAGAAATACGATATATTTCCACGGACATTGGGAAAAGAAAATCCAGGGAGTTGTCAGGGGGGAGAGGGGAAACATTTTTATAATGGTGTCCAAACCATTTCCCTTTATGGATATAGGAAAAGAGAAGCGAACATATTTTCAGAAATAATGTTTTTCTCATATTTAATATAAAATAACTTGGTATTTCCCAAAATAATGCAAGATAATGACAACTTAAATCCCTTCAAAATCTAGAGAAGGGCCATACCCCCTCCCCCCTTCCTACCCATACCAGCTGGCGCCCATGTATATTTTTCTAGATCTAATACTATATACATTATAGCAAAATTTTAATCACATCCCGAAATATTTTTTTCAATTATGGCCTTTTGGCTTTTTGTACATATAACATATACATTTAAATTATACTTTTAGAGAGCATTTGAAATGGAATTTATATACCTTAGTTTGTTAATGTAGAATGAAAGATTTATTAACCACTGTTATCAGGGCCCGATTAAGCTCTGAAGCTCAACATCATTTCGGGGCCCCCTTTCATTTCGGAAAATCTTGTTTTCCTGTTACATATTGTAATATAAAAATGCTATCAGTTGCGGATTTAAAGGGGGGGGGGGTAGGGGGATGACCCCTCCCCCCCCGAAAGTACTGACATTCTCAATTGAATAGTACATTTGCAAACTTTTCATTGATATGGAATTACATCTTGAAAAATCTTAGCCCCCGCAAAAGTTAAGTTCTGGATCCGCCACTGAATGCTATAGACCAAAAAATAGTTTGCGTTTATTATTATTATTATTATTATTATTATTTTCATACATCTGGGTGGTTTCTACACAGAACATTAAAATCATACAACTTTTTAATTGAGAACATTCAGATTTTTGAGGTTAAATAATAGATTTTTCCCCAAATAGTGAGTGTTTTGTCTTGTTTTAGGTAACCTTTCTCAGAAAAAACTCAATCTCAGTGTGAAAATATGAAACAAAAAGTTCAAAACCATATTTTTGATCCTTATGGAGCCCCCTCTTAAATTTTAGAGGGGAAGCTTGTGCTTCCTGAGCCTTTTGGATAATCAGGCCCTGACTGTTATGTGAGAATTTATAGACAAGCAATTGAATATATTCGTCAACTGAACACTTACCTTACAGCGATTCAAATCACAGATATTTGCAACCTGCTTGAATTCAAAAGTATTCAAATAAATTACATTCTTAATAGAATCACACTGCATCAATCATATAATTCTTTGGTTAATGTTGATTAATCCAAGTTTTAACAACTAGCAATAACGTACGCTAATTTTCACCAACAAAACAAGTTACCGCCAAAATCATAGCTCCCACTACCCTCCACACCACTTCTTTGACTTCTAGCAACGATTTACATCTCTGATGTCAGTCTGATGCTCTCCAAGAAGAAGAAAAAAAAAAAAAAAAAAAAGCCGCATTGAAACTGTTTAGCTGTTTAACCAACCAATGGAAGGTCATCACGTTGGAAATTTTTCCGAAACGCAGATCAGCAGATATCTAGCGGACAGCTGTAGAAGAAAGATCAAATGTTGGCTGTTGCATTACAGTCTTCTTTTAAAACGCTTATATTTTCCCCCGTAAAGGATTATTTAAAATCCCTCATTTCACCTCACTTTTTTCCATATATTTAATAAATATTAAAAAATTGTATGTTGTGGACACCACATTACTTTCTTTTATATTTTCCTATACAAATTCACTCAGTAAAAATAATTTATTAAAATTATTTAAAAAAAAATATCTTCCATGATAATGCAGACGATTTCCATATTAGAGAAGTAGTATAACACTAAATATCCAAAAAAAGTCAATTTTAATGTCAATATTACATTAAAAAAAAAAAAAAAAAATGTTAAAAATGACAAAAATCGATAACTTTATTTTAAATTATCGCAGATCGATGGTTCAACCATTCGTTTTAAAGGTATTGGCGAGCTCTTTTGAAAGATACCCATCATGAAAATTTACTCCCCTCGAGGTGGGACTCTTCCCCCCCCCCAGGGGGGGGGTGAGGCTCCTACACACACAAAAAAAATTTCCCAGTTGACTATCTCTATTATAAATAATTATTGTAAATTTCATAATGATCACTAAAAAATAATTCTCTTTATGCACATTTATAAAAAATTTTGTCCTATATCACCATGTTAGAAATTTAGAAAAAGCGGGATGGCAATGCAACCTGTAAGACAATTTTACCAAAAGTTGATAGGCACTAATCTATGTCAAGGTGTACCTACGTACCAATTTGTATGAAATTATGTGTAGTAGTTCCTGAGATACAGTTGCCACAAAATTTTGTCACACACACACAGACTGACAGACAGACAGACATTTTCTAAAAATGGTTAAATCGTGTTCTACAGCTCTCAAAACGTGTAAATCCATCAAAAACCCGAGGTCGAAAACTTTTACGAATCCAATACTTTCCTCTATTGAATATAGAAGAAAGTAAAAAGAAAAAGAAAATTATGCATTTCTCATATTTATTCAATTATTCACAAATTCAGAATTTTTTAAATGTCTGATACCAAATAAATGTTCGGAAAGTCGAATGGAGTCGCTCCAGATTGCTTAAAAATTTTTTATTACGGTAATTGAAAAAATACAAGATCTTTCAAAAGAGATTGTCGACACCTTTAAGAACCATATATTTGTGATAATTTAAAACAAAGAAATTGATTTTTTTTTTTTCATAAAGAAAAATCGGCACAAAAATGAGGGTTTTTTTTAGATATTTAGTGTTAAGCTTCTTTTAGATGAAAATCGTCTGCATTCATCATGAAAAATAGTTTTAATAAATAACACTGCTCTGCATGAAAATTGCTCCAACACCATTTTTGCAAATTCTTATGTAAAATGATCTCTTAAATTCCAATATGACGCCCATTTTTCCCTATAACTCACCGTTTTTTAGGGACGGCCCCTTATTTTTATCATTTTTCAGTAATTTAATGGCTATAAATTTGATTTGTAGGGGGGAAAGCATTATTTTAACTGTTAAATATCTTCTGAGGGGTTACAAAGGTGGAAAATTCTAAAACATGAACATTTGCGGCAAGGGGAAAATTTAGGGGGGGATTTGGCTCTGAAATTATGTATTACATTTCTTATATTTTTTTAATCGATTATTAATGTTATTTATTAAACATTATATTTTTCTGTTTTTAAGCGTTAGATAAATTTTTTTTTCATTCTCCAAATCAAATTCGTGGCCATTAAATTACCGAACAGTGATAAAAATTGGGGGAGGGATGGTGTCCCGGGAAAACGATGGGTGATAGGGCAAAATGGGAGTCATATTCCGATTCAGGAGGTCATTCTACATAAGAATCAGCAAGAATGGTATCAGGGTTCGATTTATTTATTTATTTATTTATTTATTTATTTCTTGCAGCGCAATGTAATTTGTACTGCGGGAATTTATATAGAAAAATATAGAAGTGCTCAAAATATACTAGTTCTTTTTGTATTTAACAGCCAAATAATTTAAATAAAATAAAATTGGGTGCAAGTATCACACACACACATAACATTTGATATCATTCACGTGAGGATGAAATCACGTGAATGATTCGCGTAACATAAGTTCATTTAACTTAAAGATAATATATTCTACAGCACCGTACATTTTATGAATGGTTTTCCAAGCATGTCACAAAATTCTTTCTTTATTTTACTTTTAGAAAACTGTTGCATAATTTAAGCAGATTCTTTGCTAAAGAATACCAGTATCTTTATTAGAGAATTCATTGCTAGTTCTTTCATTACTAAGAAATAGAGTCCTGCATCGGGTTGGGTGCGGGTCGAATTAGCATTAATTTTTGACTATCTGCATTAATTTTTGTGGGGCTACACTGTTAAACATTTCAACAGAAAACTCTGTTTAGTCTATTATTTTAAGTATTACGTAAAATTACAGAGGAAAAAAAAAACGGAGATGCTAAAAAACTTATTTTATACATTCATTTTAATAACTAATATTAATTTAATTAATTATTGGTGAGAATGTATTTCGGACTTGGAATGCTTTTTCTAAAGCAGAAACACAAACAGTTATTTTTAATTTTAATTAAAAAACTAGCAGGCTACGCCCACTTCGCTGGTCACTATTTTTAAATGAATCACTATAGTTAATGAATTTTCAAAATTGCGTTAATTTTTATCATGCGAAAAAAAATTTTTTTTTTTTTTAATTTAAAAATTCATAGGAAAAAATGTCGCACCGGGACCCCACTGCCTTCGGCAGTGCAGGCTATTTTGCGCTGCGCACGCGTTTATGTTCGACACTCTTAATGTATCACTATATTATCATAAGGGAAAAACATAACTATAAAATACAAAAAAAAAAAAAAAAGAAAAAAAAAATCTTCTCCCATCGGTGGAATAATCGGTCCGGGCCTCGATTTTCTAGAAGCTTTCCATATGTATAAAAATGTCGTTAATGTCGATTTTGCTGTACTCCCTCTCTCTGATTGTAGGAAATATTACATAAAATCCGCATATTCTTGATTTAACCTGCCATTTACATAGCTGCTTATATCCCAATTTCCGACTCCAGTTTCTTATATTCCTACTGATTGCTATTTCGACCCTAAAATTCGCTTCCTTATCTATATATAAGGGCATTAATCCACGTTTGTCATTCTGCACTGATGACGGTCCGCTTAACGCTACTGAAACTGGAGTTTGCTTTTAATATTTTTTACATTGAACTTTCCAGTGTTGTGTAAATATTTATATTTCAATGCTTAGTAATTTTAAATTGGAGAGGTAAAATAAATTTGGAAACACTTGTGTAAAAGATCGAGCGACAGGCGGCCGCAGACAGACTAGTTAATTAAGAATATACAAAAAATATAGTAATTTAAAAAAAAAATTATCCAAATTTCATTAATATTTTTTTAATGCCTAGCATATTTATTTATTTATTTATTATTTATTTTTATTTATTTATTTACTTATTTTTTTAGCTGTTAATCTGCAGAGCCTAAAACAATCTGCAGCGCTTGCTGCAATTACTGCATTGTTTCTGCTACTGAGGTTAGAAATCATAAACATTTTTTTTTGAATAGATTTTTTCCCTCCTAAATCCTGTATGTTCAAAATTTAATAATCCATACCAAATGTAATAGTATTTTTTTATGATTAGAAGCACATTACCCTTACCATATGTTTTAAAAGTTACATAAGGTTAAACAATTGTTATAAATATACTTGTTAAACATTCTAATCATTTTACCAGTGAAGTTACTTAAGGATAATTTTAGTTATAAACAACTGAGATAACTGGATCGATTTCATCAGCAATTTCATTCAAACAAAAATAAACCCACATGAAAATCGATCAAATGAAGTTATTTTTCCTCTTTATCACTATACACATAACGATTAAAAACAATATTTGATAAGATGAAAGCAGATATAGTTAATATGACTCATTCCTGTACCAGAAATTCAGAGAAAATTTTGTCCTTCGGCATATGTTGTAAACATCAGTAATCAAAGTTATAAACAATAATAATAATAATAATAATAATAATAATAAAAACATTTTTGCTTTCTGAGTAATAGATATAAAATTCTGTACAAAACAGAATTTAATTTAGTACGACAGGACTTTTTTTTTTTTTTTTTTTTGGACTATTCTTCTATAGAATGGCATGAGGTAACTGTGCTTCGTTCCTTAAGAACGGCTATAATATTCATTCCTTAAAATTTCTTTGGTACAGCTTTACTTAGGACCCCCTTGGCGACTTTTAAATTTTTGGCGATAAATTAATATGGCTATCGGTTCCATTTCATTAGAGCATGATTTTCCTCAATTTTATTTTTAAATATTGTTTAACTTGATACGAGATGGCAAAAAAGGCGAAAACATGTTTTAATTGGTCTAAATATATGAAAAGTGTTAAATAAATAAACAAGTCTTTCCGGCTTATTTGGTAGGGTAGGCTGATTTCTTTTTTCTTATCAAGTAGCTGCTATTTTGCTTCAAAATGGCGGCTACAAATTGCTAATTGTAGAAATATTAATGGGTGCTATGTACATATGGAGTTTTAAGCCAATCGGTTCATAAATACCTTTTTATGTGAATTTGAAATTTTGAAGTGGCTGGCAGTTGGAAATAAGTTGGCGAATCAAGTTGGCAAACAAATATATCAAATGCATTCGTGAGATAAGTCTATTCTACAAATTTAGTTCGAATTAATTCAGAATTTCAAAAGTTATCGTGTTGACAAATTAAGTGACCGCCACTTCGATCTAAATGGCGGTGGCGGAGCAAGTTTCCCAGTGAACTAATCCAAGATATTTGTAAGATAAGTCCACTGTCCAACTTTGATTCGAATAAATTAATTAAGTATTTCAAGTGTTACTAACAAATTCTCAAGTGGCAGCATTCAAGTGACCGCAAAATAGCAGGCCGCAACTTGGAAACAAAGGGGCGGAGCAACTTGCGCAGTGAAATCATCCGAGATATTTGTATGATAAGTTCACTGTCCAACTTTGGTTCAAATAAATTCAATATTTCAAAAGATATCGCGATAACAAATTCTCAATGGCAGCATTAGAGTGAGCGCAATTTGGAAACAATACTGCGGAAAAACGTGCCGACCGAAATCATAGATATTTGAAAGATTAATCCATTGTCTAACTTTAGTTCGGATTGATTACGTATTTCAAAAGTTATCATGATAACAAATTTTGAAATGGCCGCCACTTGGAAAAAATATAGAGGAGCAAGTTGCCCAGCAAACTCATCCAAGATATTTGAAGCATAAGTTCACTGTCCAGTTTTGGTTCGAATTAATTCGGTATTTCAAAAGCTATCGAGATAAGAAATTTTCAAATGACAGCCTGATTTTAAATGGCCGCAACCTGGAAGCAAAATTGCAGAGCAACTTGTCCAGCGAAATCCTTCAATATATTTCTATGATAAATTGACTGTCTAACTTTGGTTCGAACTAATTTAGTATTTCAAAAATTACCGTGATAAGAAATTTTCAAATGGCACCGTGATTTCAAGTGGCCACCACTTGAAAACAAAAGAGCGGAGTGAGGTGACCAGCGAACTTATCACAGGTATTTAAATGGTAAATCCACTACCCAAATTTAATTCGAATTGATTCAGTATTTCAAAAGTTATTATAATGACAAATTTTCAAGTGGCCGCCACTTGGAAATAAAATGGTGGAGCAGGCTGCCTAGTGAACTTATCCAAAATATTTGAACTGTAAGTTCACTATCCAACTTTGATTTGAATTAGTTTAGTATTTCAAAAGTTATCGTGATGAATATTTTCAAATGGCAGCTAGATTTCATATAGCCGCAACTTGGAAACAAAATGTCCGAACAAGTTGCCCAGTGAATTCATCCAAGATATTTGTATGATAAGTTCACTGTCCAGTTTTAGTTCGAACTGAATCAGTATTTAAATAGTTATCGTGATGATAATTTTTTCAAATGGTAGCCTGATTTCAAATGGCGCCACTTTGTTAAAAATGGCGGGTAAAATTCATTAATAAACTTGGTTAAGACCCTTATGTGGTCTATATATACATCAAAATTCAAGCAAATCCGGCCTTAATACGCTTTCTACAATGTGGATTTGAAATTTTTAAGTAGCCTCTACTTGAAAACAAAATGGTGGAGCAACTTGGTTAACAAACTCATTCAAGATATTTATAAGAAAAATTCACTATCCAAATCTGGTTCGATTTGGAGTATTATTTCGGAAGTTATCATGATGATAAAATTTCCATTATATAGACAGATAGATATATAGATAGATAAAAGAAGTGATTGTAATAGGTCGATTTCTAAAGAAATCAACTTAAAATTTCTTGATCTTCAATTTAAATAAAAGAAAATTGTTACACGTTCATTTTTTTTCTGGACATAAAAATAAATAGATTTCCTTTCATGTCAGGAAAAGAATAAATGTGTGTTTTATTATTATTATTATTTGGCATCAACTTGATTTTCCTTTTAAAAATTTTTAAAGTTAAAATGGGGTTTTCCCCCTCGACATTATAGCATAGTTAGCTATGTTCTAAACATAATTGGGTATTACTTTCTGGACATTTAAATATTTTTTTATTTTTTAAAGATGATTTTAATTAAAGATAATTAAACTTAATTTCTAAAGACAATTTTATTTTTGAATGCTAAAAATTTGCGTTAAATTTAAGCATTCAAACATAAAAACATTTTTAAATAATTAACTTATCAATCAATCCCCAGTGTAATACCAAATATGTTTAGAATATATTATTAAACTATAATAATATAATATCGAGATTTAAAAAAAAAAAAAAAAAAAAAAAGATAATAATAATAATAATTAGTAGGGAAGGGAGCATTTAAATTTTTTTTCAAAAAGTTCTAAATTTTGAATTTTAATTCATTAAATTTAAATAGTTTTAGAAAAGTTAGTATATTTAATATTGTAAAAATTTTTCATTGCATATGTAAGCAAATTTACACAGTTCTAAGAAAAGATTTATCACGTCCTTTATTTATCCTTAAAGTTAAGAAGTTACTTTTGACTCAGTTTGAATTATTTCTTGATCAGATTTAAATAAAAAGCAATTTATATTCAAACTTGAAATCGTCTAAAAAATAAATAAATAAATAAATAAACTCTACAGAAATAAGCTTCTGAAATCTTATTAAAAAAAAAAAAAAAAAAACTAATTAAAATCAAAAGATAAATCGCATTCTTTATATAAATTGCTTGTTTGGTAAATAAATAAAGGAATAAAAATTCCGTTTAAATTGCCTAATTTATTTTATAAAAAAAAGTTTTAGAAAACTTGAAAAAATAAAAGGATGGGGGACGATTCCTTTATTTATTTATTTTTTTTTTTTTTTTCTTCTTCATAGAAAAAATTCATTGAGTCCAACCAAGCCAACCCATTAATGTTACAGAATCATCCGTATCAGTCGGTACTTACAAGTTACAATCATAATTCAGTCGGTACTTACAATTAAGTTGATTTTAACATTGTTGGTACTATCTGTAAATATGATCATGGTGTATATCTACCCAATAATAGCAGATATTTAATGAAACGTGATATATAATGAAGGTGATCCAAAAAGCATTATGGTGTGATCAAACCAAAAACTGAATCAACATACTTTTTCGTAATAAATATCTTACGCATTTGGATTTGGTTTAATTCTGTTCAAATGAAAAGATATATGGCATCAATTTATACTGAAATCCAACCAAGCATCTAATTTTGTCGAATTCCATACATTACATTTTAAATCATAGCACTCTTAAAAATGTGTATAAACGATCTAAAACTAATCCAAATACTGTTTTAGAACATTTCAGAACCATCCATTGAAAAAAAAAAAAAAAAAAAAGCTAAGCTAAAATATCTTTATAAATCTTTTTTTTTTTTTTTTTTTTTTTTTTTTTTACTTTCTACTATATTTGATAGAAGGAAGCATTGAATTCGTAAAAATTTTCGACCTCGCGTTTTTGATGGATTTACACGTTTTGAGAGCAGTAGAACACGATTTGACCATTTTTAGAAAATGTCTGTCTGTGTGTGCGTGACAAAATTTTCTGGCAACTGTATCTCAGGAACTACTGCACAGAATTTCACACAAATTGGTATGTAGTTGCACCTTGACATAAATTAGTGCCTATCAACTTTTGGTAAAAATTATCTTACAGGTTGCGTTGCCAACATGGTGATATAGGACAAAATTTTGTATAAATGTGCATAAAGAGAATTATTTTTTAGTAATCATTATGAAATTTAAAAGAATTATTTGTAATAGAGAGAGTCAACTGGGAAAAATTTTGTATGTGTAGGAGCCCCCCCCCCCTCGAGGGGAGTAAATTTTCATGATGGGTATCTTTTAAAAGAGCTCGCAAATAACTTTAAAACGAATGGTTGAACCATCGATATGCGATAATTTAAAATAAAATTATAGATTTTTTCATTTTTTAACAAAAAAAAAAAAAAAAAAAAAAAAAATGTAATATTGACAATAAAATTGACTTTTTTTGGATATTTAGTTTTATACTACTTTTCTAACATGGAAATCGTCTGCATTATCATGGAAGATAGTTTTTTTAAATAATAATTTTAATAAATTATTTTTACTGAGTGAATTTGTATAGGAAAATATAGAAGAAAGTCATGTGGTGACCACAACATACTAGTTTTTTTTTTTTTTAAATGGTATGTCACTAGAATGTTGTATCTAATGAGTCATGAATTAATAAACATATTTTATTTAATCTTTACAGGTTGTAGACGAAAAGATACAGCATCAATTTCTATTGAAATCCAATCAGAAATGAACTTTTCTGGAATTTCTTATACAGTTGAACCTTGTTAACACGAATCTCAAGGGGGATTAAAAATTTGTTCATGTTATCAGTAGTTAATGCTACCAGTAACTAATCATCGTATTATTAAACTAATCTTCATTTTGACGGGGACGAGGGAAATAGTTCATGTTAAAAGTAATTCACGTTTACGAGGTTCGACTGTATAACATTTTAAGCCAACTGAGCAAGTACCGGGATGATTATTATAAGTTCGAATATTACTAGAGTAATCGCCGTTCACCGACTTTCTCGATTTTGTTTGATTATTTCCGACGACTACCGCTATGGGTATATAAATACCACTTTAATAGGAGTTATTAATTCTTGTTAGTCATTTGATTTTATTTGATGTTCGGACTTGGAGAGTTTTCAGATGTAATTCCATACATTTTGTAGCCCACAAGAAGTTGCAAAACTCGCTTATGCTGCAACTTTTAAATATTGGTATTTTTAAGAGTTTTCCATGATAATGTACTAACTGCATATAGAGAGATAAAGGTCGTTTTAAGAGTCAATATTGATTTAAAATTTTAAGTAAGGATTTCAATTTAAATTGTTAATTATTTTTATATCCTTTCAAGTATACAGAAGTGACAAACAAGAAATTAAAAAAAATGTATTACGCTCTGATTCTGAAATATTGTGTAACATAGCGTTGTATAGCTGGTTATTAATAAAATATATCTGCAGAGAAACAAATTGTTTTCTTTTCAAAATAAAATAAAATAAAATAATGAAAATCCGATAGCTATAATACACTAATTAGAATCTACGTGAAGTTTATTTTTTATTTTTTTAAATCTGATAAACATACCGAGCAAGAGACAAACAGTGTTAAATATTTAAATTTCAGTTTCTAGTTATACGAGAAAAATTGCTAGCGATAATTCTAATTTTGGAAAAAAAAAAAAAAAAAAAAAAAAAAAAAAAAAAAAACCTCTGTCGCTTAAATTTCTAATGAATAAATAGTTTTATTTCTTATGTTTTTTTTTTTTTTTTTTTTTTTTTTTTTTGGGGGGGGGGAATTCCCCTTACTTTACTGCACGAAAGAAAAAAAAAAAAAAAAAAAAAAAAATGCGAAACTTTCCTGCAAATCTTGGAGAACAAGTTGCGCATTTTTTAACGGTAATAATCCAATAATATATCAGTAAAACAACTATTAAATTTCTGAAATCAAAAATGTCTTATGGAAAAAAAACATCCTATTATTCGTCAGTACCTGTTGTTTAGATATACAAAATCCAGGTTTGTTTCCATTATATTAAATTAATCGCACTTTAGAATGTAGAAAACGGGAGTAAAAGGCTAAAAATCGCGCTTTAGAAAGAAAAAACGAGCAAAAAGTCCAAAAATCCATAGAAAAAGCATGAGAACAAAAAAAAAAAAAAAAAAAAAAAAATACTCGCAATCACAAGTGTGTGAAAAAAAATCTGGAGTGACTCCACTCGACTTTCCAAACATTAAGTAATTGACAGTTTTGTAGATGAAGTAAAGAAAGAGGAGTTGTTTAACAAACAAAATAGAGAGAACCATAATAGAGTGTTTGAGTATTTTTCTCTATATATTACACGATGTTTTATTTAACGCTACTGAACTTTGAGCCCATAGATCATAATGATAAAGAATTTTTCGTTGTGTCCCTGTAAAAACCTATAAATGCGAGATTCAACAAAATGCTTTAGTTAGTGCAACAGTGATTTATAATATTCATATAAATATTCAGCTCAATTGAATAAGGCGTTTAGATGCTATCGCACTTTTAAAAATTTGGTCCCATAGGCCATAATGATAAAGAATTTTTCTTTGTGTCCCTGTAAAAAAACTGTGAGTGCTAAATTCACCAAAACCTATACAGTTGGTGCAAGTGTGACCTATAATATGTGTATAAATGTTTTGCTCAATTGAATAAGGCGTTTAGATGCTATCGCACTTTTAAGATTTTGGTCCCATAGACCATAATGATAAAGAATTTTTCTTTGTGTCCCTGTAAAAAAACTATAAGTGCTAGATTCACCAAAATCAATAGAGTTCGTACTATGGTGATTTACAATATACGCACCAACTTTCAGCTTATTCGAAAAAAGCGTTTAGACGCTAGCGTGTTCACTCACACACATACATACACACATACATACATACACACATACATACACACACACACACACATTCATACATCATCGCAAAAATAGTAAAAACGGACTCATTGAACCTCGAAACGTATAGAAAAATCTCAAATTCGGATTTTTGACATGATTACAATACTTTCCTCACTATAGCATTCGGAAAGTAAAAAAGGATAACACCGGAAAAAGTATAAGGTTTTCAGTTATGCGAGATACATATACACACATACACACACACATACAGACATCACGAAAAATCGTGTAAAGTCGCTGATATCTCTAGAACGAGAGCTCGTGTTAAACGAAACTTACAGGTGTTCAACTAGACATCATGACAGTTACACACATAAACTTGCAACATTGTATGATGATTCGTTTTTGTGCTATGCGAGATATAAAATCCATTTCTTAAATCGGCATTACAATCTTCCTTATACTTTATAAAAGGAAGTAAAAATACGACCACACATACACAAATGGAATAGAATGAATTTAATGTCATGGTAGTAATTTTTAAAACTTAAAATTTTTTTTATAGAAGTTTGGCTAAGCTCGCCTCATACAACTAAAATGCGACGGGCCTTTCAAATTTATATTGGAATTTTATTTATTTATTTATTTATTTTTATAATGTTGCCGTGTAATAGAAATTATTATTTTGCAGGAAACGTGAGTAAATATACTTTTTAAATTCAAATACGCAAATAAGACTACATAAACAAATAAACGCTTTTATCGTTTTAAACAAACACAAAAGACTAAAAATTATAAAAGTTCAAAAATTTCTTACCTGGAAAATAATAAACACTTTTCCTGAATATTTTTATTTTCTCCATAAGAATCCATTCGAATGAAAAGATATTTAACATTGTCTTCTTAAATTGAAAGAATTAAAACAAATACAAGATCGCGTGACCTATGTAAATGTGACTTTATAAAACTTCAGCAGGTGAGACGGTTTTTATTACTTGCATTTACCAATATTGTAAATGAATATACAGGTGAATTTTATTTATTTATTTATTTTCTTCTGAGGGTGGTGGCAGAAAAGATAAAACTCTGTCCTAGCCTTTCTCACTAGTTTGTATCTAGAATTAAATTTAGACATTTTTCTTTCAGGAAGTGTTATATTTTATACTGGGAAGTTGATAAATTTTTAGATTGGGCATAATAAGAATTAATTTAAATGTTAACAAATAACAAAGCGTTTTTTTGAACGGAAACGTTAAAACAGGTTTATAGAAATTATTCTTTTTTTTTTTTTTTTTTTTTTTATTTAAAATTTTAATATCACATAAACGTTAGATGACTATGAATTATAGACAAAACTCCTCAGCCAGACCTCCTAAATCCATAACTTACCGCATCTAGGGTAACTGCTGAAGTTGTGAACTTCTCTTCATTTTATGTGAAGCATGCAAAATACGAAACTTGAAAAGATAAGAAAACTCTTTTCTAAGGAGATAATGCTAAGTGTTGTGAATAAATTCATGTCGTCTAGAAACAGACAATAGCCGGAAGGGTAAATTTTATTTGTATTTGCACTCTCTAAGCGGATGAAAGTTATCGGAAGGAGACATCCATATATAGATATGATTTTGTGAGACGATCAATCAGCTTCTATAACAAAATTATTATTTTAAGAAAACAGTTTTAACAAAGTTATAGTTTTTCAATTAAATTTAGCTTATCCAAACACAAATTAAAAATACATAATATGCAGAATGCTTGAAAAAATTTTCATGTCGGCCTATTCATTTAAATAAATTATAAAAATGTGTGAAAATGACACGGAATTTTAAAAACCGATCAAAAAATTTCAGAAGATTAAATTTAAAGAAATATAAAATTAAAATTTCTATACCATTTTTACACAAAAAAGTTTCCTTTAAGTGTAAGTGACCCATGCTCTAATGAGGTTATGTGCAAAATTTCAACATTGTTTAAACATATCTTTATAACATTTTATGATACAAAGTTGTTAAGTGATTAGTGTAAATTGCAATGCAAATATGTTAGTTTATTTACGATATTATTGTTTTCATTTGTAATTTGTGTATCAACCACTAGAACGATGTCAGATGAGTTTCTTTTCTTCTCAGAAAACTCATGTCCAAACATTTAATAAGAACTTAAGTTAGTTTTTATTTTCTTCTATATACACAAGAAGAAAGTATAGGATTCTTGAACAATTTCGACTGCCGGTTTTCCATGTATTTACATATTTTGAGATACCTAGAAACAGGAGTGTAATCAAAGACATTACCTGTAGAGGGCTAAGGTGGCTTGCAGGGTCAAACATTGACTTTATACATATATATATATATATATATATATATATGAAAGGATAAAGAGAGGTAAGTTTTTAAATTATTATTTTATTATTTTAAATTAATAGTGAGCAATAACTTAAAGAAAATCCCATTAGAAAGTCTTAACTTAAAATTAATTCTAAAGTTTCCCCTGTAAAGTAAGTTTTAGTACAAGGCGCGAGCATAACGCAAAAGTCATAAAAGAGAACCAATTTTAAGATAAGAAAGTGATGAGTAAGTGCAACTTGCAGCTTTTTGTGGTTAGGAGCTGCATAGTAATTAATCCCGGCAATCTGGACCTCAGCTAAGCTGTCAATCATTAAATTAATATCCAATAATCAGAGGAAGGAGTGGTGTGATTTCCCGCCAAAAATGCTGGTATTTAAGTGAAAACACGTGTAGAGGATCTCTCTCTTCTTGTGCTCTCTTGCTTAGTAAACCTACGTCAAAATAACGGCCCAAACGGGGTCACGGGGATCGCATTCGGCTTCACTGCACTGCATCCATTTGCTCAACTCACAGTTATGGATTGTACCTTATATGTTCCAGATGGGTTAATAAATACCTGTGGTTTAATTTGGAGTTATTACTGAGTGCCAGCCTCTTTCCTTCATAGCTATTATGTGATGACTCAAGTAAGTGAATTCGTCACATATATATATAAATTAATGGTGAAAAGTGAAAATTAATTTAATTTCGAAGTACCACAGGAGTGCGAGGAACTGATCGCTCTAGTTCCCCTTGGGTACGCCCTTGTCCTGAACATAATCTGCCCATTTTTAGAAAATGTCTGCCCCCCCCCCCCTTCCTCTTTGTGTGTGACAGCAAATTTTTGTAGATGCTTATCTCTCGAACCAATGTACGGAATTCAATTATTGGTTGGACTTTGACTTAAGTTTTTGCTGATTAGCTTTTGAAATATATAACCCAACAGGTGGTATTGTTATACTACGATTTCTTCCATTTTAAGGAAGGCGAAATCTAGCTTCTATGATTTAAAAATGCACTGAACTTGATACGTGATATGGATATTATGTAAAATAAAGGTGGTTCATTTTGATGCCTATCGGACGACAGATGACGCTGCTATTCTGCAACATTTTCCGTTTACTGAAGTGCTATATACAGCAGCTTCTAAGTTATATAAATGCACCAAACTTGTTAACCGAGTTATGTATTATGAAAAATTATGCTGCTTCAATTTTGGTGTATATTGGCCGAAAGGTGGCGCAGCTATTACTTTCTACGATTTTTCAGATGGCTGTATTTATGAAAATTGTTCAAAATTACATGTGTAACATGTTAATTTTGAGAAACAAGTTGATTAAATTTTTATACATGTTAACCAGCAGGTGGTGCTGTTATAGAGAATACAGAATGACATAGAAAAATATTTTGTAATAGTCACAACACAGTTTACTCTAAAAACTTATGCTTGGATTTTAAAAACGGCTTTAAGCCAGTTTATGTATTGTAAAATATGCCCCCATTGTCTTGATACATAATCAGATTGTCATGTGACATTAATCAGAGAAATAAATTTTTCAGGCAACCTGTAAAATCCATTTCGATGCATGAAAACCCCCAAATCTTCGATACTCACCGATTTCGTCAAAGTCACTTACTTTCCGAAATGTTTAGTTCGTATCATGCTAAAAGCGCTCAGTGACTGAAATAGACTTACAAAAGACAAAAATATTGTTTTAGATCATTTCGTTCTACTACTTATATTTTGGAGTTTTCGATCTTAAACGTATGCAAAAGTGATATTTTATAGAAAATTATTATTTGCAATGATTTGTCTACTGGAAATAAAATACTTCATGTTAATTAGTATAAGAGTTATCGTTAGGAGCTAGTGTTTTTTTTTTTTTTTTTTTTAAGGACTGAGAGCCTATTAGTCTCAATCTGGTATTTTTGCGTTGTCGATTTCGATAGTTGGACATTTGTCGAAATCTAAAATTTATCGAAAATACAATTGAATAATTTGAAAGCGTTGTTATAATTTGAAAAAAGAAAAAAAAAAACTAATAGTCCTCCGTCCTAAACTAAATTCTGCTTTTGCCAGAATTTCATCAAAATCTTTTTTTTTTATTATTATTATTGAAAGAAAAAGAAAAGAAAATTAATAATAATCAGTATCGTTACAAGCGATATCGAAAAAGTTTTTTTTAATAATTTTGAATTAGGAAATAAAAAGTGCGCGTGAAATAATATGAAATAAAAATAAGTAAAAAAATAAATTTAATGATTTAATGTTTTTGTTTTTCGGGGGCTGCTCATGCATATAAAAAATGCGTATTAAAACGAGTCGAAGAAGGAAGCGAAATAAGTATTGAGTTATATTACGATAAATACGATATATAATAGGATACGATATATTAGACCTATCGTCCAGGGTTAGTAGGCATTTTCGTTGAAAGAAATAGTTTGTTCGTTCGGTGCAACTTGCACATTAGTCCCGTGAGGTACAACTTTCACATTAGTCCCTTGAGGTACAACTTTCACTTTAGTCCCGTCAGGTACAACTTGCACATTAGTCCCCTTTAAATAGTGACCAGCGAAGCTGGCAAAGCATTCGTTGATACACTACCTCAATTGATTTTCGTATAATTTTTTTTTTTTTTTTTAATGTCAAGCAGGAATTGCAAGCGGAAAGATAATCTTTTCTTATTTTTTTAACCTTTTAAATTTGAAACTTTTAAATCTTTAGTTTCTTTTTCTCTTTTTCTTTCTCTTTTTTTTTTTTTTTTTTTTTTTTGGGGGGGGGGGGGGTGAAACGCTAGTGATAGTTAACCCAAAATCATTCAAAGAAAAATTTCAAAATAAAATTCATGTTTGACGATCTAGTTTTCATACTTCCGCAGGAAGGACAGCTTTAGTATGTCCTCTATGACAACTTTAAAAATTTTTTCGCCTTGTAGGTGTTGCCTTTTAATTTATTTATTTTATTTTATTTTATTAATTTTTTGTTAAAAAAAAATACTTAGTACCTATTTTGATTATACTTCTTATTGTTCCGTTTTTAGTCAATTTATGACACAAAGCTCATATTTTGTTTATATCTTTAATTGCTAGGTTTAAAACGACGTTTGCAAAGATAGTAACAATGCAAATTTTAAAAATAATTTTTGTTATAAAATTATCCCATCAGACAAATGTCGTCTTTATTATTATTATTATTATTATTATTATTATTAGATCACTGAACTGAGTCCGCGTGATTAAATATTGCTTATGCATTTTTATTTATTTATTACTATTTTTTTTTAATCCTCGCGTATTTTTATTTTTTTTTTAATAAAACGTTACATATAAAATTTTTGTTTGAAAAGTAATTCCATGAATACTCTTATGCAATATATAATGTATAAATTTTAATAAGATTTTTTGCTAATAGATAATAAATAAATAATAACAATAATAAAAGATACGGGATGTTTAAAAAATTGGCTTTGATTCCTTAAATATTGACTTTAATTTTTTTAATTCGATACATAATAAATTATAAAAGTTGCTTTAAAAAGAGATTTGGAATTTTACAAAATGAATGGACAATATCAGAGGATTCAATTTCATAAATTACAAAATTTAAATTTTTATATGTCACCGTACCAAAAACTTTCCAGTGAATAAAATATGCTCCATAACTTAATAAGATGATATACAAAATTTTAACATTGTATCATATACTTAAAAAAAAAGTCTTAAGGTTTTGTGCAAACAAAGTTGTACGCTATCTGCAGACCTGTTTTCCCCCCTAACGTAGAACTTAGGTCGAAACAAAGGAAAATGGTTTAAACCCGTTTCTTTCCCACATGATAGACTTTTTATAGAAAATTGTTGAAAATTTGTACATCACTTTATTAGCGAATAGGGAATTTTTCGTTCACTGGAAATTATTTATTTTGTATGGGGGAGATACATAAAAATTTTAAAATTATTTTTTCTTGCAATTGAATCTCGTGAAATGTTTAAACAATTTCATAAATTCAGTTTTTTTTTTTTTTTTTTTTTTAACAACTTATAATATACGTCAAGAATGATATTTAAGGAACTAAGCCAAGGTCAAGATTTTTCAAACACCCTGTATACAAATAAAGGATAATAACTACACTTTTTTTTCCTTCTCATTCCAGAACCTGTTCCAGCAATTGGAGTAGATACTTCCCTGGCGGAACTATCAAATGATCTCCAGAAAATTTTGCAGAAGCAGAAATATACCGATGTGATCCTACTGTCTTCAGATGGACAAGAATTTCCATCTCACAAAGCCATTTTAGAGGAGCACACTACAGTGCCTGTTTTAAGGCAGGGCATTAGGGGCATCTGCCCTGGGCCCTTATACTGAGGGGGCCTCCAAGAAATTCCATCATACATTAAATATATATATATATATATACTTAAAATGAAAAATTTTCAAATTTTGTTATAGTGGTCGTCGTTTTTTGTTTTTTCGTCAATGGATGGAGGTGTTACCGCATTGTTATATAAATCAGTGGTATGATCTTTCAAGGAAACTATCATTTCATTGAAATAATTGAAATAATTTCGCTAAACGCAAATACAGCTGCATATTACTGATACTGCATTCCAAACTCTTACAGGCTGACAGCTCGCAGCGATAAAATGAAAAGTGGAGAGAATTTTTAGACGCGTGAATAAAAAAATATGCGATTTGTTTTGTTTTTTGTAATATTAAAGCATGAGGAAAAGAGCTCATTGAACATGAATGCCCTGGAATAATAATAAAGTATGAAACAATTGATTTTATTTCAAAAAACTGAGTTCATTATTTAATGATTAAGGTTTAAAATAATAATAATAATACAAAAAGCTTGTAATGAATTAAATTATAAAGCACATTGATGAATTGAAGAATCTAAATAAATAAAATATCTACTAAAGCCTTTTTTTTTTTTTTTTTTTAATTATTATTTATTAAACTTTAATCAAAATTTCAAATATAATATAGTGAGCAATATCAAATATATACTGATTTTTATGGAAGTTTTTTTTTTTTTTTTTTTTTTTTTTATATATATAATATTGCACAAACTATTTTCTTTTCACAATTAGATTTAAATGCATCGATTTTTTTTATTTTTTATTTATTTTTTTTTTTTTCTGTAAAGAATTGATAATAACTTCTTTTAACACAAATCCATACATGTATTTTAAGTTTGAAGACGTTTATTTTGTATTCCTTTTTTTCTCTTTCTTTCTTTTTCTTTTTGAAAATGATTTTTGATTTTAGTCAATTATATACATCATTTATAATTTTATCAGAATTTTTATAATTTGATTCTTTAAAATTTAGAAAATCCGATATAAAAATAAGATTAAATAAATAGATAACAGACTTTTATATCAGTAAGTATTGTATTTAAATGAAGCAAAAAAAATAAATAAATAAATAAATAAATAAAAATAAATGCATGCGTGGGGAGAAGGGGATATAAATGCATATTTAAATACATATTTAAGTGTTTCAATGATATATTTATATTTCTTTTTCTTTTCTTTTTTTTTTCCTTTGAAAAATTATTTTAGATTTTCGTTAATTATCAAGAATTTTATTTTTATCATATTTTTTATATTTTAAATGGTTAGAAATTAAGAATCAGATTAAAAAAAAAACATCAGCTTTCTATATCAGCAGTTTTTTTATTTCACTGAAACTAAAAATTGTTTTGGCAAAAAATAAAATATATATATAGGCTAGGCTCTCACAATTAAATATTTATTTAATTTTTAATATAAAAAAATATTTTAGTTTTTCATATTATTATATATTTATCACAATATATTAAATTCAATTCGCTAAAGAATCCGATTAAAAAAGAAACAATAAAAAAATAATTTTTATATCAATAACTTTCGTGTTGTCCGATCGAAAGTAACTTCGGTGGGAGAGGGAAAAAAAAATCAAAAGTGCCCTCCTCTCTGCGCCGCTTCCCTGTAAAGTTGTCTTTCACGCAATATCAAAGTATGCAGAAACTGGTTCCGCGATTTTACATTACGTCTACGGAGCCTCTCCTTCTTCACGTAGTAGAAGTTCTTTGCCCTGGGCCTCCAAGTGAGTAAATCGGTCCCTGGCGCTCAACAGCATTCGCTGCGATGTTCCAGCATGATATGGCAGAGAATCGAAAAGGAGAAGAACATATCGATGGTATCGATAGTTCGATTTTGAAACTTATCTTGAAGTATATTTACACATCTAAAATTGATGAGATCTCAGACAGCAATGTTTCAAAATTATACGTTGCAGCTGATAAATACAATCTAGAAAGTCTGAAAAAGACTCGTACACGATACATGCTAGATAATATGTCAGTGTACAACGTATACAATTCTATTGTTTTAGCAGATATGTTTGCGAAAAAGCAGCTTAAAGAATCGACATCGACATTGACCTTTTTAGATAAAGAAGCGTCGTCAGTGATATCATCTGACTCGTGGAAAGACTTTGTGAAAGAACATCCACATCTCGCTGCTGATGTTTTGGGATCTGTGGTAACAATCCGAAGGAACCGATTATGCCACGGTTGGTGAATTAAAATTTGTGGATAATTATTTTATTTAAATATTTCTTTTTAATCTGATAATAAATTAGAAATATTACTATATGAAAAAAATCTGCTGTGTAATTACTACATGTCTTCAATTATCCACTGGCCCACTACTATATACTTTAAAAACTTCTTCTGGAGATAAAACAATTTTATGTCTTCTGCAGGGTTCTCACACAGGAAAATTTAGAAAATACCACAATTTTTCAATTCCTACTATTAGTTCACACTCTCCCTATATATATTTTGTACAAATCTTGCAATCGATTTTTAACTAACTTCCTGACTAGCTAGAAATTTGAAACTTTTAGGATTGCTCAGAACCCGGTGACAACACAATACTTCGAAGTCCGATTTTCGAATTTTTTATTAGTTTTCTTATAATTAATTAAAATATGAAAATAATAACATCCTAATAGCGTTAAAATAGCCATCCGCGTTTGTAATGATCGATAGATAGCGCTTTTTCAGCTCTTGTTGTTAGTAAATATTACAGCCACGTGTATCTATTTTTGTTCTTTTTGTTATTCTACTTAATATTCGTACTATAATTTCTCCGCCATTACATCATGGAAAATTGATTGCTTTTGGAAAAAAATATTTCAGTTTATTCAAAGTTCGATCGAAAGTAGATATTTAACTGAAGCTGAACAAATATTAGTTTCAAATCATCTGATTAATTCTTTACTTCCATTAGCCGAAGCAACTGAAATTTTAAATTTGTCATTTGGAAATAAATGGAAGCTTAATTCTGGATTTCTTGGTCCTTTGGAGTTACACTGGAGCACACATCAGTATGTGTTATCTTTTTTACCGGATTTATTCATTTTTATTTAATAAATATATGTGAAACTAAACATCGGCAAGCAATGGCGGCTTGATGGAATTCGAATTAAAGCATGTTTATTGTAATTTCCCCTTAGCCCACCAGAGGGCGGATTAAAATATTAGCTATAATTTAATTGTTGCCAAAAAAAAAAAAAAAAAAAAAAAAATTCACGAGTTCATTTTCTTTCGACATAAAAATAAATAAATTTAATTAAACGTGAACATTAAAAAAAATAAAGTTAAATTCATATAGTAATTTATCTATCATCCCATTGTTACCATGCAAAAAAAATTGATAACATTTTTTGTCATCAGCCATATAGTGTAATGGAATAGAATGTTGATGAATTTTCAAAATGTCGAAATATTGCGTCTTTTAATTCTTCTATTAAATTTATGAAAAGAAATGGGATAAGTTATCATGAAAGTAAATTATGTTTGACTAAATTATGAAAAATATAATTTTTATAATCAGTTGCTTTGTTATTATTATGAAAGAAAAACTGTTTTGATTATTAGTGGAATACTTTTTTTAAAGTTTGATATTTTTAAGATTTCATGTTAGTATAAGTATATAGAATTTTCAAGATTCTTTTAAATATAGTTAGCAGCGGCGTAGGTAAAGAACGTTTGTTTTAGTATATAAAAAGAGTTTAACTTTAAATTTTAGCTAAAATAATAAATATATTAAAAAAAAAAAAAAAAAAAAGACAGAAAGAGAAAGAAAAATGAATTTGAAATTGCATCTGCAGTTTTTCATTCATCTTTAGTACATAAATTATTCATAAATTTTATTTTCTAAATCATCTGCGTGTGTTCACTCGGAGAAAGACGGCCATATTGTGGACTTTTCTCCGAGTAAAAAGGAATCATTCTCCCCCCCCCCCCCCCCAATGATCAATTTATACCTTATTACTATATCTATGGTTAAATTATGCATCTCACAAAAATTGGCTTCATTATCACTTTAAAAATTTTATGCACATTGATAAGAGCTCGAAAATTTAAAACATGCTATATAAAAAGTTTTTTTTTTTTTTTTTTAATCTTATAATTATTTTTATTTCATTTTTCACTCGCGCTTTTTATTTCTTAATTCAAAATTATTAAAAAAAAAAAAAAATAAAATAAAACTTTTTCGATAGTGTTTGTAAGTAGGAATTGACTTAAAAAAAATTTCTTTTATATTACTTGTTTTATAGTAAAATTGTTAAATAGCCAAATAGGTATCAATGGATATCAGCAATTAGTCAAGTCTAAAACTATTATCTAAATAATCGTATTCAAACTTCCTTTTGCGAGACCCTTGGTCTTCTTACCTAACTAACAAATCAGACGCCTAACAAGAGCAAATACATACGTCGTATATCATATATAAAGACATAAGTACAGTCGGTAACAAAAGTGTCCGAACACTAGCAAAAATTCTTATGTAAAAAAAGTACACTTCATACTGTTCTGTTAAATAAATCCTTATCGAATCATGTTCTTAGACTGACTGAGAAGAGGATTCGACAAGGATTTATTTAACAAAATCGTATGAAGTGTACTCTTTTTACATAGGAATTTTTGCTAGTGTTCGGACACTTTTGTTACCGACTGTATATACAGTGAGTTTAAAAAAAATAATAATAATCAGTAGAGCCGTTATTGAAACACTTATTTCAGAGAGCGTGATGATTAGATGCAGATGCAAAACGTTATCTATATTATATATTTTATATAATAAAGATTTAAAATCATTTATTTTAATTTTTAATTGTTGCTAAAGAAATTTACTTTTATTTTTCAACATATAATAAAATATATTTTCACGCAAATAAAAAAATATATTAAATATTAAATTTGCTCAGGTACATGACAAAATGACGTCATTATCAAAATAAAATAATAATATGAAAGCTAATTCAGAACTATATAAAAGAGCTTTATTGATAATCCTGCGGGTATTTTTTTAACTTTTGATGCTGAAGTAGATAGGATATTTTTCGCCAAGGATTTTTTTTTTTTTTTTTTTTTTTTTTTTGTGACAGCCACTTTGAGCTAAGTAGTCCATAAAAAAATATAAACAAAAAACAGCAGAGAGTAAAAAGCAGGTAAGTGACTGAATTGGGATTCCAGAATCGACTGTGGCATGCGGAAATACCACTGCAGAAAATAGCGGGAACTTCTTATATTTTAACTAATTTCGTTTTTTTTTACGATTTTTTTTTTTTTTTACTATTATTAATGATATGGTGTTTTGAGGATTCATTTCAATACATTGGCAGCGAAGCGGGCAAAGCCTGCTAGTCTTTAATAAATGACACTGACAAATAATATAGGACAGTGAACTGAAATAAATTCATAATTGGATGATACATTGCTTCACATTTAACATATTTTATTTTAAAAATATGAATACATTTCTCATTTAGATAAATCTTATTAATCTCTTTCTTTGTGCGTATGGCAAAACCATTTTTCTGTAATTGTATAATTTCCCCTCCCCTCCCCACAAAGCTGCATTTGCCATTCTACTGACCTATGCCTGGATCCTCTAAGGGAAACAGGATTTCTACTGAATCTAAACTATGCTTAAAACATAAGAAAATACAAAATTTGCACATCTAACACCTCTGATTTAAAAATTTTACTTGAAGCTGAATAGAAACAGGAAAACATTTCCACCAATACTGGGAAAAAAAAAAAAAAAAAAAAAAAAAAAAAGCCAAAATAAAACAAGCATACTGCAGTTCTGGTAGCATTAAGAGCATATAATACCTAACCATGCGAACAGCTAAAGCCATATTATTCTATGAGGAAATTTGTTTCCACAGTTACTCATTACCTAACTTTTTTTTTTTAATCACTTCCTTTTACAAAGTGTAAGGAAGTATTGTAATACCAATTTGTGAAATTGATTTTGTGTTTCACATAGCTCAGAAATGAACAGTCATAGAATGTTGCAAATTTACATTTGCGACTCAATGACATCTAGCTATACACCTGCAACCTCAGTCTTGATACAAGTTCTCCTTTTAGAGATATCTATGATTTTACATGATTTCTCATAACGTCTGTATGTATGTGTGTGTGTATTCAAAAGCTGTTGGAGATAGAACATTGTAAATAAGTTTTATAACATCTAGTTGGGTATCTCCCTTCTTGGCCTTTCTGTTTTGGAAATACTAATAAAAAATATATTCATAATGCCGAATAATGCAAAAATTTTGGCTATTATATGTGACTTGACCTACCATCAGAGATTTCAACAGAAGCTAAGGATGCAGCCTTGTAATGGTATTATGACAGTTGTCGAGTTTTTTGCATGTAGAAAGTAGTTTGTAATGACATAAGCAGGTCTATTTCATTTCATGAATATTCTAAAAAGAATATACAACAAGACTTGACACTGAACCAAAATATAGATATTTATACAACGTCATAGTTGTCAACTTAGCACCTTTTGGCGACCGGAAAAATTTTATAAATTTTTTTTATTTAACTTAATCAGCAAAAACCATTACTAAACAAAATGCAACAACCTAAGCAACAAAGAGAAAAAAAAAAAAAAAAAAAAAAAAAAAAAGCCACACTTGGATATTTTCCTTTTTACCTTCTACAACTGCCAATTTTATTGTTTAAAAAGCAAATTTTCGAATAGATTTTATTATGCTGTCCTCCACATACACTTTAGCATTGAGTCCAGTGTTAAAAACAAAATGCAATTGTCAGAAAAACTAATTTTAGAAATTATCTTATCTCAAATATGGTAAGAATAAGGCAGATAACGATGCCACAAAAGTATTAATTTTTGAATGAAAATAAAAAAATATTTTAATATGCGAGATGGCAAAATAATTAAATGTTAACAGAATATTGGTAAAATGGTTTTTAGCAAAATATAAAATTTTTTGGCCGTTTAAATTGGAAATTTAACTTTAGGCAGCCACGTTGCTCATCCAAATAAGATAACCACAAGTTAAAAAGAAAATGTTTAAAAAATTGATTTGTATCATGTTCAGCAATAAAAAAAAAAGTGTATAGTAAATTACTTTCTTCAAAAACAATGCGGGAACAATTAATCAAAGCAAATTAAAGAACAGAAGATCTGCGAAAAAAGCCATTACTAAAGAAAAGAATTAGAAAACATAAGACTTTAATTCACGAAAAATTTAAAAACATTATCAGTTAATCATTAGGCTGAACTGGTTTTCTCTGATGAATCAAGTTTACTTTATTTCGAGCAGGTGAACAAAGCTAGAATGAGGATGAAATTGTGACCAACTTAATGAAAATCGCACTCTTAACACAGTGACATTTTCTCTGTACATTATGATATGGAGATGCACAATTTTTCAAGGAATCGGGCGAATTTTCATGCTCAAGGGATCAATTAACTCGAAATAAAACACTGCTATTATAAAAGTGGCGCCTGACCTACTATTTTGAAGGTATTTCAGATTTTTCTTCAAACAGCATTTCAAGATGATTATGCACCTTGCTGTACGGCGTATGCGATACGTGTTTGAATCAAATTGTTAAAATTACCTATCCATTCCCATGAGCACCTATAATTCTGTATGTTATAATCTTTTTCACTCTAAGTTAAATCCCACAAAGAATATTGTAGAATTTTTTCTTTATTAGATTTGGAAACGGTCCTAATCTCAATTTGCTCGAAAATGTTTAGTCATAAAAAGCCAGGGGAGAGGGAGGAGGATTCGAAATTTGCAGCCTACAACTCTGCAAGAACTAGAAAAATTATTTACAATATTTAGCACAGTGAAATTTCAGAGATTTATATCAAAAAATGGTTTAATACTATGCCATGGTGTATTAAAGCAGTAATTCCATATAAAGGTGGAATTAACCCAATGCAGACTACATATTTTTATTAAAAAATTGCTTAGATCTAACAAATAAATAGTTTTATTTCATATATTAAAATGTAACTTGTTTATTTCATATAATAAATCATAATGGAATACAAAGTATATGGTTATTGCATTAAGTTTAAAAAGAAAGTTTTATGTAGATTTTTATAAAGTACTTCGTAGAGTAATAAAGCGAATTATTAAATCAAAAATGTACAGTCGGGGAAAAAAAAAACGCAGCACTCGATGTAACTCCGTTGCTAATCAATGCACAAAAATGTAATAGGTATCATTCGACGGGGAATTGAGAGTAGATTCAGAAAATGAACGGAATTTTTGAATTGGGGGTCGTCTACATATTAAAACGCGCACCAACTTTGATTTTTTCAATGGTAATGCCCCATTTTTATTTTATATTTGAATTCCTGGGATCGCGACAATGCGAAAAAGTATATTGGTTGTATATTTTGCTTATTTTTTCACAGAGTTATAAGCGTTCAAAGTTTGAAGGTGCTAATGTTAAATTCATATTTCAAACTTTTATTAATATCTTCACAAAAAATAACTTGATCGATATAATTCTTTTTTTACGAGATACAGTGAAGAAACCCAAACATAATCCATCATTAATTTTGATTCTGAAAAATATTTTTAATTCTGAAAAATATTAATAAATTCATATTCATAAAAATTATGAATTATGACCTATATTAATTTTTACATAAAATGAATCCTAATGCTGAAAAATATGGGTGTGCAAATTTGCAGCTCATTCCAGTTATTAGTTTTAGAGATATAAATAAATCTTTCTTTTGGAGTGGTTTAGGGGGCCGTCTCTTAAAAAATTTTGAATGAGATAACGAAGCAAATCTTAAAAAATAACGGAGAAAATTGAACAAAATATTTTTATTTTTTATTTAAGGGTCAAATTATATAACAACAACGTCAAATGCAAAGAAATGAACCAAAAATGTTGATTTTTAGACATTTGTGTTAGTATCAAGAATTCCTGTTTTCTAAAGCCCCGCCTTTTATTGTTCTTCAAAACAAAACAATACAAAAACGAAAAGTGAATGTGACTTTGAGTATTCGTGTTAAACCCCTTATTTTACATTGACAAAAATATACACAAGTGGTATTTACTTCATCGATTACTGGTGATAAATTTAGAATCCTTTAAACGAACACTAGAAGAAAACAATTAACTAAATAGGCGGGGTTTACTGTTTGAAATACTCTCAAAATAAAATATTTCAAAACAAATTTTCTGTACCACAATTATATTACAGATGGATATACATTTTAACTATATTCTTTCTAATTAATATATTTCTATCCATAGTATATTTTATTGCAAAAATATGAACACTGGGTACATGCTTAAGAAATAAGTAATACACAAATTACGAAAGAAACGCCCACTGGCATTGTTACAGATTTTCAAATGATGTGAATCTACGTCAACAGTCGCGAAAGCGTTAATTAAGAAATTATATTTTCATAGAAATTATAAAACAAATCGTACAGTTCCAAAGAGTTCAACTGACCCAAAACTGGTAAGTGCTATTAAAATTGTTTAATATTTACTTTATGAAACCTTACAATAATTTATCCGAAAAGATTTAGTTTATGCGTTGTCGTATATATATATATATATAGATATAGCTATATTATTTCAGTTTGTATATTATGTTACACGTACGAAAGAAAATTTAAGCTTTATTGGTGATCAGTATATCCATGATAGATTCTTTTTAATTGAAAAATATTGCACTTTTATAAAAAGTATTGTCTGACCAATCGTAAGTGTAATGTATCTAAATATACGTAAAATTATCTAAAAAAGTACTAAAGTATATACATATCCAAAAACCTAAATTCATGATAATTAAAATACTGCAAAGGTGTTAATATTTTTATTTCTTTTTATAACTCTTTTTTTCTTGAAATATTTCCGGTGTGAAACAGTATAATTTTGTCTAGTTTTTGTAGGATCTTAATTTTATTTTTCTATATTTAGAGATAGCCCCCTAACACATTTTTGATCATAACTCTATGAATACTAAAGATAAAGTATACAAACAGTATACTTTTCCGCACTGCCAGACTCTCAGAAATTTGAATATGAAGTCAAAATTGGGTGTTACTATTGAAAAAATCAAAGTTGGCGCTCATTTTAATATGTAGATGACCCCTAATTCAAAATTCGACGACATTTTCAGAAAGTGCATTTCATTTCCTGTTGAATGGTGTCTATTAAATTTTTCTGCGTCAATTAATAACGAAATACCATCAAGTGCTGCGTTTTTTTTTTTCCCCGACTGTACATAGGCATCATTTCATCCTTTTGGTATTATGCACACATGACAGTTTTATTTGTTTCAACTATTAATTTAAAGTTATTATAAATAAAAAAAGGTATAAGTAATTTTTTCTGCAGTTTTTTTTTTTTTTTTTTTTGGTCGCTTAGTTCATATTTCTAAGAAAATCATTCGGTAGCCAAAAGGTGCTAAGTTAGGAATACGGCAAGATCGTAGTTAAAGAGTTGTACGATTTTAAAGATATGGAAAGCTTCTAGAAAAGAGTTCATGCAAATGTTCAGCCGAAAGATCATTTTAGCCGAATTAAAGTTGAAAGTATGACTATTCTAACAATGCTTAGTAATGGCTGATTTACACTGCTCGACATAGAAAATGCAGCACCAAGAAGGAGTGGTCAGAAATTTATGCAAATTTTAGAGTAGACGCACGTCACTCAGTTATGCGAATGATGTGAAATGTGCAGCTCTCCGACGCACGTGAAGTAAGATATAAGCGAAGGAACTTACAGAATGGGCAATATTCATGTCGTTATTTCTGCCAGACGAATTATCAAAGAAATTTTGCTTTTGTCTCGGAGGATACGTGTAATAGGAGAAAATGCCAGGCCACCGTCAACGAAGGCACTTCCAGCAGATAGACGACTTTACGAGGGGTATGGTGATCGTACTGAGAAGGATGGGAGGGGGGGAAGGTTGGTCCTCACGTCAAATCGCAGCTGATACCCACATGGATGCGAGCACGGTGTATCGGCTGTGGCGAACATGGTTGGAACAAAGAAATGTGGCAAGATTGAGGGGTGCAGGTGCAGCCAGAGTGACGTCAGCACGCGTGGATCGACGCATTCGCCAAGAAGCTGTAGTGAACCCGCAAGTCACTAGTACCTCGATTTTGCAGCATGTGCAAGATACCCTGGATGTTTCCGTGTCGACCAGAACCATTTCCCGTCGATTGGTTGCACATGGCCTGCACTCACGGCGTCCGCTAAGACAGCCATTGACCTCACAGCATAAACGCCAACGTTTGGAATGGTGCCGGACTAGAGCGACGTGGATGACAGAATGGCGAAACGTCGTGTTCTCAGATGTCACGCTTCTGTTTATTCAGTGACAGTCGCCGCATACGTGTGTGGCGTCGACGTGGTGACAGATCTAATCCGGCAGTAACTTCTAACTGTGGAACGCCCCACCGCGCGACAACGTGGCATAATGGTTTTGGGCGCTATTGCGTATAATTCCATGTCACCTCTAGTTCGTATTCAGGGCACTATGACGGCCCAACAATACTTGGATAATGTACTGCGGCCGGTGGCAATCCCCTACCTTCAGGGGCTGTATAATGCAATTTTTCAGCAGGATAATGCCCGACCACACAGTGCTCGCATCTGCCAACATGCTCTGGAAGGTATACAGATGCTTCCCTGGCCACCGTACTCCGACATGTCACCAATCGAACATGTGTGGGATGTGATTGGACGCCGTTTGCAGACTCTGTCCCTGCCTCGTTCAGAAGACTAACTGTGGCAAATGGTTGAAAGGGAATGGAGAGCCATCCCTCAGGACACCATCTGCACTCTTATTGACTCTATGCCTAGACGTGTTTCTTCGTGCATCGCTGTCCGCGGTGGTCCTACATCTTACTGAGCCGACGCTGTTCTCGCACTGTATTCTATCATTTTGAAATAAAGATCACTTATTGTTCCTTGCTGTCTGTCTTTTTTCCAAATTTCATCACTTTCTGACCACTCCTTCTTGGTGTTACATTTTCAATGTCAAGCAGTGTATTTATTTCTTGTTACTGAATATCGAAACCCATGTGTTCTTTAAAACAAAATTTGAGTTCACGTTTTGTTTGGCCAATGTATGATTGACCACAATGACAAAGAATACTAATATGCATTCATGTTTGGGAAAACTGCAACAAGATGAATGGATTATGCAAATTGAACCAAACTTACAGGAAATGTAAAGTAAGGCATGCAAATGATTAAAATTACAAAGCGATTGCACATGCGTAGAATGAGAACCGACTCCTTATCAGTCGCTTGTCCCAGGTATATAAGGGACTGTAAAGGCACATTGAAATCTGTTCATCCTCCTCTGTCAGAAGTAAACGTTTGATTGGTGGTCAATATGCCTTGTCAAAAGTGGAGGGTGCCATAACAACTAACAGAGTTCACACGAGGCCACATTGTTGGTATGCGAGAGGGTGGATTTTCATATCAAGAAATTGCAGTCCGCACACAGTGTAATGCCACAACAGAGATGCGTGTTTGAAAGAAATGGACAGAAGAGAATCAAACAAGCCGAAAAACTGGCAGTGGGGCATGCAATAAAACAATAGCATGAAAAGACAGACACCTCATCCTCATGGTTGTGACAGACCGTACAGCACCCTCTCGTGTGTTAGCACAATATTGGAGAACACCTACAAAAGTTTTGTTTTCTAGCTCCACGCTTCGCCGCCATTTACTGTTGCATGAACTGCATGCAAGGGTTCCTCTACGCAGGATTCCCCTCTCGCTGAATCACAGACACCTCCGACTTCAATGAACACAGCACATGTTGTGCCCAGTGGGCAACAATTTGTTTTCTTTGATGAATCTTGCTACAATCTGGAGTACAATGATGGAAGAGTACGTGTCAGACATTACAGGGGGGCAAAGTGTTTCCACAGTGTGTTATCCAACTTCATACTGCACAAACGCCTAGCATCATGGTGGGGGAGCTATTGGGTATTATGTCGATCCCATCTACTGCACATTGCGGGCAACCTCAACAGTGATCGCTACACAAGGGAAATTTCGAAGCCAGAGGTCCTTCCCATTCTTCGACGCATTCCAGGCTGCAGGTGCTGCATCTCAGCAGGATAATGCCTGTGCACACGTTTCTCAGACTGCACAAGTAGTCTTCAGTGCACAACATGTTCCTCTTCTTCCATGGCCTGCTAATTCCCTGGGTATGTCGCCCATGTCTGGGTTTTCATTGGTTGGCGACTCGCTCGTATAACTGGTGGGGCGCTTAGTAAGATTGAAATTTGGTGTTAAGTTGAAGCCATCTGGAATGCCATTCCTCAGGTTTATATTCAGAATCTGTACAATTCAATGCCACGATGTGTACAGGCTCTCATCGCTCAGCGTGGCGGACACACAAAGCACTAATTTCAGACTTTTTTTTGTCTTGTATATTTGATTGTTTATTTGTACCACTATTAGTAATACCGTATATTTCCGAATATAAGCCGATCCGTATATAAGCCGAGAGTACATTTTTCCCTGCAGAAATTTGCCCAAAATTGCAAACCCGTGTATAAGCCGAATTGAAAAAATACTCTTTTTAAAGTTCGAGTATATCGCCAAAATGGAGAAAATATTGCCAATTATACAACCTTCAGGATAATCTGTCAAATGAAATTGCGCGAAATGCGTGCTTATCCAATAGAATTCCTTACCTTGCTTAGCTACGGCGTAAAACGTTGGCAGTGTGTTCGGCAACGGCAGTAGTTTTAACTCTGGCAACCCTATCAGAAGGGAGGCAAACACAGACACAAACACAAGTCCCAGCAGCTGAAAACGATGGTTACCGCCGGTGCCGGAGACCTAACCCTAACGTGGATGATGCAATGCCGCCGCTGGATGTTTACATAAATAAGTCATTTAAAGACCAATTGCATCGATTTTTTTTAATGTCGTATCTAAATTATTTTGTATATTTCTACTTTTCAGTATTTTTATCAGTGCTTCAAGGAAATCTTCAACAAAAAAAAAAAAAAAAAAAAAAAAAAAAAAACTATAAAAAAAACGAAGCTTTGCCGCTTTTGCTAGTGTAAGCCTAGAAACATTTTAAATAGAGATGATTTAAATTTAATTGTATAAATTAAAAATATGATCGAGAGTCCTGTTTTTTAAAGTTTCTCTTATACTATTTCTGAATCAGACAGAATTTACTCCATTCGTGCACTCTGCCGATGACTTCAGTTACCGGAGGTCAAAGACTACATCGAGCGTTTTTTAAAATAAATTTAAAATTGCTAATTTAAGAGTTTTATATGTGATAATTATTTAAAAATAAGGTTTAATATCACTATTTTACTTTAAATATACTTTTTAATTAAAAACATTTTAAGTTACCTTACTAAAAAATCCTTAAAAGTTGGTTGATATATTTCGGCTTTCATCCGAAGCCATCTTCAGAACCCGATGACATAAACAAAGATCGTCGGTGGCTCATTCTTCTTTTATAATTTCGTTGCCCGTCAGAAGAATGAGCCACCGACGATCTTTGTTTATGTCATCAGGTTCTGAAGATGGCTTCGGATGAAAGCCGAAATATATCAACCAACTTTTAAGGATTTTTTAGTAAGGTAACTTAAAATGTTTTTAATAAAATTTATAATCCTTTTGTAAACTTAAATTGTAATATACTTTTTAAGCTTAAAATATATGTATTCAATCATTGTTTCTAAAGTACGTTTTTTGCTAGAAATGTAGATCCGTATATAAGCCGACCAATATAATTCAGCTTCTGAAAAATTTTCAAAAATTCTCGGCTTATACACGGAAATATACGGTATATGGAATAAATTTCATTAATTTCCGACAAGTTTTTTCATGGTGCTGCAATTTTCACAAACATGAGTAGTTGTTTTATCAATAGAATCATTAAACCTAGAAAGAGAAAGGGCTAATTTACGATATTTGTGAGGGAGAAAATTATTTTAAACTCATATTGTTCGAGACCTTTAGCCATGGCAAAACTAAGGTAAAAAAATAGGCTATCTACACTTGAGTGAATCCCATTGAAACCTAAGCTCTACATCTGCCAATGAGAGATTCTGCAATAAGTAATAAGCTGTGAAACACATTACTGAAAAAACACAATTCATTCTCTGCAGTGTACATACTATTATTGTCACTTTTGTGGTTGGAGTAATAGTTCTCTTGGCTTGTTTTCGGGAAGTTTATAGACGGGTACCTGCATGTTTATTTACGAATCAGTTACTACAAGCAAAAATGTTAATGGTTTCAAAACAATATTTATATTTCAATGAGCGTATAAGAAAATCCTGTGGTGTCCCACAACTATTTTTTTTCTCAATTCCATTTTCACATTTGGAAAACTCCGAACTGTTAAATCTGTGCTCATTTTTTAAGAATTTATTTTTAGTTTTTTAATTTAAAAATAAAAAACTAAAAATTAACCAAGTGCTATAAAAAAAAAGTTAAAAATCAATTTTTGGTAAACTGACTAATTTAACAGTTGTGAATATTATTAATGTGAAAATTGAATTCAAAACACTTTAGCTAATAAGTAATTGCGGAAACAAATTTCTCCATAGAACAACATGGGCTTTTGCTGTTAGTGAGGTAAAATATCATATGCTCTTCACCTTACCGTCGCCGGAAGCCCGAGCCAATGTTATTCTATGGGAAATTTTTCTTCACAAATAACTTATTAACCAATACATATTTTTAAATTCTGTTTTCACATTCTGAAAATTCCCAGCTGTTAAATTGACGGACCTTTTTTAAAAATGTATTTTTTTTAATTTTTAATATTTTATTTTCAAACTGCAAAATGAAAAAATTTCCCATATTGAAAATTCTTTTTTAGGAGCTTCAAAATAAAATCTATAAAATGAATACAATTTTTTAAAAAAGGTCCGTTAATTTAAGAGCTGGGAATTTTCAGAATGTGAAAACAGAATTTAAAAATATGTATTAGTTAATAAGTTATTTGTAAAGAAAAATTTCCCATAGAATAACATTAGCTTCGGCTTCCGGCGGCGGTGAGTGAAGGGGGCCCTTAAACATACCATCATCAGTGCAGAATAACAAGATTGATTACTGTTCCTATATGTAAACAGGGAAGTGGATTCTAGATCCAGATCAACAAATGGTACTGGGATGGGAGATTCTGGAGTTATTTACCAAAAGAAATTAGAATAAATTTTCCAACTTGTTATTCTGCACTGCTGATGGTATGCTTAATGCTACTGAGATTGCAGTATGCTTATGTTTCAGTTTGCCAATTTGAATGTTCGAACTTTTCTTTGCTATTTGATACCTCTGAGATAAAGATGTTTTGCTGGTTTAATTAAAAGAAAGATAATCCAACCTTAGAAGCATAGATGTGCAGAGCTAAGATAATATTTTACTGTTTTTCTTAAATTTTGAACAAAAGTTATTTTTTAATGTCATTTTTATTATATGTATAAACACACAAAATAAAGCAACTAGAGTTATGCAAGCATGAAGATAAGATGACATTGTCACCAAGTCATCAAGCATTGTTGAAATTAATACTTACAGATTTAACATTTTCTATTTTTTTTCATGTTAAAAAAAAAAAAAAAATCTGGAGTGACTCCACTCAGCTTTTCGAACATTGAATAATTAATGGCTTTGCAGATAAAATAAAGTAAAAGAAGATGTAAAAACCTACAAATGCTAGATTCACCAAAATTCTTATAGTTAGTGCAACAGTGACTTATATTTATATAAATTTTCAGCTCCATCGGATAAGGCATTTAGATGCTATTGCACCTTAAAGTTTGAGCCCATATGCCACAATGATAAAGAAATTTGCTTTTTGTCCCTGTAAAAAGAACCATAAGTGCTAGATTCTCTGAAGTTCATAAAGTTAGTGTGATGGTGACGTATAACATGTATATAAATTTTCAGTTCATTTGAATAAAGCGTTTAGTCACTGTTACACTTTAAATAACTTGAGCCTATAGGTCTTGACGAACAATTTTTATTTGTTTCCCTGTAAAACTCGTTAAGTGCTAGAGTCACCAAAATCTATAGTTTGTGTTACAGTGACCTATAACTCATATATAAATTTTCCACTCAAATGGATAAGGCATTTAGATTCTATCACACTTTAAATAATTTCACCCCATAGGCCATAATGATACAGATATATTTGTGTCCCTGTAAAAAAACTAGAAGTGCTAGATCTACCAAAACCTATATAGATCATGAAACGGAGACCTATAATATGTGTATAATTTTTTTGTTTAATTTAATAAGGCGTTTAGATGCTATCATACTTTTTAAAATTTGGTCTCATAGGCCATAATGATAAAGAATTTTTCTTTGTGTCCCTGTAAAAAAACTAAGTGCCAGATTGCCCAAAATCAATAAAGTTTGTGCTACGGTGACTTGTAACATGCATACCAACTCACAGCTCATTAGAGCAAAGCATTTAGATGCTAGTGTGTTCACTCGCACACATACATCATCGTAAAAATAGTGAAAACGGACTCAGGTTTCCTCAAAACATATAGAAACACCAAAATCTTAAATTTGGATTTTTGACATGATTACAATACTTTCCTTACATATGTATGTTCGGAAAGTAATAAAAAAAAAAAAAAAAAAAAACATATTTGATTTACAAGGACTATAAACAAACTTTTTAGAAATCTGAATTTGTGTGTTTAAACATAACTAGCAGGCTACGCCCGCTTCACTGGCCACTATATTTAAATGAATCTCCAAAAGAATTGGATCATTATTTATTTTTCACATCACATTATAAATAAAAACTAAAATAATTACATTGGAATCGCTCTAGACCTCGCATCGGGTACTCGCTGACTATGGCAGCTCTTTCTCTGCCTGCACTGTATTGGGAGCAGGTCCCGACTGCCTGCAGAAATCTCTTTCCTATGTATTTCAATATGGGTATTTATTGACGATAGGTGGGTCAGCCATTATTTAAGAACTACGATTTTAAAGATAACTGTATCTCAGCGTCTATTAAATATTTTAGTTTTTGAGCCAAGTATTTTATTGCTCATGCTATTTACGTATTACAATTTGATTCCGACCAATGTAATGAAATAAAATAAAAAGTAGATTTTCTTTTAGAAGGAATTAAATGCATAAAAAACAAATAAATTCCAATCAGTTTAATCCTTTCTACTATATACTACCATTATTTCTTGACAAATACTATAGAAAAAAAAAAAAAACTTTTAAAGAAATTAAATTAACAAATGAAAAATAATTTTTGTTATACTACAAAAATTATACATAACCATAACTGTTATAAATATGTTTTTAAATTTTAAATTTAATATATTTAATTTTTTCTACTGCATTACCAATTTATTTCCAATAAATATAATAAATTAAAAAGAGAAAAAAGATTCGCCCTATAATAAATGTATTAAATAAAAAATAAATTGCATAATATAGCCATTGCTAAGATACACTACAATTACAATCGAAGAATAAATTCATGAAAAATGAAACATAAAAGCCAATGTTTAAAATCGAAAAAACATTAATTTAAAAAATTCAAATTCGAAAAAATCTCTATGAGGTGCACACCTGCAGGGTTCCAGGTACCTATATGTCAAATTTGGAAGCTCTGCGATCAGTAGTGTGTAGTATTGTTCATGTTTAGATAAATTATTTATTTTCCTGTTGGAAAAAAAATAAACTCTTATTATTATTTTTTTTTGGCAACAGTTAAATTATGGATTAAATTTAAATGGCTAATTTTTCACTATCATTAGCTTACTATTTTCATATTTTTATTAATTAAAAGAAAACTAAACAGAAATTCGAAATTCTGACTTCGATGTGCACAATGATCCTTCGGGGGGCACCTTTGTGTTAAATCTCGTGACTGTCCGAGCTACCATTTTCGAGAACAGTGAAATATATATACAAATATTGCTCACTTAATAGTATAAGATTTTTAATTTTTGTAGCCCCATCAGTGGCCAAGTGGTTCTATGATCAAAGCTGGTAGACTGAAAGTGCTGGGTTTGATCCTAGGCCATACTTGTCAACCTAGCAATTTGGAGTTTCCTGTGCTTTTCTTTGAAACTCCTGTAAATATGAGCTAGGATCCCTCAGACCATTTCAAATTTTTGAACCACTAAATCCAAATTTTTGTGGTGCTTTTAGACAACAAAGTTTTCATTGCTGGCACAAACTACTTAAGAGGGGAGGGGGGGGGGGATCTAAATCATTTTACAATGTGCATATCATATGTAAGAAAATTTATCACAATTTTATGAGAATTTTGTTTAGCACTGTAAGTAAACATTTTTGATTATTATTTTTTTTCTTTTAACAGAAGTCCCCTACCAGAGTTTGAATGCCAGGTTTACCAGTCCACAAGCAAAATCCATTCCTTACACCTGAGACAGTTTCTATCCTCCCCCCCCCCCCCCCCACACACACACAAACTCCTTTTTGATAAAAACATTTTATTAGGTCACATTTTAATAATACACTTAATGCAGTTGTATAAATTTATACCTGTATGTTTTCAATCATGCTTTTAAACTTTCTTTGATCTTCTATAAGAATTTTACAAATTCGAACTTCTCCTGTATACACAATAATAAGCTTACAATTCCATGTCCAAAATATAATTTCAGTGTCCCAACCAATAACTGAATCGATATCTTCAGTAAGAGCTTCAGTCTATTTTTTTCAAAATTGAGATAGCAATGTTTTTAGTGTTTTTCATGGTACACACACACCAATTAATAAAATCAATCGTAATTATTTAGGATGCCACTGATGGGCTAATTTTCTTGTTGTGAGCAAAAAAGACCAGTTAAGAACTGAAATTTCAACGAGCAATTGAAAGATATGTACAAAATTGTTTTCTCCTTACTTACAGTTAAATATATTAAATGTTTCATTCTTTGAAAAACCATCTATGCACAAATAAAGATGAATATACAAGACTTTCTTGAAGATAATAGAAAATTGAGAGAAATCTACATCTTTACTACATGCAGAAAGGGTCCAGTGTCTTAAATAATTTCTGTATGGCCTAAATTTTGTACATTAAAATATTTCAGAAAACCTTTTTATGCACTAGTTTTTTTTTTTTTTTAAAGATTTTTTACACTTACAGGAAATAGATTTTTAGTTTTCTCAAAAAGCAGTTTTAAGGACTGAAGCCTTTTCTGCACACACAGATTCAACTACCCTTTCTTCACATTGAAATAGTTTGTTTACTCATTTCTGTTGTTCACTGTTCTCCCTCCGTGTCAATATGAAAATAAAATTCACACAAACACGTATAAAAGAAATTTTTATTTAAAACATTGCTATTTTCACCAGTAACTCCACACATTTGTGTATACACAGAAATTTTTAAATTAAAAATATAAGTTAAAACAAATAAGAAATTTTTTTAAATATCATTTATGTCTGGTTAAAAACAATTCATATTTTAGATTATAGATATTCTGATTGAAAAAATAGCTTTGATTATCACAGTTTCTTTTTTAAATAGCTTTAGGTTGTATTTGTATGTTAAATCAGATCTGAACATATATCTACAAACACAAAACACAAATAAATGCTAATGCAAGTTCACCATAAATATATACAAAACGTTAAAATTTCTCATATTTTAATATAATTGGTTTTTCTATAAAAACAAAAAATTTTAAAACTCAACACAGACCAAAATTTGTTGCTTAGCAGCACAGATATATTTACAATGAGATATTAAAAATCTCAGTTTGAATTATCAATTACAGAATAATAACTTTTTTTCTAGTTTTCTGTAAATTAATAAGCTAATGAATGAAATTGCAGCAGTTTTAAACATACCCGATCTGAAGCAATACTAATATTTTGTGTTTCAAAAAATAATTAATAGAACATTATGAATTTTTAATAAATAAATAAGAACAAGTAAAAGCTCATTACTGTATCATTATATCAATGATTCATTCATCTTTGAAACCTGTTTATTTTAATTAAATATTTTAGTGTCAAAGCTAAAGATCTTCACTAAAACACCCATAAAACTAATTAAATGAAGCTTAAAAAACGATCTGTGTCAAGTTTAAAAATCAAAAACCTTTTCCAGCTAAAATTATTTCAAGTAAAAATATAAAATTGGTAAAAGTTTTATATAACAATATATACAAAAAGATTCTAACATCTCATAATTTGATAAATATAAATTCATCCCTTAACCTTTCTGTAAACATTATAGCTAACTTATATTACAAAACCTTTCTTTTTTTTTAACGATATAGCCATTTTTTGATTAGCTGCACATGTGACTTTTATAAAAGCTTAAAAATTTTTAAACCCTGGTTATTCTAGAATCATAAGATTTAATCTGAAAGCCAATTACTAAAATAAAATTGTGTACTAAATTTTAAAAAATTAAAACATTGACTTTTTTTAATCCAGAAATGACTAGAGAAATGAACCCAGAGTTAAGTCAATTGAAATGCATCTATTTTAAAAACAGCAAGGAAAAAAAAAAAAGGAACAAAGAAAATCGTTAAAAAATTTCCGATATTTAAAAACTCATTAAAGCAAATTAAATAATTTGAAAATATAAAAGTGCTTCAGTAAAGAATGTATCTTTGTATGACATGGAATGTTAATATTCATAGATGAATACAAAAACACTTCTATTAAAAAAAAAAAAAAATTGGTACAATCACAATAAAACACATAAATTAGTGACATTTCACTAAGTCAACATAGCTGCACAAAAACAGTTCTTGAAGACTATCTAAAACAATAGCAAGTCTTCTCGCAAAAAAAAAAGGTCTTCGGAGGCACTGTCGTACAATAGTACAAAAATATCACTCATCAGTTTGTTTTCGCTAGAAGCGAGCCATCTGGTATGAAAGCTATATGGCATAGTTCAATGAAGTAAAAAACTTTTCAATGAATGGACTTGAAAAATGATACTACTATGGTAGCAAATGAGATGAGAGCTACACTATACATAGCTGTTGAGCTGGAACTTACACCAGGCACTTTGTTACAGGTATCTGGACAATCTGTGCCTTCGCACAATGCACATACATCGACAACTCTTGGTTCGTAGAACATTCTTGCACTCTTAGCTAAGGAGAAATGGAAGAAAAGAAAAAGGTTAAACATTTCCCAAATAAAACAATTTCATATCTACCTCATTTTGATAAATTTAACTTTTCTTTCTTAAGGGGACTCTCTACCTATCGTCTCCGAAAGACGAAGACAATGTTATTCTATGGGAAATTTTGCCCCATTATAATTCAGTAACTAATACATATTTTTGAATTCTATTTTCAATTTCCAAAAATTGATTATTTTTACTTTTAAGATTTCACCTTTAAGCTCAAAAGTGAAAAAATTCACATTGTGAAAATTTGCATTTTACAACCTCAAAATAAAATATTAAAAAAATTTTTAAAACAATTTTTAGAAAGCGATAAATTGTTTAATAGTTGTGAAGATTCCGAATGTGAAAACGGGATTTAAAAATATATATTCATTAATAAGTTATAATGGGACGAAATTCTCCATAGAATAACATTGGCTCTGGCTTCTGTGGACGATAAGTGGAGAGGCCTCTTAACCCTTTCCAGTACACAACGTTCCAAAGTTGGAATTTCAGCAAAAAAGTTTGTAGGTAGTCCAACGTGTAGAATACCTCTCAATTACCATTTTGTAAAGATTACAGATGCCAATTAAATTTTGTGGGTGTGTCTAAAGAGGGCCTATTGTTAAAAATAACTGGACACTTAAATTTGGAATTTCTGCAGATTTAATTGTAAGCAGTCTAATAAGGTCTTGAACAGTTCAGATGTACACATAATAGGCGAGACGTATTAATCCTGGACGATAGGTCTAATGCCCCAGCCTTACCCACCCGCTCCTCGGTGTCTTTTTCTAGTCAATTGTCTTTATTACTTCTGGTGTGAGCTTTTTTTTTTTTAAACACACTTGATGTTGTGAGTTTTTTTTGTTTTTCATCCCATGCTATTTCTATGGAGTTTTTAGCTTTCCCCCTCCCCTCGTTTTCTACATTCTAGAGTGCGTTGGTCACACAGGTTACATTGGGACATATTATATCAGACACTCAACCAATGGTATGATTTAGGACTATGGAATATGTTATATATGAAATGGCTTGTTAAAATATTTAAATAAAAGTAATGTTAAAACTATTTCAATTAACTATAGCAATATGTTATCATTTACTAGGGAATGTCTAGTTAAAATATCAAAAAATTTAAATTGAAACAATGTTTAAACTACTTTAAATAACAGATCAATTGCCGTTTACATTTTATTTGAGTGCTGACTCAAGAAAAAAAGAAAAATGCCACCAAGGGAGACTCAATAAAAAGGGCAATCTGTTTTCAAAAATGGCATTTGCCTAATTTGCTGCTCTTTTGGTTGTGATCTTTATAGATGATAAATGTAAATTGTCACTCTTTCTTGTATATATTTTGGCTATATGCATATATTCTTGCAAAGATGTTCGAAAACTATCCCCAGGAAGCTGCATATAAGGAAGGAAAGTATTTAAAGGCATCAAGGTATTTGGAAAATTTAAAAAGGGGCACCAGGTGCTAAAATAAATTGAAAAATGGCCACTGGGTGCTGCACCCAGCCAAATTAGTCTAGAGTCAGCACTATTATTGGTGGGTTTGCTTCGTCAGATGAATTTAAAAAAAAAAAAAAAAAAAAAAAAAAAAAAAAGAATTTGTATTGCAGTGAAACGCATGGTTAAAGGCTTTTAAAGAATTACTGCAGTCAAAGAGTGTGGATCAAACTTTGTAAGTGCTGATGCATATTATTGACAAAAGACAGTTAAAAGCAAGTTCTAAATTAATTTTCATTTTGGTTATCACATAATTTCAGCATTTAAAAATGAGAATGTTTAAGTGATCCCAGAAAGGGTTAACTGAGTTCAAAAAGATTAAACACATTACATAAAATACAACAAAAAAAAAAAAAAAAAAAAAAAAAGAAGAGAATATTTTTCCCCTCAATGTTTTTTTTCTTTATTCATAAAATCAGATGACTAAATTTATTAGTAATTCAATTAAAAGTTAGTTCATATTTACTTACCCAAATCATAGTAATCATATACTTTAACTGGCACTGGCTTTTGATTAGCAACTTTATGGTTCCTAAATGCAGGTACATTTACACACATTTCATCCCCATCAATCTAGAAAAAATGAAACAAAAATTCAGAAACTAGTTTATCAAGAATCAAGATATAAATACCCTATCAATTTATATGAGCAATTGTTATTTCAGAACAGAAATAGTCTGAAAATTCTGCCATTCAGTTGAAAGTGCATCATTCACTTTGACTTTTCTAATTTTTTTTCAATCTCATGCTATTTATTCAAATTGTACTTCATATTGCTTGCACAAGAAGGCCTGTGTATCACTTTCTTTCCTTATAAATAAATTTTTAAAAGTGGTTTGAAAACTAAAGTTCTGTTTTTGTATAAAAGACATTTTAATTGCGTTTCATAAATACTTTTTTTAAAGATTATTCCAGAAAAAAATCTGAAATGCACTTTTTTAATAGTCATTTAAGAAGTTTGTGATATTTTTCATGCTGGTTTCACTTAATTCACTTTTAATATGCGATTTTCAAGGGACCAATAAGAATTACTAAAAGAAAAAAAAAAAAAGTTAAACTTTTTAAAGTCACTTTTTTTTTTTTTTGGGGGGGGGGGAGGGGGGGGGGTGTTGCCTCTAGGCAAATGGATATTTTCAGGTTTACATTCTCAGAATTTAGTAAACATGACTTTTTTGTGTAAATATGAAATACAATTTAAATTAATCTGTTCTGATACAATGATTGCTCATGTAGATAGTTAAAGGATTAAGATTATATACAGTGGCGTCGCCAGAAAAATTTTCAGGAGGGGGCACACTTCAAATTGTAAAATTTCAGCATGTTTTTACAAATTCAATTAGATTCAAATGATTGGTTAGTTGATTGAAGTGATTAAGTAAGCCAGTGTGTAAGCATTTACTACAACAACTTTTTATACATGCAATTTAAGCTACAACGTTTCACATATAGAAATTATACAACTTATTCTAAACCACAACACTAATCCAGAAAACTCACTGTCGAGTCGATTTAAAATCTGTTTGCAGGCGAAAGGGGACTCTAATTGGCTCTGTGACATAAATTTTATTTGGTTATTTGAATTCTAATGACACACCTTTAAAGCTTTAACTGTAATATTTTTAAATAATTATTTATTTATTATTAGAATTTTCCAGGAGGGGGCAGGAGCCCCCCTTGCCCCTATGTGCCGACGCCCATGATTATATATCTACCTATCTATAAATTTTGGTTATGAATGGTATGTCATTGTTAACAAGTGTTCTTTGTACTTTTAGATTTGGCTGGTATATTAATTTAATATAAAATTTTTGTTAACTATATTTGTTTGAACTCAATTTAAAAAACAAAATTTCTTAAAAAGGTCCACTTAACTAATGCGGAGAAATTGGTTTTTTATTTAAATGATAGATTCTTTTAGATAGGAAGATGTGTAAATGCATTTAAAATTTTGAAAAACCTACCCGATCAAAATAAATGACAACATTTGTATCCCCATCTTGAGTTTCAATTCTCTTGATTTTATCCAATTTCTTGATGGATGGAAAAGTTTCTGGATCAGCTTGGAACCCAGAAGGCAAACCAACTTCCATGACTGCCATATTACTAGCACCATCTTCTGTGTATCTGCAAAGATTATGAAAGAAAATATAAAAAATACTATTTTTAACAAAAAAAAAAACCTATTGGCTCAGATACATTCGCATTTGATCTTAAAGGCATTCATTCAACTTCGCAAGTACTATTTGAATCAGTGGCGGCTCGTTGACTGAAAAATAGGTCAAGAGGCACTTCACCTAATATTTTACACTGTATTCATTTATAGAGTACAAATTTACATTTAAATAATATGAGTATTTTTAGTTAAAATTATGCTTAATAAAAATTATGCATTAAAATTATTTAAATGTTATTTTTCAGCTCTTCACCTATTTTCAGTTCACAAGCCAACACTGATTTGAACAACAATATAATACATAAAAAAATGTCCATTTGATATTTTTTTTTTTTTTTTTTTTTTTTTTTTTTAAAGGATTTTTAAAAAAGAGTTGGGTAAGTATAAAAGAGGCAATATGAAATACTCATTATATAATTTGAGAATTTGATTCTATTGAGGAAATCGTAAAACCTAATATTCAAACATAAAAGTAAATAACAAGTCTAGTGTAAACATTCGTATTTAGGCTGTGAAGACTAAAAAAATGATAATTGGCAATACTGATTAACCCCTTAACTGCCCCAGGCATATATATATTAGTCTCGCTATGCCGATACGTTAGTTGCCCCGGGTGCATAGATATGTCTTGCCGAAGTACAATCCTTTGTGTTACACTGTTAATAGTGAAACTAGTCTCACGGTTTTGGAATGCAATTAAATGATCTTAACAAGGACTGGGCATTACATCAATGTAATGCAAAAATAGATTTATAGCTAAAATCTGCAATCAGATTTAGTGATAACATCTACTACGGAGTTTCAGAATGTTGATGTTAGACAATGTAATGCAGCATTGATTTAGAGATTACATCTGTTATGGAATTACAAAAATCCGATGTTAGACAGGCAACAAGTTACCTTGACACACTTGCGAGTTAATGCATCAAAGGAAGTTTTAACGATTTAACAGTAAGTGCAAAAGCTGTCGTACGATTTAGCGCAATGTGATTGTGCTACATGCTGGCTTTTCATTTAAAAGGAGATACCAGAGAGGTGATGAGCTTAAATCGGTCTGTCGTGTGCTCCGCTTATTCCAAAGGAGGGACAAAATGTTGGGCTTGTGCTATGCTAAATCAGGGTGAAAAGAGAATACGATTTTAGATGAATCATAACTTTCCAAACTTAACTTCTTGTGGTTTTACGAAGGCTCCAATTTGTTTGCTAAGTAATGTTTTCTTTCTTTTTTTCACAAGTAATTATTTTCGGCAATTACAGTATGCATTGTTGTAATAAATATTAACATAAATACATTTTTACAATATTTAAGAATAGAGTAAATCACGATAAAAATAGTTTTATAATATAATACGTTATACCTGGTTGTCATTATTTATTCAATAATTTGGCTTTGTCAGACACTTTATTATTAGTATTTTGAAAGGGGGGGGGGAGTTTAAGAAATGTATGCAAGAACTTTTAATTGTGCTCCTTATTACGTACTTTTTATTATGCTCTTTATAATATCATTAATAAGCTTTAAATATTACTTTACTGAAGTTAATAAAATATACAATGTTTATACTTAAAAATGCTTCTAAAAAGAAATTTTTCAGTCATTTAAAATTAAATTTCTTTTTCAAACTTTGTTAAAGGGCTGAACATTGGGGAAAAAAAAAAGGGATCCGATAAAAATTAATAACAAAAGTGCATCAGATTACCAAGGTTGAAAAGTAATTTGTTAAAAACTTCAAATAAACACCATAAAATGCAAAAAACTACCAACAATTGTTTCAAGTTGAAATAAAACACGACCCTTCATTAAGCAAACAAAGTAGGTACAAGTGCTGCAAACAAAGCCGCAACATACACTGCAAAAACTGTTGTGCCACAGGTTATCAAAAACTCTTTAATATCAACATTTATAACACCCCCTAATGTTAATCATTCAGGAATGTTCAATCAACATAACTTTCTTAATAAAAATTTTACATATGTAGTTTGGCGTAATTTTAAGCAATAAAAGTTGAGTTATAGTCATATGGGAAATTGCAGAAAATGAGTAATAACAGTGCCACTTTTCGGTCAGTATACTATTAATTAAAAGACTTTCTTAAGTAGGAGGGGACAGGGAGAGGAGAAGGTATTTTCTAAATCAGTGTTAAATCAATTTATCTTTATATTGCAATATTAAATGGAAGATAAATCTATTTATAGAATCGTTGCAGCGCCTACTCTTAACCATAACAGTGTTTTTCAAAAGATTTACTTATTTCAGAGAAGGTGGAGAATGAGAAGAATCGGAAAGGGAATGTTTCTGGAACAGTGAATGCATAACAAAACACGCCTGTGTTGAAAATGATAGCACTGGGAAGTGAAACTCTTAAAAATTTTTTTATCAGCAGGTAAGGGGTTAAAGCAAGTCTATATATAAGCATGAAGGATTTCTTTTCTTTTTGTTTTTTCATGTAACTTAAAAGCTGAAGTCTCTTCCCCCTTCCCAAAATCATACACATAAAGCTTATTCCAAATAGATTTGAATCTGAAAATTTTACTATAAAATCTGTTCAAACTACTCTCAAGAAAAGATTAAAGTCAATCTGATCTGCAAGTCAGGTCGGTTTATCTCTCATTGGCTCAGTGACAAATTTTATTTGGCAATTTAGATAACCATTGAGACTAATAACAGTTTTAAAGCTTTAAATTTAAAATTAATTATTTTTTACCAATTAGAATTTTGCAGAAGGCAAGTGCACCCCCCTTGCTACTAATGTGCCAACACCCATGCCCCAAAACAAATAAAAAAATAAATGGCATTTTCACCATTTAATTTTCAATTTTAAATATCGATGCTTAGTAATAATTTAAATATTTTAAAAATGGCGTCTTAACTGTTGACTGAAATTCAATGCAACAGTGTTTATCATAAAAAAATTATCTAAAAATAAAAAAAAATTTGATCCTTGTGCAACTATTTCAAAATTAGAGATTTAAAATTTAGATTAGACTAGTACATCATTTACCTTGTGCAAATATCAAGCTCAATGTAATCATCAGTAGAAGCTTTTCCAAGGAGCGGCTTTAGGGCAAATGCTGGAGCTTTTCCTGTACTTTCAAGGTTATACTGCCATGTAACCTGAAGAAATTACAAAAATATAAATTCGAAGGCATTTTACTAAGCAATATTCAAGTTAATCTAATACTTGAAAAGATAGGAAAGTATATAATGCTAAGCCATAAATAAAAACTAAAATGTTCTAAATGTTTTATTTTTGCTTAACAGTCAATACAAGTTAATTTCTATAGTTGAGTTTGAAGTTAAAAACTAAGTTCGATAAATTTAAAAACCTGTTGTTAAACTTGCTGCTGTATTACATTAACTATAAAAAACAACCAAAATAAATTAATTCTTTGAATTTTATTGACTAAACATAAATGTGGTAGAAGAAAATTTAATGCAATTTATTGTGTGAAAGTAAAATTTAGAACACATCTTCATAAAAAAAATTAATAAATAAAATAAACACAAAGCTAACTATATCATCCAAAGAAATAAAGGAAACTTAAAAGAAATTCTTTAAAATAATGTCACCAACCTAACTTCATATGTTTTCAAAGCTTTAGATTTGTAACTGTACTTAAAAATAGATGCTTTTTTCTCTTTCTTTTTTTAACATTCAGTTGTTGGATACAAATTTTCATTTTATTTTTCTTTATATCATTAGTTATATACAACAAGTCAAAACTTAATTTATACTGTCAACTGCAGGTAAAACAAATGTTAGACATTTTATATAATATTTAATTTTTCTATGTGACTGATTTTCATTTAAAGAATTAGTAATATTTAATATGAAGTTTAAAAACTATTTTGTAGATATTAACCCTTTGAGGTTGTATTGTCTACTCTCAGCCACCAAAGCTTTTCTACCATTCCAATCTTATTTCTGCTCTCAGTAACCATAGCAAAGAACTATACCGATCTTTTAATTTTTTCTAGGGTTTAGAGGTGTGCACACAATTGATAGCTACATCTCAGCTAGAACAGAAAACAAGATGCCCATATGTTACATTTTATTTTTCTCCAGAAATCTGTGAAATAACTTGTGATTTTCGTGATGGAGCATCTTCAAAATCAGAAAAAACACCATCTTCAGATGAAGAGGAATATCTTAATGGCAAACTACACATATTGTGATACAATGAAGATGTAAAGATTGTTCTATATATTCAAAGAGGAAAATCAAGAGTAAAATATTATACTTTTAAAAAAATTAAAGAACATGCTTTTATTGAAATGTGAAATAAAAAGCACAAAATATCTATCTTTATAGTATTAAAATGCAGGGTAAGAAAAAATAGTGTGAGTGACACACCATAATATTTAGATCTTTAATAAAAATAATTTAGAATTAAACAAAAACCATTTTTAAAATATCTCCCCTGACTGGGCTCGAACGTTAGACATTTAGGTTCGTAGCCCGGAGCTTTACCTCACGGCCACAGTGTTCACTAGGGAAAGTTTTTTCACAATATAGATTTTTTTGTTTGCTCCCAGAGCGGTTACAAACATACATACAGGTTAAGCTAAAAAAAGCATGTTAAAAAAACACTAAACTAATTTTTGGTTGGTTGGTTGGTTGTAGGATTAAGGCCGATTGACTCCTTAAGTGTCCTAGGCCTATAGGGGGAATGCCCTCCGTGGGGGTCTTTCTAAGGGGTCCTAGCCCGTATTTACGCGAGTTTCGGAGAAAACCACGGAAAACTCCGAACGGCTAGGTCGATGACCGCGACCTGGGACCGAACCCGGCACCTCCCATCTACCAGCTTTGAGCGCAGAACCGCTCGGCCGCTGGTGGGCAAACTAATTTTTGGCTTCCTATTGGAGACTGCTATGAAAAATATCATGCAATGGAGATTATGTAAATGTATAATTTTTACATAAAAACATTAGATATGTTTATACAATGTTTTAACATGAAGTTTAAAACAAGAATAAATTTAGCTTTTCCTTCATAATCTTGTATATTATGTATTACTGTTTCTTTAGCAGAAATCAATTCCGAACAGTATGACACATTATATATAAATTAAATATGACCGCAAAGGGATGGAGAAATTTCTGTGTATAACTCTTTGACGCAGATGGGACACTGGTGTCCCTTTTGCTTATTTTTTGATGCTCTTATTACAAATATTATTATTATATGATAGTTTTTTTTTTATTATAAAAGAGTCTAATAGTTACTATAAAAAATCTAATAGATTATGAGAGTAAATTTTTTACCAAAATAAAAAATGTTAAATAAAAGTAGTTTGAAAAAAATTTATCAACCAATTTCAAAAATTTATTTCTAATTAAATTTGATTATTTAAAAAAGATCAGTAATGAATTATTGCTACTCCTATATGTAAGTAATTGTAAATAAGTGCAATTTGTAAAAATATTTATTCATGGGACGCCCGTGTCCCATGATGAATTTACCTTTAACACAGAAAGGGACACCGGTGCCCCACTCTATATTTTAGAACCAAAATTAATTAAAATTTTAAATATAACATTTTCCACTTATTTAGATCTAAAATAACTTAAAACTATCAAAAAAGTGTAAAAATTATGTTTGATGAGAAATCTGCTTCAAAGGGATAAAGTTAATTTGGACTACAAACGAGTTATTACAAAACAGGTTGCAAGTCAAAGTTTATGCTTATAATACAATCTCTTTTGTAGAACAAAATATTTTTTCATTTTTGTCAATAACCGGATATCAAAATAGCATTTAATATATTATCATTGAAAAGTACACTCGCTTGAAAAAAGTGTTTAAATTTCAGTAAGATTTTGATAATGCACATACCTGAATGATGCCAACACCAAATCCAGTAGCTTGAACTTTTACGGATCTAGTATCAGGAGGAAGCTGAAAAAGAAAAACAAGCATAGTTTATTTTTCATAATTTTGAAAAAATAGTTATTTCAAATAATTATTTTGAGACGAACTTTATATCCTATGAAAGTACAGTACTCTTTCCCTATCTGCCCATAGCAAAGTTGTTTAGAGAGCATACAAAAGATGTCATGATCAATGATAGAAATTGGGAAGGAAAGAGAAGGCGTCATATGACACCTGCTGTAAATATTTTAGGCGTCAAATTGAAATTTCTAGTTGCAATTTCCGAAAATCGCTTTTAACATGACTAATCGAGTGATTCTGAGTAAAACAATACTTTCTGAACTACACATTAAAATTTCCGAAACAAATATAATACATATATGCGTGTGTGTTTTCCTTACACATCATATGAGTATGCGCACACAGCCCTAACAGCACATCTCATCCATGAGACGTCCTCAGGATATCCTGTGGATGAAAGTACATCCAATAGTCGTCCTCAGGATGTACTGTGGATAAGTTGCTATGAGGGAGATGTAATGTGTTTGTTACATAGGTTATTTGTATGCATGTGTGGTGAGAGGGTTGCAAATTGCAGTTTTAAGAAAAGATAAGATTAAAAGGGATTAAAGGAAACTTTCTTTTTTATCTCTGTAAAAGGGGGGGGGGGGGGATGAAATATGCCCCTAAATATCTAGATGTTGAAACGACAGTCCTTTGCAGCAGAGTTAAAAAATACAATACAAACTTGGAGCTTTCAAAGTTAAACAAAAGTAAGTCTTAAAAGAAAAAGCTAGGCATCAAATTTGACGACCAAAAATAATTTCTAGGCATCAAATTTGATGACCAAAAATAATTATAATCATCAAATGCAATAATTTAGTCGCATTTAACGACTAACGACAGCTAATTTTGAACAATGGTCATGATCCTAACTATTTTTTTCTGCCAGCACCAATGTTTATAGAAAAATTTTTTGCTTCTACTTTTCAATAGATTTACATGTTATGCGTTGTCCTGAACATGACCATCTGTATGCAATAAAAACTTTCTAGCAGATTAACTCAAGAACTAATACACAGAATTTCATAAAAAAAATTTATATTTTAGTTGCGCCTTAACAAATTAGTGTCCATTAACTTTTCGGTGTGAATCATTCAACAGGTAATGTTGCTATATGGCAGTTTCTCATTTACAGGAAGACTATATCTCAGCTGTTATTGTGTATAAGAAGGGTTACTACACAAATCAAGAGAAAAAATTCACTAAGTTTTCCTTGTCTCTATTAAAAATTAAATAGGTGACACACAATACTGCAGCATTAGAATCTAACATGTTTACAAGTCAATCGAACATATCAAGGGTATATATTAATTTTATTAGCTTACTGCAATTGGAAAAAAACATAATTGATATTTTCTTCTTCATGACAAAACAGTAAAGTTTAAAAAAGATTTGATTATGAACAATTTTCCGACGTTTTACCAAAAAATTTCAAAATTCGCTGAATTTTCCCTGTTTTTGCAATAAATTTTGAAATTTTAAGTTTTCCAGTTTTTCCTTGAATTCCAGGTACCATAGCAACCTCGATAAGTTCACACACCTTCATATGTAAGAAGGCCAATATGAAAAATGATGCTGTTTCAATTTGGGTGCATACTGGGCGACAGGTAGCACTGGAATGCTAGTTCTTTTTCTGAGTACAGAAATGTTATACTTCCATTTCTATAATGTATAAATGCACTAAATTTGATACGAGTTAACCATTATGAAAATTACTGTTGACTTAGTTTGGGTGTATACTGGTCAACAGGTGGCCTTACTGTTACCTTCTATAATTTTTAACATATGGCTAAATCTTAATACCTATTTGGTTATAATTGTACCAAACTGCTAATATAAATTTTTATTGCGAGAAGCTGTAATAAAATTTTTGTGAATGTTAACCAGTATGTGGCACTAGTCATATAGATTTAAAAAAAAAAAAAAAAAAAAAAAAAAAAATTGTGATTACACACTTATTTTTTACATCTTTCAACAAGGCAGTACAAGACATTCATGATAAATTGTGGCAGTAGTAAGAATGCACACACCTAAATATTTTTTTTAGAACTAATCTTCCTCCCCCCCCCTCTTTTAACTCACTTTATGAATCTGATTCATAACACATATGAGATGTGTGGTAGAAGATAATTTATACATGTATTACACATATGGTTGCATATTTAGAATTCATGTATTGTCCATGATAAACAGATCTTTAAGAGATTTAATTTACAAAATATTTCAGAAGCCTGTCAAACCAAGTATCAACTTCAAATACCGATATTTTGGGAAATATTTGATTTGGAGCTTCAATAATTAATATATAATGATTCTCGCCAAGCTTAGCCAAAAAGAAAAAAGTCGCCAAGGGGAGAAACACACCAATCTTAGTACAAATTGGCTGCCAAGGGATTTCTTGCCTTAGTAAAGCTTTTAAACAAGTTTCTAAAAGAATACGAGCTATTTTAATGCCTAACAAGGCTGAAACGCAGAAAATTAAACATTTCGCAACCTGACCAAACCTCTTTAAAAAAGATTACATTAAAAAACTTATTTATAAATTTGTAACAATATGTAAAATGAAGGAATGGACTACTTTATCTTACCCATAAGGTAGAGAAAGGTATTGTTTTGGGACAAATTTTTGAAACAGTTTTTTTTATATTTACACGTTTTGAGGTTCCCTGAATCAAAAAATCATGTTTTTAGCATTTGGTCTCTGTGTGTGTGTCGTATCAGCATATCCGAACAGCAAATTATAACAGAAAGTTCAAACTTCGTATTCTAAATGTGTTTTACATAGGGACGCTACACTAAACTTTTAGTTGAGATCAAGCAAATGGTTCGTGTGCAGGGACACCCAAGAGAATTCAAATACATTACATCTATGGGGGAAATTGCAGGTAAGTAGAGTTTAACATCTATAGACTGCACTAAATCAAATGAAACAACAAAACAAATATATATTTTTTATATACATAAAAATATGTTTCATGTAGAACATGGTAAGAAAATCTATTCACTGTTCGTTTACAGGGCTACACGAAAGAACTAGACTGTAGTGCGACAACGCTTGAAAATTGATGAAAGTATTTCAGGTTGTGCCGCGTGTTATTAATGTGGTGTGTGCATAACATTTGAAGAAATACAAGGCTGCCAATATTTAAGCCATAACATTCTTTTTTATTGTAAGTGCTTTTCTGTAATATTTTACCATGTCAGGAAAGCTAATTAGGATTTGAAATTAAGTCCTCATAGCCACTTGATAAATAATGTATTTTTTAAGCTAAATATTTATCACTTTGTTTTTTGTATATTTTGAGGCTTCCTAAATACTGAGGTCAAGTTTTATTGTTTGATCTTTGTCTGTTAAAGTAAATTGAAAACAAATAATTTCAGGTGATTCAAATGATGTATTTTGAAGTTAATACGTTTGTTACTAGAGAAGTTTGTTCAAGATTGATAAGTTTCAAGGAATGATGCATTTGAAAGTTTTCTGAATAATTTTAAATAAACTTTTGAACTTAATAACATATTTTAATTCTATATAAATGTAAATACAATAATAAAATGAGGGGTTGAAGGGGGGCAGTAGCTACCCCCCTCACATAGAATTATTTGTCAAAGCTGTTCTGAAGCCTAATTTGAATTGTTTTAACATAGGTTTACATAACAGTACTTGTTATCTTGAACCTTAATATCAAACCAGTACTTTTAGTATTAAATTTCAGAGAAAGTCGAGTGAGTGACACCAGATTATTTTGCATACTTTCTAAGCACGACAATAACAAGGAAAGAATTATGGTAAAATTTATCACATAAGTAACACATTCTTAATGCATAATGTTATTAAAAGGAAATTAGCAACATTGTATATTATACGATACCATGAAATTTAACTTTTACTGCAAATCTACAACTAGAAACTTACCATTACTTTCTGCAGAACCATGGCATTTTCAGAGTTAATAGAAAGGACATTGTTTGTGTCTACAGTGCTATATGTTACATTAAGGGAGATTGAAGTTGAAGCCAGCCTGAAAGCTAGTGAGGCAAGAGCTTGAATACCAACAACAGTATCCTAGAATGAAACAAAAAGGATTACTTATTAGTCATTACAAATATTGAAACTGAGAGTTAAAAAAAAAGACCTAATTAAGTATTAATGTTTTGTACTTAGAGGTGCCAAGTTTCAATAACAGCTACCAGTAATCAGAGTTATACATTTATGAAATGTGAACCTCCTCACAGAATACTTCTTTACGCACAAACTCTCATATAATAATGAATTGCACAGTTTTTGTAGACAAATATATAATATATTAATTAAAAAAATTAGAAAAATTTCTGAACAAAAGTAAATAAATATATATTGCTTTCCCTTATTACAAAATTAAAGAATTAGTTCAAGTGAATATCTGGTTAGCTAGTAATCTGAAAAGCATGTGAATTTGTTCTCCCACATTTTTTTTTTTTTAAAGCAGTGCTTTTCCCCATCTTTTGACAAAAACCATTGAATTTGGATAAGAAATAAATGAAAGGAGCTTTAGAGAATATTTTCATTTCTTTTACTGACATTTGCTTTATAATAAAGGAAAATTAATGAAATACACAGCTATTCATATTTAAAAAAAAAAAAAAAAAACTCTATACCATATATGGAACAGTCAAAATTAGCTGTTTTAATTTATTATTTATGGGCAAAAGTGATGCTTTGTTAGTTTATAATTTTTTAAAAAATATAGAATTTTAATGAATACTACCAATGATTTTGCGATTAAATAGACGCCTTAAAAAATAAATAAAACAATCAAGAAATATGAAGCAAATTTAAGAGAAAATAATACTGTCAATAAATTAAAGATTGAACTCAAAGCCTCAGTTCTTTAAGAAAAAACTTAAAAAATTAGTTTTTTTTTTTTTTTTTTTGGGGGGGGGGGGGGAGTTGTTTTAGAAAGGGGGGGGGGTATTTAGTAAATTACTAAAAAATTACTTATTGACAATTTCATGATTAATATACAGCTTTAATTTGATAAATTTTAAAGAATATTTAGCAATTTTATTGTCGCATTTTGTTTATTGAAATTTGAAAATGGCATTTTTCTGTGAATGGAATTTAAATTTACTATTATAAAGCCACGCAGCTAAAATCACAAATACAACATAATATATTTTGGCATCCAATAAATTTCAGGCCTTTTAATTAAAATAAAAAGTAAAGCCATACACACCTGTGTAGAGGAATATCCACCATTTTCATTTTGTCTTGAAATAAGCCATCTCAGAATAGGAAGAGAACCAGCAACATCACCTCTTAAAGAGTAAGTCAGAAGAGCATAAGCTGTCATTTCAACATCCAAGGATTGGGGCATGTAGTAGCTATCTACAGAGTTATCTTTTTTGCGCTGCCAGTGAATAGTATCCACTGTAAATAGATACAAAAAATTAGACAAAAAAATTGTATGTTTAATATGCAAAGTAAAAATGAAATTCAATAGTAATAAACACTGAAACAACAGTTCTATACATTGACAACAGGGAGAGAGGGGGTGGGGGAGTAGCAGAAAAATGCACAAAACAGAGCAGTAGAAAATGTAATGCATGACCCAATTTACTATAGGACAAATAGAACAAGAGCCTGGGCCAAATTTTCAAGACTGCCCCTCAAATTGTCTGTCTTATGAAGTTAGAAACTATTCAAAATAATATTTGCTAGTTTGAATTTTGAACATACATAATATAGTTTTTATGTTACAATGAGAAAATATTCCAGCTTTTAAAATTGTTAGTTAAAAAAATAACTTTAGATACACAATATGAAATTGAAATTTTTACAAAAAAAAAAAAAAAAAAAAAAATTAACATCCTTACATTAAATTTCTGACATAATTCTTTAACCACTTAACTGCCCCAGGCATATATATCCACCTTGCTAAACCAATGCATTAACTGTCCTAGGTGTATATCAGTGGTGTATTGTGAATGACGTTTACGGCATGCTCCATATGAGCAGTTAGAAACAGTAACATTAAAATGGATATTTAAGCATCTAATTGGCTAATTCGTTTATTTTAAGAAACGACGTAGATATTAACGACATTTCAACAGTCAATCAAATGAATGCGCTTTTCGTGATAACGAGCGTTTTCTAGCCACCCGTATGGAGCATACCCAAAACGGTCACTCACGATACGCCACTGGTGTATATATATGCTCTGTGGAAGTACAATCATTTGTGTTGCACTGATAGCAGTGAAACTAGTCCCACAGCTTTGGAGTGCAATAAAATGAGCTTTACCGTGTTTTTGAAGGATTTATTTATTTTAGAGAAGATGGGGAGTGAGAAGAATCAGAAAGGGAATGCTTCTGGAACAGTGAACTCATAACTATGTGTGCCTATATGGAAAAACTGTGGCACTCTGAAGCTAATCTCGTAGATTTCCTTGGCAGGTAAGGGTAAAAAATCTACAAAATTTTATGACCAATTTGTAAGTTAAAGCATTTGTTCCATTTTATTTGCTTTCAAATTAAAAATCATGATCAATAGTTGAAAATGCATCCGTTACCTAAATATGAGTGAACATCTTCATAGTTTGTTTTTGGCAAATTGCATGGTAGCAGGGAGCCCCAATTAACAGACTTTGTCTTGTCCTCATTGCTTTATCCCTTTCATTACCACTGGGACATATGTCCCAAGGGCAGTTTAAAATATAATATGAAACTCTTTTCTGAAGGTTTTTTGTTTGTCTTTTAGACCTGTAACCATCATGAATAGATAGAAGGAATCAGAGGAAATTTACCATCTGTAGAGGGGAACACATTCAGATCATTTATTTAATACTTATTAAGAAAAAATATTGGTAGCGAAAGGGTTAAGTCTTGCTAATATGATTTATTTTAAATATTTCATGAAAATTGTAAAGAAATTTAAATTGTATAGTTAGAAATTTTTCAAATTGTTGACATTGTTAAAAAAATCTAAATTACTCTTCTCAAACTTAAATCTTTATTATTAACTCAAAATTTATTTTGTAAGTTATCCTAATTTTATAAAATGAGTTTTTAATGGGACAAGTTATAACCATAATTATGAGATTAACACTGCAAATGACTTCCAATGGAAGATATTTTCATCTTTCTAGATTAATTTATTATTATTATATTTAAAAATTAGTATTTTCAATGAAATATTTCAAATTTAAATTTATCCACACTTCCAGGATAAGAATTTTAGAAAAGAAAAATTAAGATGCGAATTTTGGTAGAAAATAAGAGGGTGAGATTTTATAATATGGTTCACAGAATAATCACTATAATTAAAAAATATTCTTTCTTTATTAAGATACTTAAAAAACCCACCTAGCTTGAAAAAGTTAACTGGGATAATAAGAGATCGTGTAAGTCAGATAATTATGATTATTATTATTATTTTACTTTCTTCTATATGTAATATAGAGAAAGTATTGGATTCGTAAAAATTTTCGACCTCGGGTTTTTGATGAATTTACACGTTTTGAGAGCTGTAGAACAAGTTTTGACCATTTTTAGAAAATGTCTGTCTGTCTGTCTGTCTGTCTGTGTGTGTGAGACAAAATTTAAAACGAATGGTGTAACTATAAATATGTGGTAAATTAAACAAAGTTATCGATTTTTTTTACTTTTAACGAAAAAAAAAAACTTTGAAAAAAATCTTATTATTATTTTTTTTAATATTCCTACTGCATGAATTTGTATAGGAAAATATAGAAGAAAGTCTTGTGGTGGCCACAACATACTGGTTTTTTTTTGGAGGGGGGGGGGGGGGGATTTCACTTATTTCATCAATAAAAACCAATCTTACAAAACTAGTTATTGCAATTTAAAATGATTGGTACCGATTATTTGTAAGTTAAGCCTGTCAAAGACCATAACTGAGTTTTTCAAATCAAACTGTTTTCTCATCTTGAAAGGATTATTTTAAACATAACTTACCACCTCTAGTTGATAAACTTAGAAGCTTCTGCAGAGCCATATCTTTTTCTGAATGCTCAGATAGGTGGAAAGCATAAGTAACAATAGAAACAAAATACGGATCTTTAGAATTCTTAAGTTCTTTTAGCAAATATTTTGAAGCTTTATCCATTTCTTGTCCAAATGTCTTCTGGGCCTATAAAATAAATGTTCATGTAGCCACTATTTTGAAATTAAATACACATAAAAATTTAAGATAATGATAAGTTTATTAAAATTTAAATACATTTCATGCATGAAGCAAAATTTATTATTATTTTCTTGTCATAGCTATTCAATACGAGTCAATTTACATAAGAAATTAGCCTTTTAAAAAAATATGTTTAATATCCAATAGATATATTAACACGTTGAGTGCCATGTCAGCCATCAGTGGCTGACACTGAACTTTCCGTTTAGGCAGCGTCAACCACTGGTGGCTGACAGTGTAAAATAAATGATATAAAACTGAAAAATATTACATTGTTTTAAGTAATTACTGAAAATTTATTTAAAATTTACTTAATTTTTATTTATTACTAATTATTAATTTTTATTTCATTACAGTATTTCTTAATGGAGTTTATTGAAACACGGCAAACATATGTAATCTTCTCAAACTTTTAAGAATTATTTGAACATTCTCCTCCAAATATCACATACGCTTCAGAAATTGAATAGCAATTAAATATTCCGTTGCATTTATTTAAGCAGTACTTTTATCTTTACAGTATTTTTAATAGTGGTTTCACAAATTCCTATTACTTATTTTCAGTGTCAAAATCATATTAATAGTTTTTTCTTTTTTTAATATTGAAATTTTTTTAGGAAGATGAATTATAAAAAAATAAAGAATAAATGTATAAAAATTAAATAAACTTTGATGATAACTTTAATATTACTTTAAAGATAGAAAAAATTATTTATGCAAATAATAAAAATACTAGTTTGAATGAAAGAAATTGTCCAAAAAACAGTTTATTAAAAAAGAAAGCAAGATTTCATTTTAGAACGGATTTTCAAGATTTTCATTGAAACCTGTGTGTTTTGTTTGTATTAAACGTTTTTAAAATCTTAAGTTAAAACTGCCTGTAATACAGTTTTGAATAAGTAGAACCAAATTAAACATTACTCTTTCTGATCCACCTACAGATTTCCAGCAGTTATTTTAATATCAACATGGAACGATCCAGGCTATTGAGCTACTCCTTTACAAAAGTTTGTTTTATAAAAATGATCCTTCACCCGAACTCTTGTTTCAGTATTGCTACTGAAATGTTAACCTTGGGTGAAGAAAGTTTATAAAGAAACAGGCAGATATTAATTGATGAATGCAGTCTATCCGATGTACAATCATGATACAGTCCAACAGAACTATGTCAGTGAATATTCTTGACACAGTCCCATAAAGCTGTAACTTATGACAGATATTACAAATAAATATTCTGGAAAGAGTAACGAGTCCAATAGAATAGACACTAAGCGAACAGCATTAAATCCTCCATTAAGCAGGAATTTCGTTGATTCACAAATAAAGATCAACAACTTGGAATATAGTCTAAGATTCAACAACTCTGAACATAACTGAGTGGAAAGTAATTGTTTATACCTTTGGCAGCAATGATTTTTGTTGTATCCGAGCTAAAATCCAATGAAAAATTAAAGCTCAGTTTCTACTGAAGTTAAAGCTTCGAAATTCTCAGAACCTGGAACCACCATTTTTTCCCCAAGTTTGATTGCCAAGTCAACAAACTCCATTTCCAAGTTTGCACTTATATTGCCAAGACTGTCCTTAATGGAAGCTGATAGAGTCCAATAGTCTTTCTAATGACTGTAAATGTACTTCTAATGAACAGCACATTTGATGCAGGGAAGATTTGATATGTTGCAACAGTACTTATAATTACTACAAATCCTTAGATCAATTAAACATTAGCCTGATATTAAATATACTTCTTGATATAACATTTATTGCTTAAACTGAAGGTTTTACATATTTTTTCAGAAAAATAGACTAAAAAAAAAAAAAAAAAAGGAAACCCAAAACCTAAATTGATTTTTCATAAAAGTACTCAAAAAATTATAAAAGTACTACCTCTTACTCAAAAAAAGAAAAAAAAAATTGAATCCATGAAGGTTAAAATTTTAAAAACTGATACAAAGCAAACATAATACAAAGTAAATCTATTCATTAATACAAAGAAAGTGGGGGAAAAAAACATAAAAGCATAATACTTACTTGATTTTCTAAGAAAGCCAATAGAACATAGGCAGTTAAAGCACTCTTTGATCCAGAACCACCCTACAATAAAAATATTACCATTTAGCTTTTTGCATACAATTTATTAGTTATATAATTAAAATTTGGATTAAGGCATAATCTGATCATGTAATAACTTAGTGTAATTAAATTAAATAATTACAAGATAAAAAGAACTTTTATACACCATGTTTTTAAATTTTCTGTTGAATCATATAAACGCTACTGAAGGCAGCGAAAACCCGGAGAAATCAGATAAAAGTATTAAAATTCTTTGCTATCGTGTTTTAAGCTATTATAACAGTTTCAAATGGCTATCTAGCCGGGAAGTTAGTTAAAAGTTGATTGCAAGCTTTGTACTGGTAACACTGCCGAAGGCAGCAGGGTTCCGAAGCAATTGGTTAAAAATATTTTTGAAATGCATTTACACCGTATTCTGAACTATTCTGAAAATTTCAAATGTCTAGCTACTCGGGAAGTTAGTTAAATAAATTTTCTGTTGAATCATATAAACGCTTCCGAATACAATAGGGACCTGAAACAGTTGACTAAAAGTATTATAAACAATGTATTGTCACCGTGTTCCGAGCTATCCGTAAAGTTTCAAATATCTAGCTAGTCGGGAATTTCGTGAAAAATTGATTGCAAGCTTTGTAATGGTAACGCTGTCGAAGGTAGGAGGAACACGAAGCAGTTGGTTAAAAATATTTAAAAATTGCATTTTCGCCGTGTTCTAAACTATTCTGAAAGTTTCAAATGTCTAGCTAGTCGGGAAGTTAGTTAAATAAATTTTCTGTTGAATCATATAAACGCTGCCGAATGCAGTAGGGACCTGAAACAGTTGACTAAAAGTATTTCAAAAATGTATTGTCACCGTGTTATGAGCTAGCCTGAAAGTTTCAAATGTCTAGCTAGTCGGAAAGTTAGTGAAAAATCAATTGCAAGCTTTGTACTGATAACGCTGCCGAAGGCAGCAGAAACCCGAAACAGTTGACTAAAGGTATTAAAAAAATTTATTTTCACCGTGTTCTGAACTATTCTGAAAGTTTCAAATGTCTAGCTAGTCAGGAAGTTAGTTAAATAAATTTTCTGTCGAATCATATAAGCGCTGCCGAAGGCAGCGGGACCTGCAATAGTTGACTCTAAAATTATTAGAAAAATGTATTGTCACCGTGTTGTGAGCTGTCCTGAAAATTTCAAATATCTAGCTAGTCGGGAAGTTAGTAAAAAATCGATTGCAAGATTTGTCCCTGACAAACAAACAAACATACAAACAAGAATCGAAGTTAGTAAAAACATGGTAAAATACTAATTTTTATGGGTTCTGCAAATTCAAAAAGACTAAGAGTTTAACAGTTATTTAAGCCATTCAATGTCAAGACATTATACTCTGTTCATCGAAAACTGATAGCGAAAGTAAATAAAGCAACGTGATTCTTGGCAAAATTGTTGAATGACTGGCGTTGGATTGAAGGCAAACTGTGTCTTTGACAAACAAACAATTTCTTTTTTCGTTTGTTTATTTCGTAGTGGTGTTTTTCTTTCTTCATGCATTTAATGAGAATTATGGAAAATGAAAGCATGGAATAAATTTCTCAAAAGGAAAGATAAATGCAATGAAGCTAGAAAATAGTTTTTATACAGCTGTCAGAAACTATACTCACTTACAAGGCAGGGAAAGCTAACCTTCGGTCAATATAAACAGAATCGTTTATTCAGTGAGAAAACGTAAATACGGCAAACTCTGGGGATGAAACAACCCTTTATGTTTACTTTCGCTATCAGTTCTCCGCAAACACAGTATAGTTTCATAAGCAACAGCAATAATTAAAATATTCACATTGAGCGACACTTCAACAAATGAAAGTATAGATTGAATTTTAATGATTTTCAGTACAAAAGAAATGTAATAAATAAAATTATCAAACCTGCATAGCTTTATGATGGACTTCTCCAGGCTCTGCAAATGATCCATCAGCTTTTTGTTGTTTAGCTAACCATTCTAAGGCATTAGCCATAACATTTTCATCAATTTCCATAAATTCTTTAGCTTGATGGAATGAGCGCACGACAAAAGATGTTAACCTGTTTTGAAAAAAAAAAAAAAATCTCACTTACTTTACAATGTTAAAATAATGCAGTTATTGATGAGCCTAGAATGTAGAATTAAATAGCACAACGTGTATATTTAATGAAGAGCTTTAAATGAAACTTTTTGAGGTTCCCCTCTCCCTCGTACAAATTAGTCTTCTTTCATGAAATTCCATGTAACAATAGGGAAATTTGTTTATAGAATTGCTGATTACCTAATGTATTTTTTAAAATTCTGTATCACATTTGAAAAATTCAGAACTGTTAAATTAGTACTCGTTTTTTAAAAATCAATTTAAAAAAAATTTTAAAAATGCAAAAAATTAACTAAGTGCATTTTTCTCCTATTTCAACTGTAAAATGAAATATTCAAAATTTTAAATGAATTTTTGGAAAGCAAATACTAACTTAACAATTAATGAAAAAACAGAACTTTAAAAACACATTAGGTAATGAGACATTCTATGAACAAGTTTCCCCCATAGTTTCCTTCACATGGGATTTCATGATAGACTGGGAAACTAAGAGGGAGAGAGAAGTTTAAAAGCGCTAATCACCAATTCTTTTTATTTTGAAAACTTGCATAAGATTTCATCAAGTATTTTCAAGAAATATTAGGTGCTGTGTTGCACTAGAAAAGCTATACAAATTCACTAAAAATTTGTTTATGTCTGCATTTTCTCCAATTAGCATCCTACTTGACTATTCAAAAATTGCAACTTTCACTTATGGTTGTTAAAGAGATTTACTTTTAATTTATTCCAAATCAAATATTCTAGATGATTTCCTTTTATTTTTATCATTTTGCAAACTAATGTAAATGTCATGCTGAGTGAACTTATCAGACTATAATGAAATATGTATATTCTGCTTATCAGATTGCAGAGTTCATGCTCAAATATGGGGGAAATTTTTCAGAGTTTTCCAGACAATTTTCAAGAAAATATTAGCGATATATTACAAGAAACACTCCTCTAGAGAGGAGAAAATACTTCTACTTCCATTGTATGATGTTACATTACTGCCGATCATGATAGAAATTCTTAGAGAAATCATTGCTCACATGTGTATTTTCCACAATACTCAATCATTTGAATCTCGATATGAAGCTAAACAAGAAAAATATATTATAAGAGAAAAGAAATATTAGTTTTCCAGGTTTTATAATCATTTTTTTTTTTTTTTTAACAAAATCCAAATTTCCTGGGTATTTTAAGTTTTTCAGATGAGTATGAACTCTAGATTGATTATCAGAGACTCATCAGCTAAAAATATTGCCAGTAAATTAAGAACAATTTACAGTAATTTCAAGCCAATCTGATATTAGCAATTGAGAATTTCCTAGTAAATATACATGCACCGGATTAAAGAAAAAAAAAAGTCATTTGATATCATGTTCAATTAATGTAATATAAAAATGAATTATTAAAAAGATCAAAATCCAAACTCACCATGTACTGCCATTTTTGTCACTGTTGCCAAAAGCACTAAATGAGCCATCATTTCTTCGATAAGTCAATTCTCTTTGGTATCCTAAAAGACAATTATTTGAAAATTTAATGCATTATTTTCCAACATTAGACACTATCTTAAAAATTCAATATTAACTTAGTAATTTTTCAGAAAAAAATAAGTCTTACTTTTTAAGTTGAGAATAAAAATATTTTAAACAAGGCTGTAGGCAAGGGGGAGAAACAATGGGCCCAACGCGATGAAAATGACAGAATTTTGCATTTTATACCATTTCTGTCCTTTTTAGAGGCAAAATGGCATTTTCAGGACCAGTTTTAGGGCCCTTTGCTACTCGGGGCCTGGGGCACATGGCCTATTTTTGCCCCTGTGTTAATCAGGTCCTGGGTTGGGTGTGCATATGTGCTTTTTTTGTGTATGGTGTGCACATTAATTATATCATATTCGGTGACCGTGTATTAGAAATGTAATGAAAAATTATCTAATTAATGACTTAACAATCAATTTACAACAATTTAATGAATTCCAACTTAGAAAATCAGTTAATGAAATAAAATTTGAGAAAATATGAATCAAAAATTCCACAGAACTTAAAAAAAGATATTTAATTTTTAACATCAATATTACTTTTTTCATCTGATAAAACAAAGCAATCATTCCGGGGGTATGACTGAAGCTTGTTTTTAATTTCAATAACTTCAAATCTAATTTATTATTACAGCGTATCTGACTCATCTGTAGTATATTATTGATAAAATAGCCTACCACTTTATTATTTGGATGCATGCTTACAACGTATTCACCGATTCTCTCATAAATAAAAATCTGCAATTGGCTCCTTTTAAAAGCTACTTTCTATGTTCTCAAAAAGGAGGATTCAAATTGACTATGTGCAAACTAAATTTGCTGGAAGTTTTTAACAAAATATGTAAAAGTTTCTATAATTATATTAACATGACCATACACATTTTAAATTAATTTAAACAAATTATTTTAACTCACCACTTTCCATAAAATGAAGTGATCTCTTTTCAATACCAGAAGATAATCTGTTAACTCTCTTCAAGTACTTTGTGATAACTATATTTGGCACAAAGTTCAACATATTCTGTTCACCACAGCCTTGAGGCATTCTTAGAAGTTTGTCCAAGTTGTTCACTGTGGGGCCTAACAAGTCTCCTATAAACAAACATTTGCATTTTTCAAAATCAAATATAACAAAAAGCTAAAAAAAGCAGATTTTTATTATTACATAATTGTTACACAAATCAAGGAAGGAAAAAAAAAAGGAAAATCCATTGAGTTTTTCCTTGTCTCTTTAAACCTATCACTATGATCTATGGTCCAGGTGGATCCAGATACTTTTAAACTTGTTGAAAATATTTTAATAAAATTGAACATAATTTATACGTCTCATTAATATATTAAAACCAATGTAACATTTAAAATGAGATAAAAAATACAAAAATTTAAAACTTTAAAAATACATTTTAATTAAAAACATTAAAACATAAGACAGACGTTTCGGCTAGAACACTAGCCCTCCTCAGTGTCAAACATACAAGCATAAACAACATTTACAAAAATTCATAATACATCATAGCAAGATTAAATATTCAGGAGCCTCGTTCAAGGCAGAATGTTGCATTTTGGTAAAAGCGCCCACTAGAAAAATACGGGATTCATAGATATTTATATTAGAAGCTAAAATTTTGAAGTTTTCAAAATCTGGAATATGAAAAAATGGATGTTGAAAATACATATCTTATTTTGAGAGATTGTAGCCAGTGACATCTTGCCTCGAGATATGTTACTTGATAGTAAAAAAACGCAATTGTACAAATATCAATTGTACTTCGATACTTTTAAATGAAAAAATTCAATATCCATTTTTAGAACATGGTGATAGAATTAAAAAGATATGCAGCATTATAATCTAACATCTACAAGTAAACTGAATATAGCTAGAGTACATAAAATTTTACATATATAGTTGGCAAAAATTATAATTGACTTTATTATAAGACACTTAAAGATTTTTCTCTTAACTATAAAACTAAATTTACAGTTAAAAACTGAAATAAAACTTTATTATGAAAAGTTTTCTTATGTTCCAACAAAATTTCTAAAGTTTTTAATTTTTCCTGTTTATGCAAACAATTTTGAAATGCCACAATATTTTTCCATGCATTTTAATAGATTTAATTCCCTGAGTTTTTCACGTTTTCTTTGAATTCCAAGTACCATAGAAAACCTGTAATTATTTTAAATCATCATAGGCAACATGAAATCTGCCCTTATAGATTTTAAGACAAAGGTCTGTTTTTTACATAAAGTGTAAAAATAATTTTGTTAATTGCACTCAGTTATACAACAAGGGTGAAACTAACTATGGTACAAAAACCATGAAAACTGCTACTTAAAATGAATTGAATGGTAAAGGAAGACTTATTCATATTTATAATGAGTCATATTTGATGATTTGATACACTACGAGGCAAATTAAACATTTAAAATAAGAAATTTCTATGAAAACAGAATAATTTGACATAAAATTCAGAGAGCAAAATTTTCAAGAACACTTTAATTCAGGGGCAGCCCCTGAAGAATTTTACTCCTGATATAAGTAATGTCCAATGAAATACATACACATACACACATATTCAGGACTTTTTTTTTTTTAATATATATATCTTACTCATTAAGCAAACCTCTTGCCATATTTCTATACTATTTAAACAAACAACAACAACAAAAAAAAAGTTAGCAACTATGAATTTGTAGCTATCTACAGTACCTTTAAAGCAATTTTTTTTTTTTTTAAATATATTTATAGTAAATTTAAGCAGTTTCAAAGAAAATTGAAATAATTAACTAATGTAAGAAGCTTTTACCAGGGTACCCAACCCATTCAATTTCAAAAAATAAAGATTACCTGACTTTTTCAGTTTTTTTTTTTTGGTGTGTATGTGTGTGTGGGGGGAGGGTAAAAAATAAAATTCCAGGTAAAAAAAAAAAAAAAAAAAAAAATAGTTTGCAACATAAAACATAGCTTGTGACATTTTATATTTTTCCAGTTTTTTTTTTTTTTTTTTTTTTTCCCCTGGGGTGGGGGGTGGGCAATATTTGCAATTTTCCTTGAAATTAGTAAAAACACTCAAGATGTCAAATTCTTTTACTTTTTCAGGTTTCAGGATTCGAAATTAACAGTCGTTAGGCATATTTTGTATCTAGAAATTTAAGTTTGGTAACAATAAAATCACTCTGGCCTAACTTTTGACCAGACTTTAAAAAATCAATTTTTGTCATAATAAATTTTTTCTTTATGTTTTACAAAATGCTCTTTTTCTTTTTCATCTTAAAACAAATTCTTACATTGTTAGTCTCAACACAAACATAAGCTTAAAAAAAAAAAAAAAACAGTAAATACAAAAGCACATAAATGCTGTTTGCAGAAAATTTTTCAAAATTCATAAAAAATTTCGAAACTTTTTACTTATTGCTATCACTTAGTTTGTATACAATCAGAAATTTTACCATCATGTTAATTTTTAAAATACTGAATTTAAACCAAATTTTTGTGAGTGAACCCTGAAAGTATAAACAGTTTGAATTAATATTTTCTGGTAGTTCTCATTTTGCTTGAAGATGTAAGACATGGTATTTGACTTATTTTAAAAATCAGCTGATGAGCAGATAATTTAAAACTCTTCTATTTGTTCTGTGTTAAGAAAGTTTTTAATTATTTAAGTATGAGTGCATTCATTTATTGTCTTTTGTGTTTGAATTTCTTACTCAAATATATAAAAAACAATTAAGTTTTATCCATTTATCCCAATAAACAAACAACAACAAAAAAAATCACTTCAGTAGACTATTTTGGGAAGTAAGAAAAAAATAGGTGTCATCAACACCTGACTTTCACATTCCAATTTCTAATCCTGATTGTATTTACAAGTAAAATCTTATTTTATTGTTGAATTTTTTTATTTTCATTATATTAAAACACCTTCAAAATACTCCAAAATTTATGGATAAAAGAAAATGTGAAGAATAATGTGTGTCTTTTTTAGCAACACTCAGTTCAATAATAATGACACAAAGTAAAGTGAGTAATCTCTCACCTGATAAGTTTAATTTGGACCTTACAGTCATCATATTTGTTTTTTTTAAACTCTGTTTTAGTCTTAAGGAAAGCACATGAAATGTAAAACAAGAATAGTTTCAGAATTTTTAAAAATTGCTTGCATTCCCCCCTCTGGCAGAGTGTCCCTCTGAAAATTCAAAGTTTTGCGATGAAGTGAAATTCAGTTTTTTGCGAGAAACTATATTCAAAATCTACATACAAAACTCTAAACGCAGATTTGTTCTATTTAAGCTTTTTGATTTATCACTAATGGCTACACTTACCCCACATATTATTTATATATATTGGGTGAGTGTGAAAGTTCTACCCGTTTTTGAATATGCAAATTTGCAATGGAATTGACGTCACATGGCATTGTAATGACACAAATTGTTGGCCAATCGAATGCGTGGATGGCTCACATATAAATGTATTGTGTCTCACAAAGTTAACCTAAAAAAAAAAAAAAAAAAAAAAAAAACACAGAGGGTGTAACATGGAAAACGAGAAGGAGCATATAAGACATTGTTATACAAGTTCGATAAAAAGAGTACAGCAGCCACGATGTTTGTCAAGTTTATGGGGAGGATGCAAATAGACAAAAGCACATGTCGTCTATGGTTTTCTAAATTCAGGGTAGGAGACAGAAGCTGTCAAGATCAGACTAAGAGTGGATGGCCATCACATGTTGAAGAGAATATTGACCAAGCCGTAAGGAATAACCCAAACCTAACTGTGCAAGAATTAGCAGAGACCTTCAATGTACACCGAACAATGGTCGAAAGATGGCTGGTCAAGTTGGGTTTTAAGTGAAAGTTGGATCGTTGAGTTCCACATAACCTGACAGGTAATCAACGGGATGACAGAATCGCCACCTGTGTTTCCTTGCTTTCCCGGGGCAAAAATGACCCATTCTTGATACAAATTGTGACAGGAGATGAGAAGTGGGTTATGTACTGTAACGTAAAGCGTCGTAGGACTGTTTCTGGCCCCCTTCTGATCCGTATGCGTAACTTCAAAAGCTGAATTTCATCCCAAGGTGGTGTTATTGAGTGTGTGGTGGGATGTGCTGGGAATAATTCACTGGGAGGTCCTGCCACTCAACCAAACCATCAATGCTGCTTTCTACTGTCTACAGTTAGAACGGCTGCATTCAAATTTAGTAGCAAAGCAGCCAGGTCTCACCAATCGTCGTAGTGTTATCCTTCATCACGATAACCCAGGCCACATGCTGCTGTTATCACTTGCCAAAAGTTACTGGGCTTTGGTCGGGAGGTTTTACCCCACTCTCCCTATTCTCCTGACTTGGCACCAACTGACTATCATTTATTTCGCGCATTGAACAATTCCTTCAGTCAGAAAATCTTCAATGATCTTGATGCTGTGAAAACTGCCATCCAAGACTTTTTCCACTTGAAACCGCTAGAATTTTACTGCCATGGGATTCATCTCTTACTAGAAAGATGGCAAGAGGTCATAGATAGAGATAGCAATAGGGATTATTCACAATAATAGGTACTGTTCATTTTGTGCTTATTTGCTCTTTATTGACAAATACAGGATGTAATTTTTGGAACTGTTTTTGTGTAAAAAGAAAATATTTGTAAAAAAAAAAATCTATCTATCTATATATATATATATATATATATATATAGTGTAAAAACATTCCATTTCAGCAGTCACTCTAAATCTTTCATATCAAGTTAATAGTGTTTTTTTTTTTTTTTTTTTTTTTTTTTAAACAAAGAATACACAATCATTTGAAATATTGAAAAAGGATTTAAAAAAAAAAAAAAAAAAACATTTTTATAAATTTAAATTTTGTGAAGAGGCAGCAAAATGACCCCCTATTTTTGCTTGGAGTGATAAAAATTTAAGATATGAAGTGGTAATTTGAGCCATACTGAAAAGTTCATAACTCTAACAAAGATATTAAATATTCAAAAAGTAAATTTAACAAGTTTTTTTTAATTTTAATTTTTAACTATCTCAGGGATAGGCATTTCAAAAAACAAAATATAGAACACAACTTTCATAAAATTGTAGGACATTTTTTTGTACGACATTTTTTAGGACAAAAAGAAAAAATTTCTAGATATTCATAATTATTTTATACATGTGAAAATAAGTATAATTAAGCAGTTCCTCATAATTTAGTTACTGTAGATACATCGACCCCCCCCCCCCCCCTTACACCATGGTTTTACTCTTATTTCCAAGGATTTTTCCAATCAAATACTCGCAGAATGAATACATATATTAACTAATTATACTGTACTTTCAAACACTAAACAGTATTTTAAATTTTCATTAAGCAATTCAAGGGAAAAAAGTATGAAAAATTAGGACAACATGTCTTAAAGACATTTTAGGACAGTTCAGAAAAAAATAAGAAATGTTGGAAAATTAAGACAATTCCAACTCCTGATAACTGCAAACTTTCACTTAAGATCTTTAAAGATCACAAAAAAGAGTTTTAAGATCACAAAAACTTTAATATCTCTTAATGTACTCTGCATATAGGTATACACTAGGGGTGGGAATCGATTAATAGTTTTAACTGGGTTAATGTTAATTCATTAATAGATTAATTGGCCTATTAATCGAATTTTTAATCTATTTTCATTTTTCTTTATATAATTTATTTAAATGTTGAATAAAATTCTCCTTTGTGATTTTTCCCCTCTCTAGATAGTACACAACAAACCATAAAAATGATATGGATGTTAATATAGCTTGTTTCTTAAACAGTAAATAATAATAATAAGCATGCAAATAAATAATGAAAAAACATTCCTAATATATTTCCAAATAAAATTTTTATTCCAGAGTACAGATGAGAAATAACATATATTCATCTTGCATTCATTATTACTTTTATATTCTAAAAAATAAATTTCCAATATTACTATTTTGTTCACATGTTTGACTGAAAGAAAAAAAAAAAATTTATTATATCCGTTTTATAACTAAAATTTAAATAAATTTTCAGAGTAGTAGTTGTTGACTTTAAGTGTTATTTTTATATAAATATTTTCGTTTTTATTTAATTTTTATTTTAATACATTCATTTTCAATTTGAAAGAAAAATTAGATGAATTTACATATACTTTCATTTATACTAGCTGGCTTTGTCCACCTCGCTTGCCACTATTTTTAAATGAATTCTCAAAATTCCATATTATGAAAAAAATCTCAAAATTCTTCATTGTTTATATTTCAACTCTTCTTCGTCATTTCAGAATAGAAAACAGAATGTTATTTTCTGTTTCTACTTCAATAGTTATTATCAGCAATTCTGAACGAACAATAACCGCTCGAAGGTATTGCGAAACCCTGTTGACACCTTCCTCATCAAAGGAATAGTGGAAATCAGCCCTTTTCTTTATATTGAGCATTTCCGTTTTTTTAAGCTTCTTGTTTCTGTGAAACGTATTCCCCCAACAGACTTAAAATGGCATTTTGTTTAAGAACTGTTTTCCTCACTTTCTCTACCAGCAAAAGGGTAACAATTTCTTTTAAGGGTTTTTTTTTTTTTTTTTTTTTTGTTCTCATTATTGGATGGACGCTTCTTAGAATGTTTGTTAGCAAAATATGTGAGAAAAAACTGATCAGGACTAAGCATTGATCGATTAACCAAAACGATTAATTGGCACAGCCCTAGTATATACAGTAAATGGCTACAAATTACACAATCTCTTTACCTATTGCAGACAGCATCACAGAAGTTGATCCAGGTACTGCTTCTTCAGGAACCACTATTTTAACAGTTTGATCAACTTTCTTAGAGTTAGAGTCTCTCAGGTCTACCAGTAATGCTTTGTTAAAGAAATTTGGTGAACCTTCAGGCTATAAATATAATAGAAATTGTTACTTAATGAACAAAAATTAGATATTTCTATAATTTTTTTTTTTTTTTTCAAGTGGGGGAAAAAAGAAAAAGGGCAGCAAAATCCCCTTAATTTTACAATTAAATTTTGTATAATAATATACATAAATATTCATTTAAAATCATTATTATAAGATATATCAGTATAACTTTCTTCAAGTAACTAACATTTGAAATGAGGAAAGTGAGTCAAGGCACCATTTGAAAATTAGATTAAAAAAATATCTAATAAATTTTAAACTAGAAACTCAAAATCTAGATGAAATTTCAAAAGCGATGGAAAGTTTTAACAGCATATTAACCCTTTGCCGGCCCTAATGCTCTTAAAACAGTATTGCCAAATTTAGGGACACTTTTATTCAACTACCATCACCAATTTTGAGGAGTGATATTTGATATGCATAATGCAGAAGAAGCCTTTAAAGTGTTTAGGCAACTGCTACAGTTAAAATTTAATGGTAAATATTGAATAAGAAAGTCTAAATTTGGCAACACCAGAGGAATGAAATTAAATAGGATCTGCAAAGGGTTAATATTTATTATTTTCCCACTCTTTAAATAGATTAAATAAAATAAATAAAAACCTCTTTCACTGAGCTTTATAAGCCATTTTAATAAAAATAAAGTAACTGCATAGTTTGGGTCTTTGGGGGGGGGGGGGGGCATACCTTTACAAGCAGCTTCTTGAGAACAGCATCACCAACATTTTCAGCTTGAGCCACGACTTTCAAGTCTATGTAGCCTAGTTTTTTAGGAGTAATGAGGAACTTGACAGCAACACCATCCTGAGCTGGAACCTAGATAAAAAATTATTTTTATTTTGAGTTTTATCACACTTCAAAAACAAATGATAAAATTAATGTATCAACATAAACGCATACTTCAACTGTCTTAGTCATTTCATCTGGAGCAGATACTTCATTCATAGCTGATGAAAATTCAAATTCACCTTTTTTGTTTTCCAAAGTAACATGAGCCTGAAATGAAACATAAGAATCCATTAGACTAAAAGGCCAAAAAAAAAAAATTATAGAAAGAATATCAAAGATACTTATGAAAAGGATTGAATTTATATTAGGGTATACCTTAAACAAGGGAAATTTTGCTTTTGCTTTTACATTTTTTCTTTTTTTAAAATCAGATACACATATCAGGATTTTCCCGTCAATTTGGCACATGTTAACATTATCCCAGAGAGCTGGCATTTTGCTAAAAAGTGTTTATGGTCAAATAAAAAATTACAGGGTATGTGTTTCTGACTTCAAAAAATAAAATAAAAACGAAAAATTCCCCCTCATTTAACACGTTGAGTGCCATGTCAACCATCAGTGACTGACAGCGTTAAATATGATATAAAACTAAAAATATTACATTGTTTTAAGTAATTATTGAAAATTTACTTAAATTCTTATTTATTACAGGAGGAATCATTATGGAATTTTAATGGATTTTATCAAGAATTCACGTGGCACTAAATGTGTTAAGGGACACCCTAAAGTATATGCTTTAACCTTATAATACTAGACTACATTAAAACATTTTTGTTTAAGAAAGCATTTTATAATGTGCTGTTTCTGACTGCTATTTTCCCATGACCTTCACACCTGTGTTATAATTTTATATATTATCTCAGAATCTATCAGTCTAAAAAGATATAAATATACACAATTTTTAGAGTTTTTTCAAGGTCCTGATCTTATTATCCGACCTCTATGTACTGATGGTGCATTTAAGTATCACACTTAAATTCTTGTTAATTACTATGATACAAATTGTACAGTTTATAACTAAAAGAAAAAAAAAAAAAAAAAAAGAAAGAAAAGTTTAATTATACATATATATATAAAATAGTATTTAACCTTTTTTTTTTTTTTTTTAACACACTCATACAAGTGTTCTATGAAAAGAATTATTCTTTTGGATGTATTCAAAAAACCATATACAATAAAGCACAAATTACCCATTTCTCATTTATTTGATTTATTACATCTTTCTGTTTTAATGTAGTCCGAATTTCTATTCATTTTAACAGTAAAATACTTTGTTTACATGATGGTATTGGCTATATGCTGCTTTCTACTTTTCTAAAATTAAAGTTTTTTTACCTATATCATTTTTCTGATCCTTTATTAATAAATTTTCGTAAAATACATTTTTGCCATACTAAGAAGGGGGGGGGGGGGGCAATAAGCTTAATTCATAATGTTCTATTTGGTATTTCAAACCAACATCACTTCAGGCAATTATTAAAAGATTTTTCATAACTAAATGCTTACTGCCATAAGTAAATCGTTTAATAATACTGCTCTACATAAAAATCTGCTCCAACACCATTTTTGCAAACTCTTATGTAAAGTGATTTCCTGAATCCGAATATGACAACCATTTTGCCCTATCGCCCACTGTTTTTTTTTTTTTTTTTTTTTTAGGAGATGCTCTCCAATTTTTATCACTTTTCGATAATTATATATTTAATTTGTAGGGAGGGGGGGGGGGAGAGAATTATTTGAAGTGTTAAATAACTTCTAAGGGGCTACAGATTTGGAAAATTTTAAAACATTAACGTCAAAGGGAAAATTTAGGGGGGGGGGATTAGCCCCTGAAATTATATAACATTTATTATATTTTATTAATCAATTAATATTTATTATACAATATATGTATTTTGTTTTTAAGTATTAAAATAATTCTTTTCCATTCGCCAAATCAAATTCATGGACATAAAATTACCGAACAATGATAAAAATTGGGAGAGGAGGGGGTGGCTTCCCGAGAAAATGGTGGGTGACTGGGCAAAATGGGGGGCTATATTTGGATTTAGGAAGTCATTTAACATAAAAATCAGCAAGAATGGTATCAGGGCTTTTGAAAAAAAAAAAATTATAACTTAGTGTAATTAGTACTTAACATTTCTAACTTGCATTTGCTAGCAGTTCCACACATTCTTTCTGCAAGGGGGGGGGGGAAATGTATAGAAAAATAACTGAAAGCAAAGCCCATTAATTTGATACATTGGCAAAATATTGTTTTTATTCACACTTTTGATGGGGTCCAAGTTTAGTTAAAATCTATTGAAAAATAAAGATTTATAGAAAAATACTCAGAAGTGCTTCTTCCACTCTTAAGAATTTTGGAAGATTTTTTTTAAAATCTTAAGTAGGACCTAAATTTAGCAGTAAATTTAAGAGACATTTTTCTGCTTAAAGCTTCTCCTGGAATCACTACAGATATAAGATTTTAAAACTTCAGCACCCTTTTCAAGATTCTCATCTTTTGCCTGAAAATTAGGCCCAAGAGGAAATACGTTTAATTTTTTATATGTTGTTGGAAACCACTGCAAAGATAAAGTGAAGAGGTTCAAAAACTTAGATACCCCATAGATAGCGTCATTCCTGCAATATGGCAACATGTTATAGACTAGCAAAGTGAAGCAAAAAGAGCAACAAAAGTGAAGAAAGATCAATGAAGAAAGCAGTCACTAGGCACAATGAGGATGGACACGTTGTGTCCGAAATATATCTGTGCAAATAAAAAGGATGATTGTGTAAGGTATTAATGTTTTAGTAATTATTAGATACCCCATTTCAATCCCTTTAATTTCATTAGCCCTTTCAGCATGTAGCCTCAAATGACATTTCTACTTAAAAAATAATCTTATTGACTACGTTAGTTTTATGATTTTAAGTCACAATTTTATGTTTTGCATGATTTGGAGAGAGATTTCTTGCTTTACAAGAATCAGTCTTATACCGTTTGAAGGGTGTCCGATTCGCAATTTCCAGTTCAAATGCTTAGAGGGTTAAATCTATTCTTAGTGAGCCCCTACGCCATGAAGGAAACCTATTGTCAGAATACCTTGCTTTTAGCTTGTTTGAACTGCACATTAATAGATTAATCAATAAATGAATGAATCAGTAGTATTGAGTGTTTATATATGAAAACATAAAAAATAGTTACATTTTTTAAAAATTATAAAATCTCTATTCAAAATTATGGATCGCTAATCAATCTTAAAGCTCTCCCAAAACAATTTCATGCATACCTGCCAACATTGAAGAACCAAAATAATGGAGATTTTATAAGTGGCATTTTCAAGCCTAGAAAACATTGATGTGTTTTCATCATACAACAGTATTTTAATAGTTTAACCCATGGCTTAAATTATCAAAAAGTTATATGGGTAAATTAAATTTAATTATTAAATAAATATTAAGTAATTATTAATTAAAAATAGTAATATATATCGAGATTCATGAGAATTTTTTTTCAGCAAAAGCAAAATCTGGCTTAAAAAAGTGAAGTTTTGAATAAATTATAGGTATAACTTTCAAATCTTCAGAATAATAAAGAAATGTCTGAGAATAACTGAGAGTGGAAGACAGACCCAAAATAATGGAGTCTCCGCTGAAATAAGGGAGAGTTGGCAGGTATGTCATGGTGAAACACTTCATAATGCAAAAGTCAAAGGCCAACTTTATGAGCAAAATAAGCTGACTAGCATGTTTTCTGCATATGTGTGATTAGACCTTGCATAAAAATTAAGCCTAGACACATCTTTGTGAGCTATGAGAGAATTAACTAATTAGAATAAAAAATTTTTAGAACAAAAAGAGTTAACACAAACAACTGAAGAGCTTTTTCATTATATTTTCATCATGTTGCCTTGGGGAAAAAAAAAAAAAAAAAAAAAAAACAGTCCCTTAAAGATCTCTATACAATCCTTTTTTTCTCAAATTTAAAACACTGAAATTATTTTTATTTACAGAACTTCAACTTGCTGATAATGTCAAATTGTCATAGTATGAAAGTTAAATATTTAGAAAACTTATCTCTGGAAATTTGAAAATGCTAATTGTAACCAATTTATGCTTAGATTAAAAAATATCTAGAATAATAAAATTCTGAAACCGGCAACATGCATATACAAAAGCTTTAACGAAAAATTTGGAGATTTAATAAAATTGAGATGTGAACATAACTCCCAATATACTCTTTCATTAGCACAAAAAAATTTAATACAAATTCCAGTTGAGGGGGAAAAAACAGTTTAAAACAAATTTTAATTTATTCATTTAAACAAAAAAATTTACTTGATAATTTAAGCAATTTCTCTGTCACATTTAATGCTTTTCCCTCAAAAGTTAATTACATACAAAAAGTTTAAGATTCTATTTTTTTAGACTTTGATAAGCTACTGCTGTGATAAAACTAAAAGGTTATTTGCTAGCTAACAAATAAGCATATATTAAATTAAAAACATACCAGTTTACATGCACAAAAATATAAAGATTGGCTTAACCACTAGTTTTATGCATAAAATATGATTTATGTAATTTTTCATTAGAAAACAAGCTTTTATTAATTGCAGTCAGAGAACAGCATTTGCATATTAATAAATTAAAAATACTCACTTTTAAAGGCTTCTTCATGTAATTAAAGACAATAACTTCAACATATAGAGATTCAGATCTGATAATAGCATAAGGCAAGTTCAGTTTTACAAAAAAGGGTCTGAAAACAGTAACCTATAAAATTAAAAAAAAAATAACTTAAAAAAAATAAACATAACATTTAATGCAATAATTAAAATTAATCCTCATTAGAATACAGTTAAAATGTTATTCCTTTAGAGCAAATTAGGTAAGCACTGCTTAGTATTTAGTCATTTATAATATGTTTTTCCTTTAAACATAAACCAGTAAAGTTTTTCAAACATTCCCCCCTCGCCTACTTATAATCCAAAATGCATCATTGGTAAATATGCTGAAAATGTAAACTAATCTCAAATTCAAAATACTGAAATAATAAATACATCACACTTAACCCTTTGCAACGCAAGACAATTTGAAACATTTAAATTATACTGCCACCGGAATTCATGAACTAAATTTAACTAAAAGAAATTTTAAATTTTAAGGTTTAAAAAACCAGTCTTTTCTGATATGTTATAAACGTGAATTTTTGCTAAAAATTTCCGGGACGAATTTTTGCATCTGATCTTAAATTCTGCGTCCTCGCAGCGAGGACAGCGCACGTTAAGGGGTTAATTAAATTGTAACTGAACATTTTAAAATTTGCAACTACTTTTTTTTTTTTTTTTTTTTTTTTTTTTTTTTAAGTATTTGAAATTGACGTAAAGGGATAAGTCTTTTTCCTGCATCAAACATGCTGTTGTAGTAACAGTAAATTTACAGTTAAAACTGGAAACAAAAAGGTGGTCTATTCACTTTCACAAAACTAAATTCAAAACTGGTGTACACTCAATATTTAAACTTTAAAACTTCTTCACACACCATAAAATTGAAAGCAGCACAACTGGTTTCGAAAGGATGCAGTCTTTCTTCATCAGGTGCAAAAAACGCATGCCTTGGATCCAAGGCAGTAGCATGTGTTTTTTGCACATGATGAAGAAAAGGCCACGTTTTATTCACTTACATTAAAGTTGGCATTGGCGATGAATCTAGCAAGAATTGTTAATTTAAGGTTGCTTTTAATACAGAAAATTTTTGAGTGGAAGGCTGATTTTTTTATACCAACTATGTGAAAAAATACCAGAGCCGGGAATCTAACCCGGGCCTTCCGCTTTACGTGCAGATGCTCAAACCATTGAGCTACTCTGGCTGATTACCAGCTAGGTATTTCTCACATAACATTCGTTGGCAAAGTCACCGAGTCTGTAAACACAGCTATATCAAGCGACATTAATATTCATGGCACAACTCCAATAGACCACGGAATTTTAATTTAATTTAGAAGTTTATTTATCAACCTTGAAAGTTAATACAGAAAATTTTGGAGTGGAAGGCTGATCTTTTTTATACCAACTATGTGAAGAATTGCTTTTATTGAAGGTAATTTCCGAACTTTGGCTGGAATCTTCTGGATTTACTCATTGATTTCTGGTGCAGAACTACTTTTAAATTTGCTAAATCATGATCGAGACTATTAAAGAAGTAAACTACTTTATTCAAACTAAACAAAATCTTTTTTCAGTACCATTTCATACAAAACAATCTAAAAGAATTTTTTTCTGAGATAACAGAGGAACTATGTTAAGAACTTTAAGTGCATTCTTAACAATGAACTAACAAGCTATGAAATCCTACAAACCTTGGTCGTGTCAGGAGCAATGCCCAGACCAGTGACTGGATCTACAGCAAAAGCACTGATGATCCATGATGTAATAGTATCGGGAGCTTTCTTGGAGAGAGACATTTTACCATCAGGTCTGGAAATAGAATTTTAGTTAAGTTTAACATACAGATAGCTGAAGTGAATTAGAAGATTAATAGTGTTTCCCTCCTTCAAGTTATAAAGGTTTATAATCTTGCTTTCAGAGAAATATGATAAAATACGGATAATTTAAATATCTTATTTTGGAAAGAAGATTAGAAATGTTTACAATGGAAATTTTGACAGCAATATATTCTCAAACATGATGAATAACAAATAACTGAATGTTAATACTATTTTCAATTTTTTTTTTACTTGCAAATAGAGTTTAAACTGCCAAAAGTTTTTTTTTTTTTTTTTTAAAGCATTTTGCTAAAATATGCAAACAAGAATTTAGCTAAAAAGCTAAAACCAGATAATTCTGTAAAAAATCTATATATAATAATCTCCAATTTTTATTAAAATATTCATGAACAAAAATTGTAAAACCACTGAAAATATTGGGAATTGTTATTTATTTAGTACACTTGGGTTTAATTTTGAATTTTTAATAGATAAATTTAAAATGTGAAAATATTTAAACACATAAGAATTCGGAATATGCTTCATAGAAGTGTTCTCAGCACTAGTGTTTCACAATAATCTACCCCTACTCGCTACCATCTACTTATCTTTTAAATAATTTTTTCATTTTAACACACATTACATAGCTGATTCTTTTTCTATTGATAAACTAAAGACAATGACCATTGATTTAGGTTTCTTAAAACATAAGTATGGATGCTTAGTTAAAACCACTGTGAAGCAGAAAGAAATAGAAAATGAAACTGAGGATAACATCAAGGGAAGAAAGTTTAAATCAATAGTATCCAAAGAATTAATTTTCGAAAAAGTTAAAATATGGCTTGGGTAGTTTAGGTAAAGTGCTGAAAAAACTTTTTTGCCAGGTTCAAAATATAAATTTATCTGCTCTTAGAGAGAAAAAAGTAAACTTATTTTAGCTATAAAAAAAAAATAAGCAAACATTTAATAATCCTTTATACACAGTTTCCTTGAACTGTTGGATTTTTAAATAAGTAAGCAATTTGTAGAGAAGCATGAAAAATTTGATTCCTCCATTTTTATCTTTATTAAATCTGGTCCAGATTATCCTTAAAATATAAATTTTAAATACAACTATAATAATGAAAGATTTAAAAAAAAAAAAAAAAAAAAAAAAAAAAAAAAAAAAAGTTATTCTTTAAAACTTTTTCCTCAAAAATTGCTTAAGAGAATAGCTATTTGCATACTTCTAAGCAGGCATTTAGCAGTTTTATTAACTTTCTTTACACCAGGGTTACCAAACTTTGCCTTTTTTTCATTCAATAGTCACCAATAATTTTGAGAAGTGACATTTGATATATATAATACTCCATCAATCTTCGAAGTGATTAGTCAAACGTTACAAATAAAAATTATTAGTGACTATTGAATTAAAAAAAAAAAAAAAAGCCAAATTTGGCAACCCTGCCCTAAAAATAAATAAGTAAACTATTAATTAGTTAAATCACAAATGTTATTTCCGGATTATATAGTTAGTATTTTTATTTATACTACTTTTTCTATTCAATAACTCTTCCAGATATATCTAAAAATCAACTTTATAAAAATTTTTTAAAAAGAAGGAAAGGAATACAATTTATATGAAGTTTAAACTAATGTTTTTTATTTTAATCAAAGAAGAATCGAACAAAAATCCAATATATGTATGATTATTTATTTCACATTATAGTTTAATAAATTGAAATTATTGCTAAAGACCCAAGGAACTAATATTTTATAAATATTCAAAATATTCATTATGTTTCAAAATAGTTTAATCTTAGTTTTGATCATCTCTAACATTTCTGCGTGCAAAATAAATGAATAATAAGAAAAACTAGATTTCATAAATATTTTGTTAAGATTTTTCAAATTATTCTCTTTTTTATTTAGGACTTAAAAAAAAAAAAAAAGCCACAGTTAAAGTACATTATGCATTTTTTTTTTTTTTTTTTTTCAATTAAAATCTTTCAGAAAAACTCAGCAAAGCATTTTTATTTCTTACCCAGCAGATGTAAGATCCCAGATCCATGTTTCAGGAAAATGTTTCCTGACTCTAGGTTTTCCACCATAAGTTCCACTGTTATATGCCATAGAGTCGCCATCCAGTTGCTGATGCTCTTCTAAAATATCTTCCTCAGGTCGGAAAGATCTGTACATAACTGAACGAAAAGCTATTTACAAATTTTTAGCAATTAAAACATATTTAAAAATTAGATATTAAAACCTAAAGTCAAAATCTTATCCATTTTTTTTCCCCTTTTGGTTTAGTTTTACAATCTAAGATGTCAATTTTCTAATAGCTTTTTAATCAGAAGTAACAAAAAGACAAGATATTACTAATAATTTTAACCCTCTGATCACCTCTGAAAAGGGCAAAATTGTAATGTTTTCATCGCACAATTTTTATAATGTACAAAAATAAGGCTTATTTAAACTTGAGATTAAAAATGTGCACAGGGTTTGACTTACAGAAGAGGGGGCCCAGGGCAACATTATAAATTGGGGGCCCTCTTCTACCAAACAGAGCACAAAGTAATATGATTTTAATTTTAAAAAGGCAGCTAAATTTAGAGGCTCTCTTGTAAATGGGAGCCCCCATTTGCCCTGTGAGAAAACAGGTCCTGGTGTGCACATAATTATCATTTTTTTTTTTATTGGGTGTAGTAAGAAATTTTAACCCTTTGCGGTGCAAGACAATTCGGATCATTTAAATTATGCTGCCACCGGAATTCATGAACTAAATTAAACTAAAAGAAATTTTAAATGTGAAAAAAAAAACAGCCTTTTCTGCTTTGTTATAAACATAAATTTTTGCTAAAAATTTTCCGGGATGAATTTTTGCAGCCGATCTTAAATTTTGCATCCTCGCAGCGAGAACAGTGCGCGTTAAGGGGTTAAAGAGAATTTTGTGTGATGTGTACTGCAAAGTATTATACCAATCAGTAAACTGCGATTGTGTCATGAGATAACTGGTTCATAGTTATAAAACCAAAGCAGAAAATAAAGTGGAAGTTTCAAAGGTGAAATATGTCATACCATAAGCAATTTATTCATCAATGCATTTGTTACGAATTTCACCAAAGAAAAAGTCCTGTAAAAGCATGTTAATTCATCTTTTCTTTCTCTGGGGAAATATTGCATTGGAAAGCATATGTGAATTACGGTTTTAACATTTTAAAAAAGGTGGCGATTTTCATGTAACCGATCGAGAGCATAGCAACGATAGACTGAAGGCTAAACTTCATGATTAGCATGCATTGTTTGAAAAAAAAAATGCATCTCAAACACAAAAAAAACTTGTCAAACAATTAAAATTATCACAAAAAACTAAATGTTTACATGCAGTAGGAAAAACTTAAAAAGTAAAGAGACGTATGCATTAAGCCAAAGAAACAATGGTGAGCATATTTTGAGGTGTGTGAATCTGCTAAAAAGGTGAGAAATTTTTATTGAAGGAAACTGCAAAAAAGAATGTTTTATCACAGTTCTAAACACACAAAAAAAAAAAAAAAAAAAAAAAAAAAGTTAGATGAATGCTGGCAAAGTAAAATCAACACCGAAATGAACCCTTAACTAAAAAGAAGTTCTCCCATGCATCCAGTGAGATATAATGAATGTGCTCCATTACGAACTGTCGACATCTGATGCAAGTGTAACTGATGAACCCTTATAGTAACAATTTCTGAGATTGAGCCAGGAAATCTAAAGAAAATGTGTATTTATTAGCAAAATTTTGCGTTCTGTGAAACTGCTCCTTCGGAACGCAAAGCTTCACGTTGCAAACCTTGTCAAGAATCCTTTAGCAATGCTTGGCTGGACCGTTTTTAAACACCCAGCATATAGCCCTGATTTAGCTCCTACAAATTACCATTTGTTTCTGTTGATAAGTAGTATCGCATCGTTTGAATACTTCCAGACTGTCGGCAAAGTACAAAATAGGTAGACTAATTCATTGCATTAACACATGAATTGTTCTAAACTCCTGGAATCCATTGATTTCCTGACTGATGACAGAAGGGAATTAAACAGTGATGGATATTATTTTGATTAATAAATGTGAACATAATTAAAAAAGCCTCTTCTTTTAATTATATGTTCATTTCCCTAAACACACTTTAAAACTTATTACTACACCCAATAAAAACCTTCAAACAAAAGACAAGCTAAAAATAAAAATTATATAATTTTTTCTTATAAGTGTATTGTAGGAAAAAACTGCTCAGTGACTGGATATAATTGTCAGTGACGATCAGATGGTTAAGCAACTTTGTGTTAAAGAATCACTAAATCTGAATAGCAAGAATTTTAAGTATTTTAAGAGATTTAAGTATAACTTACTCATTGGCATAAATTTATAAAGAAGTCCATTGCTTAAAACAACCACTCCTGAATCCTATAAAAATAATTTTAAAAATTAAAAAGTTACATATTTCCTTTAAGAAGAAAAAAAATAATAAAATAAATAAATACACTTACATCAAATACATCATGTGCTGTAGCTGATCCTGGCCACCACAAAGATCTTTTCCTGCGATAATATGGCCAGTATTTTTTCTTTTTGCCTCCATCATATGTTTCGAGTTCAGTGATAACCTGGCCATAAATAAAATATATTTAAAAAATAAATCTCTGATAATTACCAATACCAAGGTATCAAGGAAGATTTTGTGTGTTTAATAAATGAGATAGAAACTTTTTAATCCACTGATTGACAAGGATAAAATAAATCAGCTATTTTTGGTAGCATAAAAATACAATATAAAATGAGTACAATTTAAATTTCAAAAAAGGCATATATTAAGACTTTATAGCAGATTTTTCATAATATTCTACTTCATAAAAAAGGTTTCTATGCAAATTTATATAAAAATTTAAGTAAAAAACAATATATATATTTTTAATTGTAGAAGCTTTATTGTTGAGCTCTAAGAATCATAAAATAAAAATTTATTCTTTTAAAAAGACATGCTATAAACATACATATGAAAGTTTCAACGCTAAAAAATTTTTAGAGAAAAATATCAATATTTGAAATATTTAACGAGTTAAATCTGTTAGATAAAAATATTAAATTTACTTATGAACTCGAGCAGGACAACGAAATAAACTATTTAGATGTAAAAATTAAACGGGAAAATAATAAGATAAAAACCACTGTCTACAGGAAACCGATGGCAAGCAACGAAATAGTAAATAACAGAAGCAAAACCCCTTACTGATATAAAATCAATACTATTCGCAGTTACGTTAATCGTGCAATATTAATATGCACCGATAAAAAAGATTTAAATAAAGAACTTAAATTTATTAAAAAATTAGCAGTTGAAGCAGGATATCCTAAATTTCTAGTTGAAAAATTATATAAAAAAAAGAATAAAACAATTAATTCAAATACCAAACAACCAGAAAACACAGCAAAAATTTATATTTTCAATCCCATATAACCAAGGAACCTCAAATAAAATAAAAAATACCGCTAATAAGTATAATTTAAATATCCCAATAACGCCTAACCCAAATATTTTCCAGATAAGAAATGACAAAGATGTAATTCTCCTTCTAGAAACCGCCGGAGTTTATAAGATCCCTTTTGAATACCCTGATAAAAATACCAGATGTTACATAGGAGTCACAAAGAGAAAAATAAAAACACGCCTCGAAGAACATAAAAACAATATAAAATATGCCAGATATACCACCGCCCTTGCTCGAACCTATTACGAAAATGAAATAGATATTAAATTTAATGAAGTCATCAAATTAGCCAATTACAACACCCATACGTACACGTTTTATAGGGAAAGTGTAGAAATAATTAAAGATAAAATTGCCATTAATGACCATGACTCTGCCAAAATAGATCCCCAGTGGCGCTACCTACTGAAAGAACAGGATGAAGCTATAAATAGCCAAGGCCCACACCAACAAGTTTGCAATTGAAAAGGGGGAGGGATCCTCCAACGAAAAGCTTCTTGCAGAAGATGAAGCCTAAGTAAGGTGTTTATCAATATATTTTTTTAATTAATTATGTTGTGCTTCATTTTAAATTTAAATAACTTATCAATATTTCCCTTTTGCAAGAGATGAAAATTTTTAAGAATTCAAAACATCTTGAAAAGTATTCAAGACCCCTATTCTTAGTTATTACTTTTTGTATAAATATTCATTAAGTCAAATTTAAAAAAAAAAAAAAGTCTCAAATTGTTTTTAAAATATTTTGAATATTTTAAAATTTTTCAAAAAGTGAAATATCTATATTTTTCTTTAAATTTTTTTAAGTGTTGAAGCTTTCATTTCTTTATATCATGCCTTCACAAGAGTAAATTTTTATTTTATGCTTTTCAGAGCTCCACACACACACACACACACAAAAAAAAAAAAGCTACTGTTAAAAAATTTGTTTAGTTAAATTTTTATTTTATGGTTTTTGGTTACAAATAAAAACGTATGTTACTTGTAACTAAAACCTTTTGTTAATCTAGAAAAGTCAGAATTTTCTAGAAAAAGTCAGTATCACAGACACTCATTCACATACACACTTCAATAAAGTGAAGGAACCTTGTTTTTTAGTGTGACACCAAGACACAATGACAAAAATCCAATTTTAATAAAAAGCTTTTAAAAACAAATCCGTACACGAATTAAAAAAAATATATATGTCACAATAAAAACTGAGATTACTTACATCACTTTGAGTAATATCATTTCCAGATTTTAACAAAAGTACACTTTGATCAATTCCTAAGAGCCCAACAACAGCATTAGGTTTTGTCTCAACATTGACATTAACATCTCCACCTGGTATTGTGCTCTTCACATCAGTATTTACAGAAACCTAAAATAAACGTATGAGCTTTAAGGGATATATAAACTGTAAGAAAATAGCAAAATATTAAAGATAATGCAGCTTAATTTCAAACTATGCTTACACAGCAAGTTTTGATTACAGTACTGAGTAACTGATGCTAAAGAGTAAGTTTTGCAAAAAAAAAAAAAAAAAAAAAAAAAAAAAGCTTATTGCTTTGGGTTGAAATAATTATAGCATTATCCTTCATCAGGCAAGAAAATTTAAATCTGAATGCAGCACAAAAGTATGTAGTAGCTCTATCTAGAACAGGGTGATATTTGAATAATCTCATTACAAAATATTACTTATTTTATATCGCAATGAAACATATGAATATTAGAAATATTACATCTAACCTTTAAAGAATGTTTTTATTTTAAATGTATCTAACATTATATAATAAGCTTAAAGTTATAACATTTTGGAAATTTTTTCATTTTAATGAAAATATTTATACTCTATAAAATTGTTAAAAATCCTTTTTATTTATTATTATTACTTTTAAAGAAACAATTATAAACTAAATAGAAACAAGTATCTAAATTTTGTTCTATTTGTTATTAAGTAATAACATAGAACAAAATACAAATAAATTTCATTTTGTTATAAAAATACAAGCAACTCTACATTTTTAGAGTAATAAAGGAGCTCTATATTTAATTTTTATGTTTCTTCCAGCACTAAACATACTGTCAGAAGTAACACTATGTCCTTGAACTGTCATGAGATCACAGAATCACAACTACACACTAACATTATTAAACACCAGCAAATGATACCAAAATACTAGAAAATTCTTTCAAGCAAAAACATGGGAAATCAAGCTAAATCTATGCCCACTGTCTTATCAGTCCCAGTTACAATAGGACGTGTGCACTAATCAGGGCCTGATTAATGCAGGAACACGCAGAGGGCTTCTGGGTGGAAGAGGGCCTTAAAACTGGTTCTGAAAATGCCGTTTTGTCTTTTTCATCCTTAAAATGGACAATATAAAATGCAAAATTCTGCCATTTTTGTCTCATACACATTCGCTAACTGGTGCACAATGCAAAGTGGGCAGGTGCGAAAGTGTATGTGCATCACACAGGGCTTAATTTGCATAGGAACACATGGGAACTCAGTTGCCATACTTTTTTCATTTAGTAAATTTCTACATGCTAGATGGAATGCATGGGAACACAATATTGCGTACACTACTGGAACTCACCAGTGCATCAGGTTATGAAAATCCAAAGTCTCTGATTTGTTATTTCTCCTCTATAATCACTATTTTCTTATTAAAAGTACCGGCATCTATGATCTAACTTCACAAACAATCTTTTTTTTTATCTATTTTTACCAACTATCAACTAGTGGTTTTCCTCTCTCCCTGTATGAACATCAGGGACCTGTAATTGTTAGAATTAACCGAAAATAAAAAGTTTGTTTTATCTTTTACTGAAAAGTAAAATGCAACCACAATTTCAAGTTATTTATGTATTAAAATAAAATATTGTTACAAAATTGTAAATAATTGTGTTTATTTTTGTATAAATTCTTTCGAAGAGGCTTAGTAAGTTGATAAAGTGCTATTTTGTGCATTTCTAGTCGTTTTAGCATTGAAATAGCCTTATTTTTCCCTTAAAAACGCATTAAAAAGCCCCAATAAGGCAGGTAATGGATTTGGCACCAAATTTGGTGACTTTTCCCACCTTGGCGATTTTTTTGGTGACCTTGGTGAGAAAATCCTTATAAGGAATACCAAATATGGAAGCTCTAATCTCATTGGCTGATGAGATACGGAAATTTCCAGAACCTTTCACACTTTCTACAGGGGTATATAAGAAGCGTTTTCCTGCCAATGCAGTCAGTCAGTTCAGTTCTCAGCCAGCTTCGCCAATGCTTGCATTGTTTTGAGCCTCTTTGAAAGAGACTTGCTTCAAATGTTATTGCTATACAGTTTGTACTGTGGATTTGCTATTGAAAGCTGTTGTTTAAGCTGTGTTTACTGGTTAAATTGAAGCTGATACTTGGTTTATAAACCTGTATTTTTCTGGAACTTTCTGTGAATAAATTACTGAATTTTTGTACGTTTGGCCTTTCATTCTCGGACAACTCACGAACCCCCAAGTACGCAACAATATCAAAAGTAGAGAAGTAAATAGTACTTTGTTTTTAATAAGAAAATAATCAGTTTAATGTATTTAAAAAAATCGATAGGAAACACTAGATTAACAGAAATAAATAAAAATTAGACTGCTGAATGAGACCTTTCTAAATTTCGCAAGATTTGATTTACAACTTCAAAAATAACTTTTCAAAATCCATCGATAGACTCATAAAATGAGAGACAACATGTATGAACATAAGTTCTAGAAAACACCAGCATTCCCACACTTATTTGTTAGAAATTAAGCCCTGGCCTCCCATGAAGTTAATGAGGTGCTGGCAACTAATATTATACCTCTACAAACAATAAGATGAAAACACGAGGCAACTGACCACGTGAATATATTGGAAATCTCTGTTTAAATCAATTTTGTAATATATGTGTATAAAATCAATACCATCAGAAATAGTCATGTTACGTTAAATCAATATATTTGATGAATCAATACATGGCCTAATTCTAGCACTTTCTTACATAGTAAAATAAACTTTTAGCATCAAGTAATTTCCTCAATACTATTCTAAAAATAGTCATCTTGCATTAATCAAACTACTTTCAACTGCACTGAAACCTACTCTTTCACAACCGATGAAAAGTCGTTCTTAATTATTCAGACTAGAATCAAATGTTGAGTGTTATTGAATTTTATTATGTTCAGTTAGGAAATTTGCATTCTTTGCAATATTCTCATGAGAAAATATGACAACATACGATAATATCAATCAAAAAGGGAACATTCTAAATTTAAATTGAAAATATTTTGAAATTTATAATGGATGCATATTAAAATGGAATACTATAAATTGTTCTAACCAGAGTAAATCATTGTTTTAGAATTTAAATCACAAGTTCCAAATTTTCACTAGACGTGCATTTAAAACAGGATTCTTTAAAAAGTGATTATATAAAGTAATAAAAATATTGTAAAAACTGTTCATAAATTACACAAATAATTAAGTTAACCCATTGTCTGCCAAAATTTTTATATCTGATTTTCTCTTAATTATTGAAATTTTTTAGCTTTAGCAAAGAATATTAAACGATTACAAAATTTCAAGCAATTAAATGTACTACTACAGATCATCCCATCTTTGGGACAGTGGCAGAGTGCACTGTCTAAAATACTGACTAAAACTAACAAAAATAATTATGTCCCAAAATAAGGACAACAGTGTTGCCAACAAACTTTTTTCCCCGCTAAAAATACACATGAAAATCAGATAAAAATTCAATTGCCCGTAGTGTAGCACCAGTGCAATGTAAAATCCAATCCACTAAACAGGGTGTGAAATTTCCACTCTCCAGTGGCGAATGGAAATTTTACTGTGGCAAGTAAAATTTCAGTCTAAATATAGATAGAATTCTTACAGTACATGGTGCTATAAATATATATGTTACCGTTAAAACTCGAAATCCATGAATATGCAGATTACCTAGCTAATCTGCAGATTAACTAAAATGACCCGTTAAAGTGTGGAATCAAGAGTTTTCCGCATTTTAACTAGGTAATCTGCAGATTAGCGGCTTCTGTGTCGTTAAAGTTCAAATGATTGTTTCGAGCCTAATAGTTTTTTTGCATTCACTATGACGTCAAACAGTCATGTGATACAGATACGCGAATGACCTTCAAACACAAACCAAAACTTTCATCCTTTCCGCTCCGCTTCGGCTATGATAATTTGTAAACGCAAAACTTGGAGCATCGAAGACATGGTTATTATAGGGTTCTTATCATGACCAACACAAAACTTAAAGTAACAAGTAAGTTATAATTGTTTTAATTTTGATTTTATTTCTTCTCTTTTTTAACTCTGTCAATATAAGTTTGATAAGGGTCTGCACTGCATTTTATTATTGAAATCTGATCTTAATCTAAACGCTCTGTCTCCTGAAACTTCATTTTGAATTATGAATATTAATATTTTGTACACAGTAATTATTTCCTCCCGAAATAAAACTATTAAAACACAACTTTTTAAAACTAATTTATTTTAAAATTGATTTAAATTACTATTACTTACTGAAAAAAAAAGTTTTAATTTTTAACTCTGAAAAATATGGCATTCAATATTATGGCTTTCTTTAATAAATACTTAATACGAAATTTTTATGCATTTCATTACATTTTGCTGTTGTTTCTTTCAATTTCAAGTTTCCTTTATATATTTTATATATCATGATTACATTTTTATTTTTATTTTGTTCGCTTTTTCAGATAATTCCATTGTAGTTTATCACATAAAATGTGTTAATAAAGTTTTTTTTTTTTTTTTTTGTAAAATTAATATATTTGCTAAACTTGTACAGATATACGTATGTATGCTGCAAAATATAGTTTAATAAAGCATTGGAAAACAGTCATTTTAATTTTCCTGCGGTCTAAAAAATTATTAAAGCAGTTTTAATTATTTGAAGTACTTCTTAAATAATGCTTCTGAATTGTCTAATTTAATATTTCGTTATCGAATTAAAAATTGGTGCATAACTTAAAAAAAAAAAAAAAAAAAAAAAAAAATAGTAATAGCAATGTAAGTTGTTAATAAAACTTTTTTTTTTTTTTTTTTTTTTTTTTTTTTTTTTTAATGGTTAAATATCTTTATTTTGAAAAGAAATCGTTACTGTATTACAATTCTAACATTCATTTATGAAATAGAATTTATTGAAAGCTATTAAAGTTATTATATTTCATATTAAAAATGTATAACATCTTCAAACTTATATTGACAGAATAAAAAAGATGAAATAAGTAAAAAAAAATTAAAACAAATATAACTTTAAAAGACATAAAAATTAAAACACATACAGATTAAAATAAATAAAGAAAGAAAGAAAAGGAAAGAAAACTATTTTTTCCCCTGAATGAAAAAAACAAATACAACACCAGAGATTTTATTTTCACTTTAACGAGTGCCTAGTAGGTAATGTGCAGATTATCTAGGTAATTCACAGATTACCTAGGTAATTTGAGAAATAAAACAATTTTCCTCACTTTAACGGATCGCCCTAGTTAATGTGCAGATTATCTAGTTAATCTGCAGATTAACTGATTTCTGCACTTTAGCGGTAACATATATATTGATTTAAAAACGTATAATCATGCCAGGTAAGGTGACCAGATACCCTCTTTTTAAGAGTACAGTCTTTCTGAACGCTTAGCCTTCTTAAACGAAAAAAAAATATTGCAGGACTAAAAGTTTTTTTTTTTTTTATGTTTTTCGTCCTCTGTCCTCCTTTTGAAATGAAAAAGATTTGGTTCTTAATTTCAAAAATTTCGCAAAACTGGGAAGCTTAATCGGCTGTTGATTATATCGACCGGTGAACACTAACTTAAAAAAAAAAAAAATCTATATTGTACAGTGACATTTTAAAAAAATTAGGGATTTTCCTCTCGTATCCGCATATTATTAATTTAAATTATGGATCCAAATTCATCATTTGGGACAAAAATGTTTCCAACACTTGTGTAAAGTAGCTTTTGAATCAACTTTTATAATTATAATCATTCAATTTTGTGTTCTCTAAAATTACCTCTTTTTAAAAATTGAATGTCTTCTATTTTCTTATAAAATAAAACACACTGTAATTTCTCCTCTTTTTCCAATAAATTCTGGTCACCTTATACGTAAAAAATAGAGTAAGTTAATCATATTTTGTGGCGAGTAACTTTTTTTTTCAGCAAGTGTAATTTAAATTGAAATTTCGGACCCTGCACTAAACCTTTATTTTTTTTCCCGTAGATTGTCTCAAAAATCCACTAAATTTAGCAGAAATTCTGCTAAATTGGCAACACTGAAGGACAATGACTGGTAATGAGTTAAAATCTCCTAAGTTACACATAAATTCAAAGTATACACACCAAGATATGGAATAAGAATAATATATATTTTTTTTCCTGGCAAGAGATTAAAATAGGAACACTACACTAAGTTTTTTTAAAGAAAGTTTTTCTGCTTTAAAACCATTAAATCTAAACATTTAACATAAGAGTAACTTACAGGTGTTCTAAAAACTCCAGCTACATCAAAATTAATAGCATCTGCTACAATTTCATTGTTTTCTTTCCTAACGTAGAATACGACGACTCTAGCCTTTGGTGCCATCTTATAGGAAACAGGAAGTGAAAATCTGTAAGACTTGACATTAGGAATATCGATTGCACCAGCAAGTACAATATCACCTCGACCCAAGACCTGAAATATTTTTGAACAATTATGCTTTTCAAATACAATTTCAAAAATTGGTTCTTACGTATTATTGCAACCAGGTTGGCGCGATTTGTAAGTTTGAGTAAGAAAGTTATTAGTATTAATTAAGTTATTATTATTTAGTTATTATTATTAGTTATTAATTTTATAAGTATATTATTATTATTATTAGTTATTATTATTAAGTTATTATTATTATTAGTTAAGTTATTAGTATTAGTTAAAGTATTTCACGGCATTCAATCTAACCAGTAAGCAAAATAATTTCTTTACGAAAAACCACGTCAAAGCACATACAATAGTACAATATTGTACTCGCTTTGAACCACGTATAACACGTAGGGTTGCCGTAAGTAGGGTCGCCAAATTTGGCGATTTATGGGAATTTTGGCCTGGTTGCGATAATACGTAAGTACCCAAAAATTGATAGATAATTCATGAATGTATTATTTCATTGTTAATATTACATACACACAATTATACACTCTTATTAATATTAGAATGTAATTACAATTTATTTTTGCACTAAATTTTTATTATTTTTATAAACAAAGTTTTTTACATGCACTTTGATTTAATAATTAAAAATTGTGTTAATCCCACTGCTTAACTGCGATATTCACACACAATTTTAGAGATTAATTTATTGTTAGTTTAAATCATTATAATCCATAAGTTACCACTTAAAAGATTGAAAGACTATTGATAATTCTATCGTGTTTTGTTATTTAAAGAATTTGGATACATTTAGTTTTGTACCTTTTGACAGAATAGAAAAAACAAAACTGTTTTTAATGTTTTTCTTCTCTGGTCAACCAAACTTATTTTTTAATAAGTCATAATTAGAGGAATCTAAACATGGGCTTGGCAAAACAGGGAAAAAAAAACGTGGGAGGAGAATTTATGGGACAGGCCAAGTTGTATCCAATGAAAATGTGCCTAGTGGATTAGCAGAAAAATTTAATTTCAAAATGTATTCAAGGTCTATTAATGGTAAAAAACAATAGAATTATAAAAATTTAGTCCTTTCTGCAATCCTTTCAGCGATAATCCATGGAGTATAGTATAATTAAATCACGGTGGATAAAACAGTGGTTGCACTGGGATTCAGATAAAGTGAGTCAGAAAGACCTAATGGGTCGAATTAAAAATGTTCCTTTCTCAATCAATGATTTTATGTAGAAAAATAACTCCAGACAATTTTGAAATTTAAACAAAAATTTCATAAGTTATCTTAGGATATCCTGAGGAATCTTTAGTAAGCTTTGGATGAGGCCGGATGTGAGAGGTAGGAAAATTATGGTTGTGCAAGTTTTTGATGAACAACAAAACAATTTTTTTTTTTTTTTGAAATGAGATTGGCTATTTTGACACAACAAATTCTCACATCAAAATGACCCACAGATTGTGGTTTATTTAATAAAAAAGCACCACAAAACTGGCGTTGTAAAAAATATTACTTACAAAATTTGAATAAACACCATAAAATGAAATAAACTCGCAACAATTGTTTTGGGTTGAAAAAACACTACCCTTCATCAGGCGAATAAAGTAAGCACGAGTGCTGCAGTCAAAGCGGCAATGCACTACGCACCTAGTGCGTTGCCGCTAGTGCACTATTATGCACGATTATCACTAGTGCGTTGCCGCTTTGACTGCAGCACTCGTGCTTACTTTATTCACCTGATGAAGGGTAGTGTGTTCTTTTGACCCAAAAAAACTGTTGTGAGTTTATTGCATTTTATGGTGTTTATTCAAAGTTTGTAAGTAATATTAAGGGGATTATTATTTTTTTTTAAGGAACTTGCATAAAATACCTCTATTTCTGGGTAAATGATATCCCTGAATAAAGCACTAATTATTGCAACAATCTAACAAAAATGAGTAGCCAAAATATAACATTTGTCTTCAAGTAAATCCATGTTAAAATTTACTTACTTCATATACTAACTGATTGAGGGGTTCAGTAGCATTAATTTCAAGTTCCACCTCCTTATCAACAGTTGGATTATCTGTTCTCAAAGAAACTTGAATAAATGAATTGCTTGGTGACATAGCTGCTTCAAGATTACCAAGATGATACTGTAAACCTCTGAACTCTGCACTCATGCCAAATGAAGTTATGTTGGGATTCAATGGAGGAAAGAAGTCCACACTCACTAAACCATTGTTTGGAACAGAAATCCGACGAGAATCCCAGTTTCGTTCATCATAAGAGTAACCATATTTTAGAACAATCTGATCTCCATTGGTGACGGTGACAGGAGTATCATCTTGATAACAAACTTTAAGCTATAAAACAGGAAAAAAGTAAATTTTAGTGTTGTTTAAATAAGCTAATTTTCTGCAAAATTTACAATTAGAATTCATACTAAAAAAAAAAAAAAAAATTAAGAAGCGATGATATCATTAACATTCTGAAAGGTTGTTCCACATGTGATTATGCTTGTATGATAATTACAATATTAATATAAATTTAGTAATTTCAGGATTTAATGAATAATAAAGTTGATTGAAATTCAATAATTCAAATAAAGTTTTGAAAATAAGCATTTTATATAAACTTACCAAAATAACAAATTTTAGTAATAAATCAATACTAGAAATCCAGTAACTATTCTAGAAGTGATATGGAAATTTCAATAAGACATTTTTTTTTCAGTTTAAATTATGAACAATAGAAAAAGTAAAAAAAAAAAAAAAAAAAAAAAGAAAGCTTGTATGACAACAAAACAATGTTTGGAGATGTCAAACTTTGCCTATTCCAGTACTAATGGGATATTTTAATGTTTCAGAGAGTCAGTAACGATATCAAACAGAAAATGTATCCAATGATTCATGTACAGGCAAATGAGGTTAAAAAAGGTGGTGGTGGGGGGGGGGGGGGTGGAAGATCCTGAGATAATATAAAACTTGGGCTGGGATAGCAGTGCCTCAATCTGACAATTGATCTTAAGAATGGGCGTATTTAAGAATGATCTTAACTTGGTATTGCAGTGCCTCAAGCGTAAGTCTTCTGCCAGTCCTCAAGAGAAAGAAGCCAGCCAATTGAAGATGCACAGTTGTGACTGCGCACGCATCCAGTTACGATTCGACTTAAGATAGCTCTGAGGTTGTCGTAAGATAGTGAGACACTGCAATACGATTTGTGTTTTGTTTACATCTTAAGACAGAAGTTACGCTTACGATAGGCTGAAGCGAGACACCACAATACCAGCCTCGATACAAAAAGGTTAGATTTTGAGCTGTGCAAAGATTAAACCATTAAGCTTTGTATTTTTTTTTTCTCTATTGCCATGAGCCTGCAAGTGCATAAATGCTTTTGAAGTTACATACAGTAATTAGCATAAAGAAAAATGAATTTAACCTTATATAGATACAACTGTACAGCTGAACTTCGTCTCAACTTTTTAATTTTTCACCCTTTACTTTTTTTTTTTTGTTGTTGTTTGTTTAAAATAAAGTTAAAAAAAAGTCACTTCATTTTACGTTTAATTATTGCTTCCTCCCCCCCCCCCCTAAATAGGGCATTATCTTATTGTTTATATTTTCAACATACAGATAAGTTTAAAACTGTGCTTGCAGAAATAAATTTTCCTTCTCAATATTAAACATTCATTTTCTAAAAAATGATTTAGTCAGGAAATAAAACTGATAATATACACAATTTGTAAATAGATAATTTACCTGATTAATGTTTTTGAAGTCCTTGTTGTATTTTAAAATTAACTTATATTTTTTAAGTACGGCATGGCTAGGGTAGGTTAAGGTGTCATGAACGTAATGACATGCAAGGCCATAGTAAAAGTTTATTATTATTTATTTTTTTTTTAAGGGAAAACCCAAAAGTAATTCAAGAACAACCCCAGTATACTTAACTATAATTTATACTAAAGATATATGAATTCATTCAAAAAATTTCATACATGAGCTGTATATTTGAGGCCTGGCTTGAAGGACTCAGCAGATTTCACAACTTCTATTTTGATTTCTTTATCATATACTTTGATAACACTGGAGGCATTGTATTTTCTCTTTGTCAAATATTCTTCAACTTCAGCAATCACATCAATTTCTAATGTAAGAGTGTCTTCTTTAAGACCTAAATCACGAACTACATTCACTGGAATTTCAATGGATCCATCCATCTAAGAAAGAAAAAAGTTACTTTTAAAAAATAATTCAGATCTAAAAAAATTTTTTAATCAGAAAGGTCATAAATAAACTTAAAATTGGATTTATCAATTATGAAATGAGTCTAAACACTTGCTTTTTATTTAAAAAATGATAGTACAAGAAAATTGACTAGGTTTGATAATTATCTAATTATGGTTTGCTAGAATGGGATTCAAGGTATATATCTGACTAAATATATTAAGGATCCTCTATTTTCATATTTAAATAGGAAAGATACTTCAGAAAATTTTGGAGTGGAAGGCTGATTTTTTATACCAACTATGTGAAAAATACGAGAGCCGGGAATAGAACCCGGGCCTTCCGCTTTACGTGCAGATGCTCAAACTATTGAGCTACCCTAGCTGATTACCAGCTAGGCATTTCTCACATAACATTCGTTGGCAAAGTCTCCGAGTCTGTAAACACAGCTATATCAAGTGACAATATTCATGGCACAATTCCAATAGACCACGAAAATTTTGGAGTGAAAGGCTGATTTTTTATACCATATACATTATATATAATCATTTAAAATATTTAATAATAAATATAATAAATATTTTTGCACAAGTGTATGTAAAATATATTACAGTTTATTTAACTGATGTGGGTAAATATAAGTAATGAAAGTAAACTTTTGAATTATTGCATTTGTTTACTTTTAAACAATAGTTACATTTCATTTTTTAAAAAAAGTTTGTGATGTCTCTTACTTCAGCTTCAGTCACAACAGGTTTATTCTCATTAGCCAAATAGCCATATCTCAATGAAGGCTTCACAATTAATTTCACTCTTCCTTTCACATTTTTACCATACGTATACCTAAAAAAAATTCAACAAACAATTAACACTGAAGAAGACTATAAAAAAATATATTAGTTTTAGAAAACAATTGTTTTTCACTACAATAGAAGCTAAACAAACTCATAACACTATAGCAAACAATGTTATGCTTTAAACAGGAATGATAATCTACCTAAGCACAACTACCATTAATGCTTTTACTAAGGGCGAAAAACTGATTTTAAAAAGAATTTGAAATATTTTTAATACACTGAGAAAAACTGCATAAAATGTTTTTTCAAATTAAGTTAAACAGTTTCACAAGAAAACTTAGCAGTTCATTAGAAGATAGAGAAAGCTTTTCAATACTTTTTTAAAATTAATATTTTAAAAAGAACAGAATCAGTCAAATGAAATGATTTAAACTATTAATACAACTATATATATAAATCAGGACTTTATTTCACAACATACAAAAAACCCCAATTCAGCATATATACATAATACACGTGTATGCTAAACTTCAGCTCAACTGGATGATAGTATAGTAAGTATGTTAGAATTCAAAAACAAATTTTGAAATGGAGTGGGGGCTCAGGTCAACCTTCCCTCGCCCTAATGTCCATTACTGATTGAACATGCATTATCAAAATCATATATTTATGTAAAATTTACATATAGATTAAAACTTTCTTATGCCACTCAGACTCAAAGCCCTTGTAGTAGTGAAACTACCCAAACTTAAAACAGCAGGAGAGTACCTTTCATTTAAGAACACCACAAGTGATGGAAGAACGACTGAGCTCGAAAAACTGGCAAAAGATGGCAGCACTAGCAAATAAAAGCTCTAATTTTGAATTTGACCTAGATCAGGACTGAGCAATTCCATGATATAGTACCCAGAGGTATAATTTTGATGGGATCTTTGAGGACTCTGGGACCACAATGTATTTAACATGCATTAGTCACCATTAGTACATGCAATTTCAATTAAAAACATTTGTTGCGAGTTTTTCAAATTTGTGGTGTCTTAAAATATTGAATAACTTCTATGCATTTTAAATAATGAAAAATTAACTTCCTCATGATCATCGGAGCTCAAATCAAGAAAATTGGCATTGCTTATGCATTCTACACATTGGATAAAAATAGTCAAAACTTTAAAGGGAAACTTTTTTAAATTAGGAGAAACTAACTACGTTAAAAGGATGAAACTTCACAAAATAAATAAATAAATAAAATAATAATAAATAAAAATAAATGCGTAATTTATTATTTTAAGTCGGTAAAGATTTAATATTTTTCAGGATTAAAATCAATTTGTACTATTATGCAAGTGCATATAGCCATCTAGCATGTAACACTGTTTTAACCATAATCTTGAAAGAAAAAGCAGTCACTACACAGTAATTTTTTGCAGACTGTGCTTTCTCAATAAATGAAAATTACTTTTAACCCTCTTCACTGTGTATCCCGAAAGTTCTATGGGGATGCATTTTTTTCTGTATATTTAACTGTGCAACCCGATCTTTTCCCATTCATGGTTTCATTTTGGCTTTTCAGTGATGTTGAATTGTTTATTCGAATTTGGGTTAACTGATAGCATTAGTTGTCTGCATTTCTGCGAAATATACAAGCACGTTTTGCAGTATTTTTGGCGTAATCTTTTCAAAGTTCAAAAGATGTCTGGAAGGAAATGTTGCACGAGTGATATAACCTATATTCCTGACAATATTTCCTACACTAATAGCAGTTCTGACTGATTTCAAATATATTGAAGTTAGTTTTAGCGAAACCGATGAGAATTTCTGGGATTCCTCTGCAGATAGTGATGAATATGAAAATTAATTTTCTATTTAAGATGTTTATTAATTAGTATATAGGTTTTACCTTTATATTTCATAAAATAAATCTTAATTTAACCAAGATTAATTTTCAAAATTTTGCTTTTATATGATTATTCTTCAATTTTAGTTTTTCGACAATTTTTTCCCCCCCATGATCTAATTCTATTTTTTTTTTTTTTTTTTTTTTTTTTTTTGTGGGGGGGGGGGGGGGGACACCCCTCTTTAACAACAACAAAAATTTTTATATTTTAACTCAAATATATGTAGACTTGAAATATGTAATAAAAAAATATGCAATTTTTGAATTTATTTTGATTAAAAAAAACTATGCAGTGAGAAGGATTAATAAATCTTTTCTTGAATCTTCATTAAAAGCTATCTTTATAATCAGAAAGAGTTTTATGAAGTTTAAAAATATATTCAAATAAAATGCATACAAGAAATTAATACTCGTAACTTAAAAGCATTACAATGATTCTAAAATATTCTTACTTAGCACTAACAGCAGCAACAAATTCAGGGTTTCTATAAGTTATATATGGTGGTAAGGAAACCTGAACTTCAAAATTAGGAAGAACTATAAAAAGAAAAAAAGTTTATGATTAAAACTCAAAATAATACATCTTTATATCAGCTTAGTGCCTAACTGCATTCTATAGCAAGTATATTATACAGTTTATTTATAATAAATAAAAACTATTTTGGACTAAGCAGATTTATTAATCATGTAAAGTAATAAAAAAAATTATGTGCTGCTTACTATAAGAATAAAATTTTGTAACAATATGAAAAAAAATATATTGATTTAAGACTTATTGTAAAATTTATGTAACATAAGGAAATATTTTAGATGGTATTTTAAGTTTTTTAAAGAAAATTATACAAAAGCATACAGTTAAATAGCTTATTAATTTCATTTAAGTAGGAGCAAGTAAGAATTCTAGAAAATTATGTCCAATAACACACTTTTCATGATAAATTTAAAACCAAGCAATTTGTTTAAAAAAAAAAAAAAAATTAAATACAAGAAAGCATGCAACTTTTATGAAAGCAGAAGTATAGTCTGCTTTGGTTCTTGCATCTAAAGAAAAACTTTTCGAGTGCACTGAATAAAAAAAAAATTGTAACAAAGAAAAAAAAAAAATCATACATACCATATTCGGCAACAGTAAAAGACTTTTTAAACATTTGACCCTAGAAAGAAGAAAAAAGTCTGAAATGTAGCCAAATGAAAAAGGCAATTTTATTAGAATTAATTTGTGCAAATGAGGTAAAAAAAATAGCCTGAAAAAAAAAAAAAAAAAAAAAAAGTTTAATTAAACAATTAAAAATATATTTCTTTAATACAGTAGAAGATCTTTATAACGCAAAGCTAAAAACACAAGGTTTTGCGTTATATAGAATTTTGCATTATACAGATCACATTTCACACATCGTCAAACTTACCTTGTAAACATGGCCAAATATGTCTGAAACATATCAAAACAGAGTAGGACATTTTAAAGTTGCATTTCTTGGAACAAAAAATTGGGTGGATAATAACTTTCATTCTAAAATTTACTTTATAAAGATAGTCCATATATGCCTGTACAAAATCATTCATTATATTGCTCACTTAAAAAAAAAAATTAACGATAGCAATTTTTTCATTAAAAATCTCTGAATTAAGCAGATAAAGAAAAACAAATGTATCACACTTACTTCTCAACAAAGTAACAGTTTTTTAGAAAATATTTCTTAACTGCAAAATTTATTGTTTATATCCAAGAAATTTTGCATTATATAGAGAATTGCATTATATAGAATTGCGTTATAAAGATCTTCTACTGTATTAAGTTTAAATGAGTTATTCTAACTTGTATTTAAGTACAATCCATTACGAAATCTGTACAGCTCATAAATTTACTGACTGGAAAATCTTAATATAGATAATTAGGGATTTTCCCCGGTAAGTTCGGCACGGGTTAACATTATCCTAAAGAGCTGATATTTTGCTAAAAAATGTTTAGGATCAAATAGCCCAAAATAGCCCAAATACAGGGTATGTAATATCAGATTTCCAAAAATAAAAAAAATTTCCCCTCTTAAGGGACACTAATGTATATGAGTTATGATTTAAAGTAGTTGTTTGTCAGTCTCTACCTATTTGTCCATCCGTGTTCTAATGACAGTAAATATTTCCAGAATTTCTTCAAAATGATATACTATTTAAGTTTACTATGTCATGTTTCCTATTTAAAATGACAAATATCACTATGGGTTTGTGTACAGGGTCACCTAAAAATACCAATGTATTGCATTCAATGAGGCATTTTTAGAAACATTCAAATAACTTTATACCACACAAATCATAATGAAATTGACATTCATTATTCATATAGTAAAATTATGTTTCTATATAATATGGTATATATTAAGCTTTAAATTTATAGAGCTACACTAAAGTATTCTGATATACTAATGGCTACTAATGGAAATTACTGGAATTTCATTTCCGCTTGCGTTATTTAAAAAACTTCCTGCAATACTAAAGAGTTATTATGAATTTAGTTAGCCTGTCTTTCTGTCCATCTGTCTAACCATTGCTTGATCATGTAGGGGGTTGGTTGGTTGTAGGATGTAAGGCCGATTGACTCCTGATGTGACCTAGGCCTAGAGGGGGAATGCCCTCCGTGGGGGTCTTTCTAAGGGGTCCTAGCCCGTATTTATGCAAGTTTCGGAGGAAACCACAGAAAACTCCGAACGGCTAGGTCGATGAGCGCGACCTGGGATCGAACCCGGCACCTCCCATCTACCAGCTTTGAGCGCAGAACCGCTCGGCCGCTGGTGGGCCGATCATGTAGGGGGAAAAAATGCATTGAAATTTAAATGTTGCAATGAAGACATACAATTGGAAAGTGTTAATTTAAGAGAACTGCATGATTTTTCTTCCTTGTTTATCTTTTACAAATTTAATACTTCACGCATTTTTACTGACTGAAGTTGATGTGCCTCAGTAAGCTTGTAAGTTAATAAGAAATTATTTCTGCTTTTGGAGAATTAATTTATTCAAAGCTTTTGTTTTGAATTAAAGCATCTTAGACGAAAAATAAGACATTTTAGAAACAGACATGACAATGTTGTTGGTTCTAAAAAAAAAAAAAAAAAAAAAACCACACACACAGAGAAACACTTGGGAAAGAAAAAAAACTTAGAATTTAAAAATATTTACAAAATTATCTCACCAAAACATCAACATTTATTGTCCAATCTCCCAAAACTGGCTGTTCAGATAAGAGTATTTCACCAGATGCAATACCTAAAAGAATTAATATAGTTTAAACTAGAACATTGTTCATAATTATAAAGTCAGGTGTTGATCTAAAATAGTGCAAAGGTTTTAATCCGAGGCCCATTTTTATTTACTTTTTTAAATAAAGATTATTGAGTAAAACTTTTTTTTTTTTTTTTTTTTTATTCATACTATACATTATCGACCAATACGTATTTGGACATTTTCGAATTTAGACGTTTTGTCAAATACCTAGAAAAGTTCTTTAGGAATCATCTTGAAACTTTGGTAGTGTAAAGAACATGTTATACCTCATATTTCAGCAATAGTTGTATCCTGAAGAGGAAAAGGGGACCAGCAAAAAATTAAACACTGTTTTGGATTACCCTGTAAAAAGTAATGCTTTAAAATGTGTTTTGGCTGTAGCATATGATTATGAGGATTTTTCTCATTATCTGTAAAAATTTTCATGAAGCTACTACACATATTCACAGAGATATAATGGCATTTTTAAAAAATTGCAAAAACCACTTTTTTAATTATAACACGTAGGGTATTAGACCCAGTGTAAAGACATTTTTAGAAAATTTGGCATTGTACATTAAACACAGCATATTGCAATCAGAATGGGAAAATGTTCAATATCTTATGAAATATGAGCATTTTTATTAAATAATTTTTTTACTATGCATACACTAGCTTTAAAAAAAATTCATTTGCATAAATTAATAGCTGAAAGTATTGAGCAATTTGCATGAAAACTCCAAACAAATAGTGGGTAAATTCAAGAAGTTATGAGAGAATGAACAGAATTTCAGTCCTAAAAATAAAAGCTAAACTATAAGGGGTTTTGTTTTACTCACATTTTTATTTTGATTCAATCAATGTCCAATGTTCAATCAATGTACAGCGTTCACAGATTGTAAATAAATATTGATAAAACCCCCTATATCAGCTTCCATTTTTTTTTTTTTTTTTTTTTCCTCCTTTTAGAAGAACTGAAATTTTGTTCATTCTATCTCTCGTAAATTTTTTGAATTTACACGATATTTGTTTGGGGTTTTCATATAAGTTGCTCAATACTTTTGGCTATTAAATAATGCAATATTTTAAAAAGCTAGCACATGCATAGTTAAAAATTTATTAAAAATGCTCATATTTCACAAGATATTTAAGATTTTTGCATTCCGATTGCAGCATGTTGATTCTAATGTAGTATGCCAAATTTTCTAAAAATGGCTTTGCACTGAGTCTAATACACTACATATTATAATTAAAAGAGTTTTTTTTTTTTTCCCTTCAATTTTTAAAAAATTATATTTACATTTACATGAACATATGTGGTAGCCTCAAAAATTTATACAGATAATAAGTAAAATCATCACATGCTGCAGCCAAAACCCATTTAAAACATTACTTTTTACAGGGTGATCCAAAACATTTTCACTTGTTTAATTTTTTACTGGTTTCCTTTACCTCTTCAGGACAAAACTTTTACTGAAATATATGAGGTATAACATGTGCTCTATGCCAGGGGTGCAGAAAATGTTCAGACCTCTGAAATTTCCCCCAAACACAGTATAAATTTCCCTCAATAAAGCAAAAATCTACTTTGCTATACATTTACTAAGTCATTTGTTCTATGTAATAAATCTTTAAAAGAATAAGTATACAGTGTAACAAAAATGTCGCTGTTAGTGTATATTATAAGAACTTCAAAGCAGCAAATTTTTATTTTTTATTTACATTTTTATTTTCTCTTAAAAAAAATATTCAGAATTTCCCCAGTTAGTTTAAATTTTCCCCGAACCTCGTTCGGGTGTTCGGACATTCTGCACCCCTGCTCTATGCTATTTAAGTTTCAAGATGATTCCTAAAGAACTTTTATTAGATATTTGACAAAACGTCTAAATTCGAAATATCCAAATATTTATTGGTCGTATAATATTTAATATCAAGTTACTAGCGTTTCATCAAACCAAATCCCAAGAGTTATTTGACAATAATGCAGAAAATACAGAAACATTTTTATAAAAAGTTAAATTTAGTGAAAAAGCAGGTTTTATGAATTTGATTTTTGTAAAAAAAAGGGCCTATTTTATAGATTTGAATTTTGTAGAAAGGCAACTGAAGGATCAATTTTTGCCTGAATTGACCCCTGGAAGTAGTAAGATTATTAGCTAACACAATTAAAATACAATTCAGAATGAAAATAGACTACCTTTAGTAGTAAACAGCCTGTTCCATTGCTTTATTCTGTTTCCACTAGCATCCTAAAAAAATAATTATAATGTAAGAACATTGTACATAGTTCAACTACCTAAAATATTTTCAAAGTAATAAATATTAATTTAGCATTAAATTTGAGATAATTTAATTATTTTGTACTTTCAAATACTATTTTTTCAAAGATTTGTACACCTTTTCCAGTACATTATTGGCATATGAAATTGTTTGCAAATGTATCTTATAAACAAAAAGTTACTTAAATTATTAGTCTGCATATGTTGAGTTGTGCAACTTATTAAAGAATTTGTTAAACATGCCAATTTGAAATTTAAGAGAGTTTAAGAAAAAAAAAAAAAGGAAAAAAGTTTAAAGTCAAAAGCACTTACTGTAATAAATATATTTATGGCTCCAGTAACAGATGGTAATAGATGAGGAGTTACAACCAGAACTCTGAATTGGACTGAAGAAAAAAAAAAAAAAAAACCAATTGGAAACAAAGTTATTTTTATTCTACAACAAATAGAAGATAACACAGAGAGAAAGATTATAAAAACTCGTAAATTTCTTTAAAATAATTCAAAAAGAATACACCCCGCGACAAAAAGATAAGTAAAAAGGGTTTTTTCTTTGATTTTTCATAAAATAACATTATCTAAATTTTGCTTATCATTTATTATTATCCTAAAATAACACTATTCCCGAACTAATTTTTGTTTTAAGACTAATTAAAAAAAAAATTTCTAATTTAAGACTACACTTTGCGACAAAATGATAGGAAAAAAGATTTTTTTTTCCTAAAATAACATTATCTAAATTGTGCGGATCATTTATTATCATAACAAAAACATATTAAATATTTGAATCATATTCAAAATAATCATATTCAAAAATTGGGGAAAAAAAAAAAAAAAAAAAACCTTTGTTTTTATCTTTTTGTCATGGTGTGTAGTCTTAAATTAGAAAAATTTTAAGTCCGGGAATAGTGTTAGTTTATGATAATAAATGATAAACACAATTTAGATAATGTTATTTTATGAAAAATCAATGAAAAAACCCTTTGTTCCTATCATTTTGTTGTGGGGTGTATATATAATATTAAAACCTCCTAATTAGGTTGTTTTATATTAAGTTATAATTTAATTAATATATTCTTTAATAATTATTTCACTCTGCTCTTTAAAATCGAAATTAACATTTCTGCTTTCTTAAAAACTAAACCATTAGCAATATCAATCTTTTTTTTTTTTTATTATTATTGTAACTTATTTCTTTCGAATTTATCTTTTCCCCTCCAGACTTAGCTCCTGTCCAGTCTCAGTGCGAAGAACCGATTAAATAATTAAAAACCACACCCTTTTAATCATGTGACATATCAAGACATAGGGGAGAAAATCCTGTGGTCTCTTTTCAATTTCCCTCATAAAAGTGCCTACAATCCTAAAGAGAGGCTTTTTTCTTTAAGGTACTGCCTAAATAAGCTATAGGAGGTTTTCTGTTAAAAAATGCTAAAGTGTTACTGGTCTCTTCCTATGCTAGAAACCTTAAAATATTTTGAGATTCAAATAAAGTTGTTGAAATGCATGGATTTCTTTTATGTCTATCACAACTGCATATTTCAAAGGTGAACTAAGTATACTGTTACAAATATAAATTATTAGTTCATGAAAAATTCCTGAAAATTTTTTTACAGTAAGACTTTTTAATTAAAAAAAAATAAAGCAAAAAAATTTAAGTTTCAATACAGCAGACCAGTGGCGGATCCAGAACTTGACTTTTGGGGGGGGGGGCCTTAAATCCGCCACTGCAGCAGACTAAAAATTTTAACATTTGAGCTAGAACATCATAGAAAGTAATGTATAAAACTATCAAAGACTCATGTTTCTTTTAATGCTTTGGGATTTAGTAATGTAATAATATACAGCTACTAAAGAAAGGGGGAAGGAATGATAAAGTTTAGGTTTCCTGGGAATTATGAAAAAATTTTGTTCTATTTAAGGCTCTTGTCTGCCTCTTACTTTTTTTTTTTTTTTTTTTTTGTCTTTAGTAGCCAAAGTCTAGTTATTCTGTGGTTAAAATTAACAAAATTACTCATTACTTAATATATTTCTTAAATTCTGTTTATACATTCAGAAAATTCTCAATTATTAAGTTCGTTCTTGTTTTTCATTATTATTATTTTTTTTTTAATATTTATTTTTTAAGTTATAAAATGTGAATTATTTTTCGCATTCTTTATCTTAATAATAAAAAAAAAAAAAAAAAAAGGAAAAGAACAAATTTTACAGTTGGAAATGTTTTGAATGTGTAAACAAACTGAATTTTAAAAAACATTAAGCCAATTCTGTTGACAAATTTCCTTGCAAAATAACATGAGTTTTGACATCTAGCAGCAAATAAAAAACCTTGGAGAGCTTTGTTAAAAAAGAAGATCCATTAATTGTGCTGAAAGACAGTATAGAAAAGGACAAGTGTACACATGCTACAATGCCAGAAGCTTTAATTCTAATATTTTCATCAGTTATAAAATTAAAATTATTTGCGTAACAAACATGGGTGTGGGCACATAGAAGCAAGAGGAGGCACTTGCTCCCTAATGGAAATTTCAAATAAATTATTATTTTTTTTAAAATTACATTTAAAACTATGCAATTAGATTTCAAATAATTAGTTAAATAAAACTTTAATCACAGACCCAAATTGACCAGATCTGAATTCACAGGTTTGCTTTAACTTTCCTCTGCAAATAGAATTTGAATCGACTTGATAATAAGTTTTTCAGATTTGGGTTGGTTTGGAACAAGTAATTTTTGTAAATAAAATGTCCTTGCTAAAATTACATGCATGAAAATTTATGGCAACAGATGCTTATACACAGACTTCTTTAATCACCTCAATCAATCAATCTCTGGAAGCTAACTGAATTTTTAAAAAATATACTGAAATTTTGCTATTTTAAGTTTGTCCCCTCTTGAAAAGTATTCTGGTAATGTTACTGATTACAAACATTTGGCATTTTTTTTTTTTTTTTTTTTTTTAAAAAAAAAAAGGTTTCTCAGATTTTGCATATAATACTAAAAAAATTTATCCTTTCCGGCACGTTATCCCTTGAAGTTGGAATTAAGGCAAAAAATTTTATAGGCAGTCAAATCAGGTCTAGAATAATTCACATGCATCATTTTGTAAATATTGAAACAGCCATTTAAAATTTTGTGGGTGTACCCAAAGAAAAACCCATTGCTCAGATGAACTTTGACATCCAGATACTTAAACTTAGAATTTCATTAAATTATGCAATTTTAAGCAGTCTAATAAGGTCTTAAACAGTTCACATGTATCATTTACAGGTGATGTTTACATTTTATGGGTCACCCACTGCATGAGATGAACTTTGAAAAAAAAAAAAAAAAGAAAAGAAAATTGGGATGAAAAGTAATGTTACTTAAATATACTAACCTAATTGTCCAGGTTTGTAGATAGCTTTATCTGTTTGAATGAAAACTGAGTAACTCTTATGCTCATAGGTCAAAACAGTTTGATTTCTGAAAGACATTCCTCCTTCACCAGTCACTATTAAGCTGTAATTTCCTGAACTCCACTCGCCAATCTAAACAAATAAAATACATGAAGATAAGTACAGCATAAAACACAATTATGAACTCTGAAAATATTAAAGTTTTTTAAAAATAAATCCTGTAATATACTTAGATATACAGCCAATAATGAGAAATTTTTCTTTTTGAATGATTCAATTTAAATAAAATTTATTTATGCAAATAAACTTTGATACAAATTTTAAAATCTTCAGTTTATTAGCCAATGGATACATATACAAACCCAATTTCTTTTTAATTTTATAAGTAAAAAAAAAAAAAAAAAATATTCTTACCTCAAAACTTAAGATTTGAGTCTCACCTGAAAGAAAAAGAACGTTCATTTAGTTTGACAATAAACATACACACACACATATATATATTTAATGTAGTCTATCAAAATTGTTATCAAAATTATTAGATTTAGGATCCATAAGAGATTGAAGACTGCAAAACTTGCTTTTTAAATAATATATATATGCTTTGGTCTTACAAGCAAATAAATGCTTTGGACTTCAGTGATATAGGTAAAAATTCATTCGGGGTGATTCATTATTAAATTTTACCACCACTGGATATTTTAAAATCATGAAATAATTTTCATCCTCCTGAAAATGTTAGATTCTGATGAAGTTCAAATAACGGTTCAATTTTATTCAAAAAATGCATCCTTAAAAAAAAAAAAAAAAAAAAATCTCAAAGAATATCCTAATAAAAATAAAAGCCTAATTAGTTAATCTTGGATCGAAAAATAACTAAGTAGGGGGATAGGCGGTAAAATATGAAGCACTAATTGAGAAATCATATTTTTAAAAATAAGTTATGTGTTCGCATATAAAATATATTTAAGATTATAAATATATTATAAAAGATTTAAGGTTCGCGTTTAAAAAATACTCTTTGAAGATTTTTTTTTTTTTTTTTTTAATGTATTGCGCACGTGTGAAGATGCAAGATAAATTGTAAACAAATACAAATTGTAAACAATTTCCATCTTCCATTAAACCACGGAGTAAAAAGACAGGAGAAGAAGGTAACGCTGAAATTTTGTGATGTTGTTTTCTAATGTTTACAGATGGCGCCAGCGTGCAATCCTTCCTTCTCTCCAGCTTCCGCAATGTTATTCAATGGGGAAATGTCTCGTTTTAATTATTTTTTTAAAAATAATATCAAGCTGAAAAAATTTCGATTGAAAGCAAATTTCATTAAATAGAGTATTCTAACCAACATGTTTTTTTAAGAGCCATTTTATACTAATTTTACTTTGAAAGAAAGCTTTTAAAAAATGACGATTCTTATGAACCGAAGCTAGCTAAAACAGACAATTGGGAGGAAGGAGAATGGATGAAATTTTGTAAAGAAAAAAAATAAACTTACTTTAGGTGCAGAAAACACGAACTCGGACTTTATTTTTCTCCTAGGGCTTTTTTTTTGTTTTTCTTATCACTATCATAGCCTGTTTTACAACTAGGAACGAAGCATTTATTTGAAACATCTGAATTATGCAGTTTTAAGAACTTACAAAGAAATTAAATTGCTTAAAATAAAAAATTTTAAATGTACTTCAGCAAAATTCTATTGAAAACAACAGTATATCCGCGCCGAAGTAGGGAGGAATGACAAGTGGCGCCCTCAATATTTACCAAAAATTTAGATCACAGTTTCGTAGCTTTCTCCCATTGGACCTTCAACTCCTATTAATATTACTCCGTGCATTAAACATGTCAAGTGCTGCCATCTTTTGATGAGTGCTGAATGCAAACAGTAAATACGTATATAGTCTACTTAAAAAAAAAAAAAAAACGTGACTTTAAAATTTTTCTGTGAAAAATTGTATGGTTTTGGTCAAGGCTTTGTTTTGGTTTTAAAAGTATCAGAAAGGCATTGCCAGATGATAATAACAGGAGACTTGGCGTTGGAATATTAAAACCCGAATAAACTACTACGTCAGAAACGCCAAAGAAAAATTGCAAATGCATACAGCTGTTTCGGTAACCTAAAGCTGAACCTAAAGCCGGTCTTCAAAACAGGCTTTCAAATTTCCCCAAATCAGGGGTTTTTTTGCAAAAAAATCCCCAACTTAAATTCCTACTAAAAAAGTAAATTATTATTTTTAATATTTAACAAATTTAAGCCCAGATTTTTCTCCAAATGAAACACATTTTTAAAAAAGTCACCATATTAAAAAAAAAAAAAAAAAACTTTATGCATTAGTTACAGAAAATTTTTAAACCTGCATGAAGTACGTAAGTGCTGAGGAAGAGGATGTACGCAAGATTTACTTTCATCCTGAGGATGTCCTTTGATTCCTCCCCCCTCTTTATTTATTTTTTTTTTTTTTTTTGGGGGGGGGGGGGCAGCTAACAATAATTCTCATTGCGTGCATTTATACGAAATTTTGGTCTTGTGTCATAAGTTTTTTTGAGGAAAAAAAATTCTTCGATACTATCCGTTTTAGTACTGATTATTATTAATTTTCTTTTTCTAAGAAAAGAAAGAAACAGAAAAATTATTTTGATGAAATTCTGGCAAAAGCAGAATTCAGTTTAGTCCGGAGGACTGACTTATTACTATTATTATTATTTTTTTTTTTTTCAAATTATAACATTGCTTTAAATTATTCAATTACCTATGTTTTCGATTTCGATAAATATCCAACTATCGTAAAACTGGTATCGTCCTCCGACTTTTTTTTTTCTTATGTTTTTAAAAATTGTAAATATTTTATACTTTTTATTTATATTAACTGTAAATAATGTTGTATTGTAAATAATGTTAAATAAATGATATGAGATTTATTAACAGTTGAAATATTTATATATATATATAATCTAGAATTTTCATTAAAAAAAGTTTCAAAGTTATAGGAAAATAAAGGAATATACCTTTTCTTCCGAAAAAAAAAAAAAAAAAAAAAAAATCATATACTGATAACAAAATATAGGCGTTCAAAAAATGTGATTTAGTTTAACAAAGTATACATAAGTGTATGAATGCTTAAATATTTCTTTTAATCGGAAGAAAAAAAAGAGTAAGGCTTCATTCTGTGACTGAGATCACAATTTTTTTTTACTACTAGTTTTCAAAACTTCTAAAACATTCTTTTACTTAGAATGATTTTATAGAGTAATAAAGGGATAGACTCTTCCTACTGAACGTAATGAGAAGTTTTGATAAAACTTTATACTATAAAGTTTTTAAGCTTTTATATAGATATTGATTTAGTTTCATTAAAGTAATATGAAAGAAAATTTACAAAGGATTTATCAAGATTTCACAGCTGAAGGGAAAAGAAACAAATCAATGCAGTAATAAGGAAAGATGATGCATTTTTATCTCCTTTATTTTTACATTTGTGAATTGCTACAAATTTTAGTTTTTTGAATTTAGAAGGGAAAAAAAGGATAAAATTATATGACAAGAAAAAGATTAAATTCTGTCTATGACAGAATTTAATTTAGTACGACAGGACTAAACGTACAGGAACATTTGTATTTAACACCTTTTCAAATATATATAATAAAAAAACTATAAACCAATTGTTATTGTTCGATATTTAAATTACTCAAAATTCATCACAGATTAATTATTAATCCATTAATTTTTCAAAAACATGATTAATATCAATATACTCATCTTATAAATTGGTAAATAACACACATTTTATATAAATTTCACAGTTTTAGTCTAAAAATATCTCAAAATACTCTAGTCTAAATAATCAGGAAATATTCAAGCAAGACCCGTTGGTTCGGTGTTCGCAGTACACAACTACGAACCCGAAGGTTGCGAGTTCGATCTTCACCGACTGGGAGTGAAAAAAAAATATATATAAAAGTTTTTACGGATTTCACAAAATATTTAAAGACAGAGTAAGAAATTGAGTGGTAAAATTGGATATTGGCAGGCATTTTCGAAGTGGAACACTATAAATTGGTAACGATGTAAAATGCCAGATTGAAAGGGATAGTCCTGTCGTACTTAAGAAAAAAAAAAATAAATAAATAAATAAATAAATAAATAAATAAATTTATGAATGAAAAGATGTTTTACTCTATTCTGATGATATCGGAATAAGTTTCCTTTTTTGAGCAAATTTAAGTGCATTAACTTTATAAAAGAAAAAAAAAAAAAAAAAAAAAATGAATTTGTATTTTAATTGTAACATGTATGCAGAGCTGCCAATATTCTAATTAATAATCCGAAGGATTTGTACCCGAATTCTCTACCCTCCCTCCCCCCCCCCCCCCCCAATCTTTTTTTTTTTTTTAGAGCACTTTTCTTATTTCATCATATATTCATTTAAAGAGAATTACTATAAAAGTGAAGGGGTGGAAGGGGTGTCGAAAAGAGGCGGGAACTAATAATACTTTACATTAGGTTAGCAGCTATGTGCATTTCTTTCAAAATTTAATATTCTTATTCATTGAAAAGTTAAGATTTTAAATGGCATCAGTGGTAACATTACTTAAAAATAAACAGCTTTTAGTAGTTTTGTTTATATTAGTTGATACAATGCTATTTAAAAAAAATTATATTTCACTTTTGGAATATATATACATACACAGACTAAATATTTGTTTTATGGATGAAAAAAAATTCGGGAATGCAACAGTTAAAATAGGAGATGACTCACCAGAATTGAGAGTTAATCTCTTCTCTACGTTGTTGTACTGGCCATTGTCCGCTGGACCTTCGATGGCTATCTTCATATCCAGAGGCTTGAGAACATTGTGAGCAGAGGCACTGACATGAAATGGAATATTTGGACGAAGTTTGGAAGGAGCTATCACAGTATAAACAGATGACTCTGACCTGGAAAATTTCATAAAATCAATTAAAATCAAATACGTGCCTTAATACTAATGTTTTAACCCTTTAACGACTGACGGTATTTACATTATTAGATTGAAAAGCATATAAAAACCACACTTTAAGTGAAGTTTCCACTGAGGTTGGTTGGAAACGTTTCGAGCGGCGCTATTCAGAATCCTTTGATGTCGTCAAGCGGTTGGACCTGGTTCAACCGGTTGGTTCGAAAGGGAGAGTCCCTGGCTCTAACCCCCAGCTGAGATAATTGAGGGGCCAGAGGCAGATATCTTTGTCAATTTTGCAAGCTTTCCTTTGAAGTAACTGCGCAATCTGATAAAAAAAAAGGCTACAGTCTCACTACAAGGTACTGGACGCTATATAGCCTTTTCTTTTAAGAAAGGATTTTATAGAGTATAGTCGCTGTTTTTGTTTGGCATTTTTCGTAATATGTTATAAATTTCAAGAATATCATTACTCACGGGAAAAATTAGTATATAGAAGTGAAGAAACATCAGTACCTTAAGGGGGTTACATCACAGATCGTCAAGATCATCTAAAGCCCATGTTATTCTATGGGTAAAATTGCTTCTAGAATTACACATAACCAAATTGTAATTTTCAAATTCCGTTTCCACATTCTAAAAACACACAACTGTTAAATTAGTACTCGTTTTTCAAAAATTTAGTTTTAAAAAGGTTTAAAATTTGAATTTTGAGTTTAAAAATGCGAATTTTCACTAAATGAATTTTTCACATTTTTTAGTTGTGAAATGGGAAAAAAAAAAAAAAAAAAAAAAAAAATTGGAAAATCGGTGCTTATTTAGTGGTTATGAATTTTCTGAATGTGAAAACTAAATTTAAAATTGCCAATCAGGTAATGTGTAATCTTATAAACAAATTTCGCCATAGACTTGCATGGGATTTGGTGGCTAGAAATGGGGAAATCGTAAGAGGAAGTGTTAAGTTGCGTTAACAAAAAAAAAAAAAAAAAAAAAAAAAAGGGGGGGGGGGTGGTAAAGTATTTACTTTTTATGTCCTTATGTAAATATTTTACCATGTTTTTACAAACTTCGATTCTCGTTTGTTTGTATGTTTGTCCGGAACAAATCTTGCTATCTATTTTTAACTAACTTCCCTACTAGACAGACATTTGAAACTTTCATACTAGCTCAGAATCCGGTGACAACAGAATACTTCGAAGTCAGATTTTTGAAGTTTTCTTTTAATTAATAAAAATTAATATGAAAATAATAAACTCCTAATCGCAATAAAAATAGCCATTAAAATATTATCTATAATTTAGTTGTTGCAAAAAGGCAAAAAAAAAAAAAAAAAATAAAATAAATAAAAAAAAAAAAAAACAATAATTAAACGCAAACGTTAAAAAAATTGTAAAAAATTAAATTATGCATCTCACAAAAATTAACGTCATTGTCACTTGAAAAAATTTATTTGCTGTAAAATTGATAAAATTTCAATTTTAAATTTCAAAACTGTAGAAAAAGAAGTCAAACTTCCATTTTCGAATGTAAACACAAACATTTCATTTCAAAGGGTTATATCTACACAATAATTGTCCAACTAATATAGTAATTAAAAGGAAAATAAATATTTTATCATAGATTTGAAATCAAATTTGTTTTCTAATGTCTAAAAGTGTCTGATAAGACATTAATATACTGCAGCGGAATATTTGATATCTGTTGTCCTCGGCGAGAAAAAAAATAAAAAATAAAAATCGCCAAATTATCTGGCGAACATATTTAATTCCTCTCAAACATCATGGTTATCTTAACAACGTATATTGAGAGAGTAATCAATATGAAACAATGTATCGTACAATGCATATTACGAAAATATATATCTGGTATGTATATTTTCGTATTACGTTTTTGATCGCTAAATACAAAAAAAAAAAAAAAAAAAGCCAAGGACGACACAATTTTGAAATTTAAAATTAAAAGCTTATCAATTTTACAGCAAAAGCAACTCAAATCTAACGCATGTGGACAATAACTTATGTATAACTATATCCAAATATGGGAATTAAAAATCAGGAAAAATTCTTAATTTTTAATTTTTTTTTAAATAAAAAATCCAATGGATAATTAGCATAGGATTTTTTTTTGCTCCCACTGACGGTTAGTGACGTCACACTTCGCTTGCGTATAGCTATGATTCAACGATTCCACTGAAAATTTAAAAACATGGTATATAAAAAGTTTCTTTTTTAATCTTATAATTATTTAAGATTGATAGTAGATTTTTAAGGTAATACAGAAATTATAAAACGTGAAGATAGTGAAAAAGGCCGAACACAACAGCGATAGTGCTCTATAAAATTCTTTCTTGAATATAAACTACATGGCATGCAGTGTCTAGCGCCATCGAGTGAGAATAAAGCGAGGTGTATACGTTCTGTTCTTGCAAATACCTTTGACATTTATTTCATAAATTCGTTTTTACATGCTTTTTAAAGTAATAATGACATGACATTTAAGTACCGTTAAAAACGAGTCAGTCAAAAACATTCTGGAAATTTGAAAATAGTATATTTGAAATGAAGTCAAGAAAATTTTTGATATGTCTTGAGTTTATTTCAGGGGGCCAATACCTAATCCCGCGGACAACCAAAGGGAATATTTGTTTCCCCAATTACTCATTACCTAATGTATTTAAAATTCCATTTTCATATTTAGAATATTCATAATGGTTAAATTAGTACTCAAATAAAAATAAAATGGATTTATTAATTTTTTGCATTTTACCATTTTTTTATTAACTATTCTTGTTTGTATGTTTGTTCGGTACAAATCTTGCAATCGAATTTTAACTAACTTCCCTACTAGCACAGACAAATATAATATCCTATGTGCCTACTAGCTAGACATTTGAAACTTTCACAGTAGCTCAGAACCCGGTGACAACACGATACTTCGAAGTCCGGTTTTCGAATAGTTTTCTTATAATTAAAATATGAAAATAATAACATCCTAATAGCGTTAAAATAGCCATTAAAATATTAGCTATAATTCAATTCTTTCCAAAAAAATATTTACTAGTTCATTTTCTTTCGACATAAAAATACATTTAATTAAACGTGAACGTTAAACAATTATAAAAAGTTAAATGATGCATCTCATAAAAATTGACACCATTATCACTTTAAAAATTTTATGCACATTGATAAGAGCTCTATGATTCATCAGAAAATTTAAAACATGATATATAAAAAGTTTCTTTTTTACCTTAAAATTATTTAATTTTTAATTCAAAAATATGAATTTTCCCTAATTTTCATTTTTCTTATATTTTAGTCGCAAAATGTAATACTAAAAATTTAAAAAATCTATTTTTCGAAAATGAGTACTCATTTAACGATTCTAAATGTGATAACGGATTAAAAAAAATAAAATAATAATGAGCGATTATGGAAATTTTTCCCCATAGAATAACATGGGACACGGCTGTCGGCGAGATTAAGTATTATAGCCGTTGAATTAATCAGTGCACGCATACGTAAAAGAAAATATTTCGTGCAACATTTTGAAATAATTTTACGCATCAAGCATTACAAAAATAATATTATAGTTTTAAAAAATTAAAGAACACGCTTTAATTTACTTTCCTTATTTTAAATAAATGTAATTTTTATTGTTCACGTTTTTTTTTTTTTTTTTTTTTTTTTTTTCTGTCGAAAAAATAATGATAATTTTTTTGGCAACAATTAAATTAAGGAATAATATTAAATATTTTAAATAAATGTAATTTTTATTGTTCACATTTTTTTTTTTTTTTTTTTCTGTCCAAAAAATAATGATAATTTTTTTTGGCAACAATTAAATTAAGGATTAAAATTAAATGGCCAATTTATCAGTAATTAGAAGGTTTTTATTTTAACATTTTAATTAATTAAAAGAAAACTAAAACAAAATTCGAAAATCGGGCTTCGAGGTGCATCAGGAGAGGTCATTACGAACCACCATGCAAATTTTTGTAGCTCAGCCATCAGCCGTTTTCTTAAAAAGCTCTGGAAACCATACACAATGGTTTTTTGTTTGAGATATGAAGGATTTTGTGCAATCACGTTTTGCTCCCAGAGAAGTTACAAACATACATACATACAGGTGAAGCTAATATAAGCGTGTTAATAACAATACCCTTTAATGTGATAGCGCAAAGTAAGCCGCAGCTAAATTAAATTGTGCATTGTCGAATTCATTTTTCGTGAATGCGATATGAATTATCGGATTACATAGATGCAGAATTCAAAAGGAGAAAAAAACAAAAACACTGTTTTTGTTTAATGCTGTTTAATTGCAACATGGCTGACTCGTTGAGCGCCACGCGAATTCTTAAAAACCATTAAAATTCCATAATGATTCCTCCTGTAATAAATAAAAATTAAGCAAATTTTAAATAAATTTTCAATAATTACTTAAAACAATGTAATATTTTTAGTTTTATATCCTATTTTACACTGTCAACCACCGATGGTTGACGCGGCTTTATATCATATTTGGCACTGTCAGCCACCGATATCTGATATGGCGCTCATTGCGTTAATTTTTCATTGGTACTGCTTTTACTTTCGGGGTAAAACTTTCACTGAAATGTTTGAAGTATAACATGTTCTGCATACTCCTAAAGTTTCAAGATTATTCTTTCAGTACTTCAAGAGATGTCTAGAATCTACAGGGTTAGTCAAAATGAATAGGACAATAAGAAAACTATTTTTAGACGAATGTATGTTTATTGTAACCAAACTACAGCTACGTATGGACAGATAAACTATCAAAGTTTTTTCTCACCTTTCACAGATGTTCGATATGGGCGCCCCTTGTCACACGGCAGACGTCCAGGCGATAGTCCAGTTCAGGCATCGATTGCAGCACATATGCGCTGTTTTAACTCGTCCAAGGTCAGCGGTAATGGGGGTTTGAAGACAGTGTCTTTCACATACCCCCAGAGAGAAAAGTCGCATGGTGTGAGGTCGGGGGACCTCGGAGGCCACAACAGGAATGGAAGATCATTCACTCCAGCACGGCCAATCCAACGTCTGGGAAGATGTTCGTTGAGGTACTCGCGTACACTGTTGTGCACACACAGCGTCTCCTAGCGGCATTAACGTACAGTCGGTCAAAAAAAAAAAACGAAACACCCCCACCTAACTCATCAGTAAATTGTTGCAGAAAGACACCGAAGGTACCATTCGTCAGGGAATTTTGTTCTCTTTTAAGCTAATTGGAAAAAAATAGCTTAAGGGGTCGTCTCCATATTGAAATCGTGTCAAACTTTAATTTTTTCAATGGTAACATATAATTTTGATTTCGGATATCGATTCTACAGTCAATTTCATCCCCAGATATAAATTTGGAAGTCATATGGTGTATAAGTTTAGGAGTTATACACGTCTAAACTTTCGAGCTTCTAATGTTAAAGTCTGATTACACATTTTTATTCATATCTCCTACATTTTTATTTTTTTTTACCTGGTTTTTTTTATGATGTTAATAACAGGTTTTCCAAACATATTTATGAGTTTCATTAAGATTTTAATGTTTTTTATCTATAGAATAAAAAATATTAAATTAATATTTTAAAAAATTATGTATTGTGACCTATAATTTTTCTAAGAGATATCGATTTCTAGCACATTAAAATACGCGTATGCAAATTTGCAGCTCATTGAGCCAAATAGTTCTCGAGATATTCCAGAAAAACGATCGAAGATCAAGTTTGGGGGCCATATAACGATTACAAACTGTATTTACAAGTAGCATTCACAACAATCAGTTTTGAATTTTATTGCAGACGATATTAAGAAAAAAAAAGTTTTAATTCACTTTCATATATTTTTAATTATTTCAACAATGTTTTTTTCTTTTTTTTTTTTTTCAGCTGAAATAAATTGGAATTTAATTCTGAAATAAATTGTATTATAATATTAGACATGCGATTTAAAAATGTAGTTTAACATTTATTTATTTTTATTTTTATTTTTTTTTATTTATCTCTTTCCTTACTATATTATATAATGTTTTCGTTATTTTCTTTAGAAGAATTGTGATTTCTAATTTATATAGTCGCTATTATTAATAGTGTTGGAAATATAAATTAACCAATTAAAATAATACAATATTATTACAGAATAAATTATTTCTTTGAGTTGGACAGAACTTCATAGCTGAGAGATCAGATTTTTACTTTCCGAACTTACGTATGTAAAGGTAGTACTGTAATCGTGACAAAAAACCCGACCTTTGAGATTATGGGCTTTCTATACTTTTGAATTACACTGAATTAATTTTTACTAGTTTTCGATTATGAATGGGTGTATGTGTGTGAGTGAATACGACTGTTCATAAATCCTCTGTTCAAATAAGTTGAAATATAGTAAGTTATTGTATGGCACAATAGCTCGATCACTGTTGATTTTGGTGAATCTAGCACTTAAAAGTACTTTTTACAGGCACAAAAAAGAAATATTCTTTATCGTTATAGCCTATAGGGCCAGGTTTTTCAAACTGCGATAGCGTCTAGATACCATTTTCTTTTGAGCTAATACGCGTGTTATAAATGTCCGTCGCACAAAGTGTATAGATTTTGATGTATCTAACATTAATAGTTTTTCACAGGGACACAACAAAACATTATTTATCATTATTGTCTATGGATCCAAATAAAATAAAATGCGATAGCATTTAAAAGCCTTATTCGTTTGAGTTAAAAAACTTTTATACATGTTAATAATCACTCTCACACAAAGTGTATAGATTTTGATAAATCTAGCATGTATAGTTTTTTTTTTTTTTTTCCTTTTTACAAGGACAGAAAGAAAAATTGTCGTTATGGTCTATGGACCCAATCGTTTTAAAATGCGATAGTATCTAAACACCTTATTCTATTAAACTGAAAATTTATGCACATGTTATACATTACCGTCGCACAAATTGTATAGATTTTGGTAAAGATAGCCTGTATAGATTTTTACAGGAACACGACAAAAAATTATATATCATTACGATTTATGGTTGAAAATTATATGAAGTGCAACAGCGTAAAATTAAGCAAGGGGAGAAAATACTTGAACTCCCTGTAATATTTTACCATATTACCATGTTTTTATTAACTTTGATTCTTGTTTGTTTTTTTTTTTTTTTTTTTTTTTTTTTTGTCCAGTACAAATCTTGCAATCGATTTTTAACTAACTTCCCGACTAGCTAGATATTTGAAATTTTCAGGACAGCTCACAACACGGTGACAATACATTTTTCTAATAATTTTAGTCAACTATTTCAGGTCCCACTGCCTTCGGCAGCGCTTATATGATTTAACAGAAAATGTATTTAACAGAACTTCCCGACTAGCTAGACATTTGAAACTTTCAGAATAGTTCAGAACACGATAAAAATGAATTTTTTAAAATATCTTTAGCCAATTGTTTAAGGTATCTGCTGCCTTCGGCAGCGTTATCAGTACGAAGCTTCCAATCGATTTTTCACTAACTTTTCGACTAGCTAGACATTTGAAACTTTCAGGCTAGCTCAAAACACGGTGACAATACATGTTTTTAATACTTTTAGTCAACTGTTTTAGGTCACTACCCGTTTATATGATTCAACAGAAAATTTATTTAACTTCCAGACTAGCTAGACATTTTAAACTTTCAGAATAGTTCAGAACACAGCGAAAAGGCATTTTAAAAATATTTTTAACCAACTGCTTCGGGTTCCTGCTGCCTTCGACAGTGTTACCAGTACGAAGCTTGCAATCAATTTTTCACCAACTTCCCGACTAGCTAGACATTTGAAACTTTTATGATAGCTCAAACACGGTGACAATACTTTTTTAATACTTTTAGTCAACTGTTTCAGGTCCCTACTGCCTTCGGCAGCGTTTATATGATTCAACAGAAAATTTATTTAACTAAATTCCTGACGTCATTTGAACCTTTCACAATAGTTCAGAACACGGTGAAAATACATTTTTTAAATACTTTTAGCCAACTCTTTCGGGTCCCTACTGTATTCGGTGCATATATATGATTCAACAGAAAATTTATTTAATTATCTTCCCGAGTAGCTAGACATTTGAAACTTTCAGAATAGTTCAGAATACGGTGAAAATGCATTTAAAAAAATATTTTTAACCAATTGCTTCGGGACCCTGCTATCTTCGTTAGCGTTACCAGTACAAACTTGCAAGCTACTTTTAACTAACTTCCCGGCTAGATAGCCATTTGAAACTTTTATAATAGCTCAAAACACGATAGCAAGGGATTTTTTTAATACTTTTTTCCAATTGCTCCGGATTCCCGCTGCGCTCATTAGCGTTTATATGATTCAACAGAAAATTTAAAAACATGGTATATAAAAGTTCTTTATATCTTGTAATTAGTTTTATTAACTTCACTTCTTGTTTGTTTGTTTGTCCAGTACAAATCTTGCAATCGATTTTTAACTAACTTCCCGACTAGCTAGACATTTGAAACTTTCAGGATAGCTCAGAACACGGTGACAATACATTTTTTTATCACTTTTAGTCAACTGTTTCAGGTCCCTACTGCCTTCGGAAATGTTTATATGATTCGACAGAAAATTTATTTAACTAACTTCCTGAAAAGCTACACATTTGAAACTTTCAGAATGGATCAGAACACGGTGAAAATGCATTTTTTAATTCTTTTAGCCAACTGTTCCTGGTTCCTGCTGCCTTCGGCAGCGTTACCAGTACAAAACTTGCAATCGCTATTTAACAAAATTAACGATTAGCTAGGCATTTGAAAATATCACCTACTTTTATTTGAATTTAGGCATTTTCATTAAAAAAAAATATCTATAATTTCAATCATGGACTGGATCCTGCTTCCTTCTTTACCAAATACTTCAACACGCACAAATATTAGCTACCTTTGATTAAATTAAATTGTATTAAAATATATATATATAAATAGAAAGAAAAGAAAGAAAACAAGATACACAATAAGTATACAGTTATAGACTTGAACCTGCCTCATTATTTACCAAATATTTCGATACACACAAATATTGCTTGAATCGATTACATTCTCTCGTACTAATAAAAATATCAAATGAAGTCATGAACTGGAACCCGAATCCTTTTTTTACCATATACTATGACAGCGAACGCTTATTTTTCTGTATAAATCCAAACTTTCTGCACCTCCGAAAACACTTAATCCCAAACTTTCATCAAAATCGATACATCCGTTTCCGAGTAACCCGAATTTGGGCGATATGTTGCAATTTGTCGATAAAGGTTTAACTGATCACGCCATTTTTTTCAAAAGATGAGAATAAGTCCAAACATTTTTGCATCCCTAAAAACACTAACCACAAACTTTATTTGAAATCACTATATCCATTTCCGATTAAGCCTATTTCTAAAGCTTGATGCAACTGGGCGATATATGGTAAACTACGAACAATTTTTTTCTGAAGATAAGGATATGTCCAGTTCTTTAAGCACCCAGAAAGTTTTTAACCCCAAACTATCATCAAAATCCCTATATAAATTTCTAAATAAACCCAACCTCTGCTATAATTTGCAACTGGCCGATAAAATGTTAATTGAGAACGCGATTTTTTCTGAAGATAAGGATAAGTCCAATCATTTTTTCTCATCTAAAAGCCGTAACTCCAAACTTTCATAAAAATCGCTTTATCCATTTCCGAATATACTCAATTTCGACCGTATGTTGTAATGTGTCGATAAAGAGTTAACACCGAATGCGATTGTTTCTAAAGATGAGGATATTTCCAAAAGCTTTTTCTCATCAAAAAGTCCTAACTCCAAGCTTTTATGAAATTCGCTATGTCTATTTTTGTGTAAACCGTATTTCTGGCAAACGTCGCAATGGGCTTTTAAAGGTTTAACAGAGAACAAGAAATTTTCTGAAGAATAAAATAATTCTAATCAATTATGCAACCTCAAATTTTCATCAGAATTCTTATACCTATTTACAAGTAGACCCAATTTTTGTCATATGTTGCAATTGGCCGATAAAGGGTTAATTGAGAACGTTATTTTTTTTTCTGAAGATGAGGGAATACCATTCGTTTTAGCAGTCCCCGAAAAAACTTAGTCCGAAATATTCATCAAAATCGCTATATCCATTTCCATGTAAACTCAATTTCTGCTATGTGTTGCAGTTGGTCAGTAAAGGGTTAACTGTGAATGCTAATTTGTCTGAAGCAGAGATCCAATCGTCTTTTCTCATCAAAAAGCTCTAACTGTAACCTTTCAGAAAAAACGTTTTCTCAATTTCCGTATAAAGATAATTTCTAACATACGTTGCATTTGGCCTTTAAAGGATTAACAACGACGAGGAATATTTATGACAGTGAGGATAATTTCTTCATCTAGGAATCCCCGAAAGCACTTAATGCAAAACTTTCATCGAAATCCTTATATCAGTTTCCAAATAAACCCAATTTATTTCATTTGTAGCCATTGGCCGATAAGGGGTTAACAGCCAACGCAAATTTTTCTGAAGATGGTAGTAAGTCTAATATTCCGAAAAAACTTAACCCAAAACTTTCATCAAAATCCCTAGAATCATTTTCGAGTAAACCCAACTTCTGCTATGTATTGCAATTGGCCGGTAAAGGGTTAACTGTAAACGCTAATTTACCTGAAGATGAAATCCAATTGTTTTTTTCTCATGAAAAAGCCCTAACATCGAATTTTCATAAAAATCGCTTAGTCCATTTCTGTGTAAAGCCAATTTCTGACATACGTCGCAATTGTCCTTTAAAGGGTTAACAGAGACAACGAATTTTTATGATGATGGGGATAATTCCATTCATTTAAGCATCCCCGAAAGCACTTAATGCAAAACTTCCACCAAAATCCTTATATCAGTTTCCGAATAAACCCAATTTATTTCATTTAGTGCCATTGGCCGATAAGGGGTTAACAGCCAACGCAAATTTTTCTCAAGATGATGGTAAGTGTAATATTCCGAAAACACTTAACCCCAAACTTTCATAAAAATCCCTAGAATCATTTTCGAGTAAACCCCACTTCTGCTATGTATTGCAATTGGCCGGTAAAGGGTTAACTATAAACGCTAATTTATATGAAGATGAAATCCAATTGTTTTTTCTCATGAAAATGCCCTGTCTTAAAATTTTCATAAAAATCGTTTAGTCCATATCCGTGTAAAGCCGATTTTTGACATAAGTTGCAATGGCCTTTAAAGGGTTAACATAGACAGCAAATTTTTTTTGACGATGGGGATAATTCCATTCGTTTAAGCATCCTCAAAATCACTTAACGCAAAACTTTCATGATATCCTTTCATCAGTTTCCGAATAAACCCAATTTCATTTGTTGCCATTGGCCGATAATGGGTTAACATCCAACGCAAATTTTTCTAAAGATGGTGGTAAGTCTAATATTCCGAAAACACTTAACCCCAAACTTTCATCAAAATCCCTAGAATCATTTTCGAGTAAACCGAACTTCTGCTATGTATTGAATTGGCCGGTAAAGGGTTAAATGTAAACGCTAATTTATCTGAAGATGAAATCCAATTGTTTTTTTCTCACGAAAAAGCCCTAACATCGAACTTTCATAAAATTAGCTTCGTCCATTTCCGTGTAAAGTCCATTTCTGACAAACGTTGCAATTGTCCTTTAAAGGGTTAACAGCGACAACGAATTTTTATGACGATGGGGATAAATCCATTCGTTTAAGCATACTCAAAAGCACTTAACGCAAAATTTTCATCAAAATCCTTATATCAGTTTCCGAATAACCCCAATTTATTTCATTTGCTGCAATTGGCCGTTAAGGGGTTAACAGCCAACGCAAATAATTCCGAAGATGATGGTAAGTCTAATATTCCGAAAACACTTAACCCCAAACTTTCATCAAAATCCCTAGAATCATTTTTGAATAAACCCAACTTTTGCTATGTATTGCAGTTGGCCGGTAAAGGGTTAAATGTAAACGCTAATTTATCTGAAAATTAAATACAATTGTTTTTTCTCATGAAAAAGCCCTAACTTCAAACTTTCATAAAAATTGCTTAGTCCATATCCGTGTAAAGCCGATTTCTGACATACGTTGCAATTGTCCTTTAAAGGGTTAACAGCGACAACGAATTTTTATGACGATGGGGATAATTCCATTCGTTTAAGCATACTCAAAAGCATTTAACGCAAAACTTTCATCAAAATCCTTATATCAGTTTCCGAATAAACCCAATTTATTTCATTTGTTGCCATTGGCCGATAAGGGATTAACAGCCAACGCAAATTTTTCTGAAGATGGTGGTATGTCTAGTATCCCGAAAACACTTAACCCCAAACTTTCATCAAAATCCCTATAATCATTTTCGAAAAAGCATAACAGAAATCTAATTTCAATTAAAATCTTTTGAAAATGCGATAATAAAACATCAATTTTGAATGCCGGTGCCCCTCCTCCTCCCCTTCACACACACAGGTGTTAATAGACCCTCCTATGTTATTTTTTTTGGACAGAATATTTCTTATAGTTCGAAATTTCCACATTAACATGCTCATTGAAATTATATTCCTTTTTATGTATTTAGAAATTTGTAGATGAATGAAACGCATTGAATAACAGAAGAGAGCTCTAATAAATTCGTTGAATCTGACCTAAATGATAAAAAAATAAACTTGGAGATAACCCCCTAAAGAAAAACCTTAAATATCTCAGGAACCAATGTTGATATCTTCTTGCAAATTTATATCTAGGCTATTTTGATGCTCTAGAATCGTTTTCTGTCGTCAAATTAGTGGGTTAACATTCGAATTTTCAAAGTTGGACCCATTTTTAATATGTAGACGACCCCCAATGTCATTTTTTCCTACATACAAAAAAAGTAGACATAATTTCCTGACGATTGGTGCCTACTGCATGTTTCTGCGATAATTAGGTAATGAGATAGGTGGGGGTGTTTCGTTTTTTGTTTGACCGACTGTACATGTGTGTTGCCAAATAAAACGTTGATAAATTATCTGTCCATACGTAGCTGTAGTTTGGTTACAATAAAGATACATTCGTCTAAAAACAGTTTTCTTATTGTCCTATTCATTTTTACTAACCCTGTAGAATGGCTGACATGGCGCTCAACGTGTTAATGCATTGAATTGTTTTTAATGTTTAAATTTTTAACAGTTGATCAACCGTTCACAGTCGTATCGCTACAATTTCGGTTTCAAAATGTCGCATACCGGCAAAAAGAGTTATACGTCACACACACACACAAAAAAATGAGTTTGTTATAGAAAAGTGCTCCAGACGGCACAAAAAAACGTCGCATCTTCATATCGCAATTTATTCACTTAACAGGTATTTTATTTATTTTTTAATGGCTATTCAAGGATTTAGTTATCTGAATTTAATATTTTCAAATACGGGATTTTTAAGTTGCGTCACCTTCTTGCTGACGTGCGATGTATTTAATTGTATTAATTGTTACGAGGTAGAACTGGGGACATTTATTTTAGTAAAAATTAAAAACTAAGGAGGTTGGGATGGTGTGTATATAGGTGCAAAGTCTCCAATTTGTCAAGGGAGACTTGCTTCAGAAATTTTTTTTATAGTTGTTTTCAGCTTAGTTAAAGGTAGAGAATGTGACATTCCTTATAAAAAATACTGGTGATAAATCCCATTACGAAATTACTTAAGAGGTCCTAGGTCTTGGTGGAACTCTCTCAGTGGGGGATCTTTAAGGAATCAGGGGTTCTAGACTTATTTATGCGAGTTCAGGGGAAAACCACAGGAAACTCTGAATAGCTAGGTCGAGTGCGACCTAGAATTTAACTCGCCATTTTCTATCTACATATTACCTTAGAAAGCAGAATCTCTGGGCCATTGGTGAGGCAAGGGGGGTAGTACCCATACAATCTACCGCAGAGCGATGATACGGTACACAAAAAATATAGTATTTTCATAGGCAATGAAGTTATGCGCTAAATTTAATAAGATTAATTTACTATATATAAATTAAACTACACTCCGCGACAAAAAGATAGGTACAAAGGTTTTTTTTCTTTGATTTTTCATAAAATAACATTATCTAAATTGTGCTTATCATTTATTATCATAAAATAACACTATTCCCGGACTAATTTTTGTTTTAAGACTAATTTAGAAAAATTTTAAGACTAAAGTTTCTAATTTAAGACTACACACAGCGACAAAAAGATAGGAACAAAGGCTTTTTTTTTTTTTTTTTTTTTTTTTAATTTTTGAATGATTATTTTGAATATGAATATCTTGAATATGATTCAAATATTTAATATGTTTTTGATATGATAATAAATGATCAGCACAATTTAGATAATGTTATTCTATGAAAAATTAAAAAAAAAAAAAAAAAAAAAAGAACATTGTTCTTATCTTTTTGTCGCGGAGTGCAGTCTTAAATTAGAAAAATTTTAGTTTTAAAACTTTTCTAAATTAGTCCTAAAACAAAAGTTGGTCCGGGAATAGTGTTATTTTATGATAATAATAAATGATAAGCACAATTTAGATAGTTATTTTATGAAAAATCAAAGAAAAAACCCTTTGTACCTATCTTTTTGTCGCGGGGTGTAATGTTTAAAATATAAAAATAAAATATATATATATAATGTTTCCTTTCGTCTTCAATTTAATTTTATTGAAAACTAAAACAAATTTTAAACTAAGCATGGGGGAAAATAGGAAAAATTAAAAACAAGTACATACTCTTGAGAGGCTGCCAGCGCTAGTAGGGCAATAAATGCCCATAACTTTAATAACATCTTCGACCTGCAAAGAAAACAAAAAATTAGCCATAAAAAAATTAAAGAAACAAATTTAAAAGATTCATATATTGATAGCTAATTTGATTAGTCTATATAACTAAAAACACCCAGAAACTATATACAGTAAACTCCAGGTTACATTACTCGGCATGAAAATTGCCCCCCAACATCATTTTGGCAAATTCTTATATGAAATGACCACCTGATTCCGAATATGATGCCCATTTTGCCCTGTCACTCACTTTTTTTTTTTTTTTTAAGAGACAGTCCCTTATTTTTTTAATCACTTTTCGGCGATTCTGCGATTTTAAATTCGATTTTTTTAGAGGGGAGAGGGGTGGATTATTTTAACTGTTAAATATTTTCTGAGGGGCTACAAAGTTGAAAAATTCTAAAAAACGAGCATTTGCGGCAAGGGGAAAATTTAAGGGGGGGGGGATTTGCCACTGAAATTATCTATTACATTTCTTATATTTTTTAATCTGTTATTAAATTAACATTATATATTTTTGTTTTTAGGTGTTAAATTAATTCTTTTTCATTCTTCAAATTAAATTCATGGCCATAAAATTACCGAAACAGTGATAAAAATTGAGGGGGGGGGGGGGGGGGTAGTGTTTCTAGAAGACTGTGGGTTAGTGGGCAAAATGGGAGTCATATTCGGATTCAGAAGGTCATTTTGCATAAGATTCAGCAAAAGTGGTATCGCAGCGCGATTTTTTTTTTTTTTTTTTTTTTTTCCAGCCCAGTTATCTACGAGCGGATTATAACGCGGGCTCAGAAAAAGAACGGGATTGAGAGAAAGGGTTTTTCCATAAATAAACGAAAGGAAATTATTTTTAAAGAAAAAAAAAAAAAAAGTAAAGAATTGCTGCTTTTTTTTTTCTAACCCTAGATAACTGAACATTCGTCTGATAGACGTAAAAGGAGTTGTCCGAAGGTGATAAGCACAGCTGTTTACTTTTCGAGATTTGCTGTAATCGTCATCTGAAAGTCGAATGTTTAGTGATCATCAAAATAAATATTGGGAGATATTTTATATTGGAAAACCTACAGAAGACAAGGGTAAAAGTGCGGCGAACAAACGCAGAATTTGTACTTTCTATCCATCTAAGAAACGCAGCATGACAAAATACGTATGCAACTACTGCAACAAGGCTATTTGTGGAGAACACCCTTTTAACATCTGTCAAGAATGCAAACGATCATTTTTTACCATTTTTCTATTTTTTTAATTGAAAAATATTAATATTGTAAGTTTTGCTAAGTTGTTTGAAATAAAGGAAATATAAAAATATATTTGTTTTTAATTCGTAGTTTATGAATCTAATGATTAGTTACAAAGTAACACTAATTTAAGTCTACTTATCTCGGGTTAAATAGCACAGTACGATACGGTACTAGATATGCCAACATTTTGTTTCGGAGCATTGTTAGTATCCGCAGTTTTTTTTTTTTTAAGTACGGGGGACTAAGTTTTAATCTGGAATTTTTGTAGACCACTTTTATGTAACACAAATACAAAAATTAGAAATATTAGTCCTATCGTTACAAATTTGGTACCAAATAAAAGGGGCGATTTTTCTGAATCCAGGAGTGCAAATACTTTTTCGACACGACAATTAGATTTTTTAAAATTAACTAAAGTATGAAATTTAGGTGGCAACACTTCATTTTAATCGATTTCAGTCATTTTAAAAAATACATATCCCAATTTTACGATCAAAAAATGAGGAAAAAAAAATTAAATAAAAATTTCACATTGAAATTAATAGTCCTCCGTGTTAAACTAAATTCTGTCTTTGACGGAATTTAAATTTTTATTTTAAACCACCATTTTTTTTTAAATCATAATTACATATTGCAGAAAACTTCACTACAAATAAAGTGACGTGTAAAAGGGGCGGTGAGTTCACAATGCTCTGGAATGAATTAAAATGTTGGCATGTCTATGTTACTGTTTAATTTAGTGCGTAAATTGGTTAACATATTGTGCCTTGGCTTAATCGTAAGTACACTTTTTTGCTTCTTTTTCAATCCCATAGTATATGTAACAAATATTTTTACTAATTGTGATTATTATTATATATGTTAATTTTATTAATTCATGAAATCTAGAACTGTTCGCCTATCAATTACATATGGTTGGTACAGCAAGATCGTAAATATTTTCTATAGTATTAATTACCCATCTTGGTAGTTTACTACTTATCTATCCATACATTTCGGCAGCATTATCCATGCTTTATAAATGGACAGATATTTTTATATATTTGAAGAAGAATTTTATTTTTAAAAAGTCTTTAGATAGGTTCCCCTCTCCTCTCCCCGTAGAAAGCTCTCATGAAATAAAAATTAATTTCTTTAAAAAAAAAAAATTATTCCCCCCGTCTCTTGGTAGAGAGCTTCCATGAAATAGAACTCCAACAAAAGAACTTAAAATTACATTTCTAATACAAATTTCAAAACAACTGGGGAGGAGGGGAGGGATTGACCAGTATTAATAAACAAAAGGAACAGTTGAATTTTATTTTAAACTAAATATATTTCTCTTTTTTCCCAAAATCACTTTTGGACGTATTAGAAAGTACAAGCAGTTCAGGGCATCTACTTTTTTGACAAGTTCGGCAGAGAAAGAAAAAATCTTGAGATTTCAATTGCAGATTTCTATTGAATTTGTGCCAGGGGAGGGAAAGTTTGGCGTCATATTAGCATACAAAGGCAAAAACTGACGCATTTAGTCATCCGATGTTTTTTCTCTAGTAGATGTCAAGTACGGTACGATATTACATTTTACTTTTCAAGAGAATGATAAAAGAGTAAAGTTATCGTTGTAGAGGTTCATAGACAGCATGCATTCTCTTTTCGACGAATTCAGATTATCTTAAGAATTGTTCTGGAAAATTTAGAAAACAATGTTTTACGAAAGAAAGGATAATTCCAAAAGTGACAACTGAAAATTCAGGCTTTAACCCTTTCTTTAATGTTCACTACTTAATTTTAAAAATTACTAAACTAATTTTTAAAATGGCTTTTAGACACATAGTTGATCATAAATATTCAAAAAATAAAAAAAATTAGCATTCTTCTTTTGCGAGAAATTTTTGGTTTGAAACATCTATAAGTTAACCTCATTAAATTCAAATAATATTAAATTAAACAAATAAAACACTTTGTAAGTAAACATTATCGCCTACAAAAACTCGTAAATGTTTCAGGTGAAAATAGTCCAGCTCTTCATTAAATGGGGAAAAAAAAAAAAAAAAAAAAAACTAGACATGAATGCATCATCAAAGCAGCAATTCGCACTCGCGCACACTAAGAAACTTCAAGTGACTTATGCATTTAGCTTCCTTTGAAGCATTATTTGTTAAATTTTTGAATATAGTGCTGCTATCTACCGAACTGTAAAGGAACAAAAATTTAAAACCTGATTAAAACAAGAGGGAAATGTTAAAAAATTTTTAAATTATGTCAAATGTTTGGTTTCGCTGCGAAACCAATGGATGTTAAAGGGTTAAAACGAATCGTGGTGAGCAATTTTCAGTGATAAAAAATTTAATAATTGCAAAAAATAATTAACTCTGGTGTTCCATCCGTTAATGTAATGTCTTCAGAATGTAATTTTGTTTCGTGAAATATGTTCAGAAATAAATTAGCTGAAAAGTGCGGTATGGTTTGCGCTATCTATCGGGCGATATTCATTAACATAAATCCCTTATACCACTTTGCATATCTGTAACATAGACAAAAAGTGAGTAACATTTTATTTCCATAGTAAACTTTGAAAAGACTATTTTATTGGTTGCTGTTATTCCTTAACAATTTCATTTGCAGTTGACACCGTTTGTAAAAATTCCCAATAGATAGCGTTACTAAGTTATGTTTTGATATCAAAGTTTAATTTTTCAAGGAAAGATTCAAACGTACTACCCAAAATGTAGAGTTTACATGGACGAAATTTGAGAAATGAGGTTTTAGATTTTATTTTTTTTTAAATAACAAATTTAGCTGTTTTAAAATTTCTAAATGAATTAAAGTCTTTACTATTCCAATTATGTCAGTTTGAATGTTGCCGCCTATACCATTTTTTTTTTTTTTTTTTTTTTTTTTTTTTTAAATAAATGTTTAATTTTGTTTCACAATATATAATGCTTCAGACAATTATTTTAACACGCAAGTAAATATTTTATTTATTTATTATATTTTTTTTTATAGTCATTGTCATGTTAAAATTTTCTATGCATTCTTAAGAATAACTTTATTTAAGACATAGAAATGACGTATTTTCATCTTACTTTTATTCCACGCGTTATAAATTTGCATTGCAGATATACAATTCTTTTAATATTAATTTTTGTATTCCGTCCTTTTCTCCCCATTTGTATTTGTGCATTAGATATTTTATTCAGAATAACTGCAATGTTATATAGAATACGATAATAAGCTTTATACACACACACATATATATATTTTAATACAGATCTACATTCTTTGATGGATTCGAAAAAAATTTGGAATACATTTCTCAGCACCTGAAAGATGTCACTAAGTTATTGAAAAGTAGCTCACGAAGGGTAAATTCTGTGAAATTCGGAACCACTTGTGTGTTGTGTGAAAAACTACATTTGTTATGAAAATTCCAGTTCATATTGACTAAGCCACTAAGTAGTTTTTTACCCCCTAATAGGTTTGATACGAGATAAAATGATGGGTTTTCTGTGCGCTTCAGCATGAATTAGACATGAAATTTATTTATTTAGGTTTATATTTATTAAGCTATTATAAAGTTGCTCAACGTTCTTGAAAATATGGGTAAAGAGGCGATCTGCAGGGCAAATTTAAAAGCATATAAAACAGAGTCGTAAATTGTATATTTTTAAATTTCATTGATGAAGCATCCTCCGGTTAATGAGGATGGTGAGAGAAGCGATAGAAATAATGGGATGCGGGTGGGGAAGAACGTGGATATAGGGGGAAGAACGTGGAGAGTATAACAAATAACCATGTTGTATTATCGCCACGTCATTAACAAATGTCTAAAAATCACATACACGGACGGCAAAGTTGTCAGCTAAAATACTTTTAACGCCTCCCCCCCCTTTTTTTTTTCTGTTTATACTTTTAGAAATTTGAAAATATATTTACAAAATATTGTTACAAAATTGTAAATAAGTGTTTATTTTTGTATAAATTCTTTTAAAGAGGCTTAGTAAGTTGATAAAGTGCTAATTTTGTGCATTTTTAGTCGTTTTAGCGTTGAAATAGCCTTATTTTCCCTTAAAAACGCATTAAAAAGCCCCAATAAGGCAGGTAATGGATTTGGCGCCAAATTTGGCGACTTTCTCACCATGGCGATTTTTTTGGCGACCTTGGCGAGAAAATCCTTATTAGGGATATACCAAATATGGGAGCTCTAATCCTATTGGCTGATGAGACATGGAGATTTCTGGAACGTTCCACGCTTTTCTACAGGGGTATTATAAGAGCGCTTTCCCGCCAAGGCCAGTCAGTTCAGTTCAGTTTTCAGCCGGCTTCGCTAGTGCTTGCATTGCTCTTAAGCCTCTTTGAGAGAGACTTGCTTCAAGTGTTATTGCTATACAGTTTGTACTGTGGATTTGCTATTGACAGCTGTTGTTTAAGCTGTGATTACTGCTTGAATTGAAGCTGATACTTGGTTTATTGACCTGTATTTTTCTGGAACTTTCTGTGAATAAATTACTGAATTTTTGTAAGTTTTGCCTTTCATTCTCGGACAACTCACGAACCCCCCCCAACTACGCAACAATACATAATTTTTTTTTTTTTTTTTTTTTCAAAATAAAGTCCACGCATTTTTAAAAGTAAGCTTTAATTCCGATTTTCTATGTTTGGGCAAACGTCCTTTATAGTTTAATAGTCTATTTTAAAATCCTAGAATAATAACTTTCGCTTAATACATTAATACTAACCGCACGTAAAATTTACTCTCCATATTTAAAAATACATTTATGGGATATTTTAAGAATTTAAACAATAGCATGCATTTATAATATATTCAGGTATTAGTGTGCACAGTTTTCCCGCATTTCTTCACTGTGTGAGTAAAAATTTTACTTAGGTTAATATTCTAGGGTTTTTTCTATAGCAGTTTTGGATAAGTCCGCTATATTGAATTGTTTTATTTACTCTGCACTCGTGCTTACTTTTTCTGGCGGATGAAGCATTGTCCATAATTATTTTGGCCGGAAACAACTTGTGTTTCTGCAGTTATTGGAATTCACGTTCTCAGTCTTCTACACCCAGCTTTTCGGTATATTTTAGTTATTAAAAATTGGTCTTGCATAATTTATACGATTAAACTAATAAATGAACGTAACTTCTTTAACCTTTGCGGGAATTAATATTAATTACATGAAAACAAAATTTGTGTTTAAAACGTTAATGTTAAGGATTTTTTGCGAAAACGTAGAGATACTATGTAAAAAAAGAATAGATATATATGATAAATGTTTACAAGTAAATCTGTATGATTGTTTACTATTTTATATTTTTGGACCACTAAATCATAAAGTGGACGTTTTTGGTCCACTAAATTTTAATTGCTGGTATGAACTCTACAACACTTACAAAACATACTACCACATTAATAGTACTCATGTAATATTTCACGAATATAGCTAAAAGCCATTTCATTCCTTAGTACCTTTAACCCCCCCCCCTTCCCCACTGCACCATTTAAGAAGTTCTTTCAAGATTTTAATGGAGCAGAAACAATTTAGCTCGCTATTGCGAAAATTCATTCACAAAAACATGAACGTGTTCAGGAAGCATGTTTGAGATATGGCTATCGTCTATTTATTCCCACTCCTTCGACATGCATTTCATAGAATAGGTTTTATAGATTAATTGCTTGCATGCTTCTATGATTTCTTAAAGTACTACACACGAATCTGCCATGGGCATATTTGGGGAGCAAACATTTAAACCGTGTTTTCTCCTTCGGATACAATTTATCAGACAACACAAACTAATTAACAAAAAAAAAAAAATAAATAAATAAAAAATAAACTTAAAACCTAATATTATCGTTTGTTTAGATGTATTACTAGATACTAAGAAAGTATGTAGACATATGTAGGAAGATATGTAGGTACAGTGGCGTATCCAGTATTTTTCCAAGGGGAGGGGGGGTTCGTCCTTCCGAATTTTTAATTAAGTTTAATTAAGTTTATTTAAGTTTAATTAAGTTTATTTTTAATTAATTTTAACAATCTTTTAAAATATCATAATTACTTGCCGAAAATAAGAGTAAGAAAATGAAAAATAGTAAAACAAACTCACCAATTAGAAGATCAAACTAAAAAATCTTTAATTAGCGACGAATAACGTATAGCCTGTACAAACTGCTACACAAAACATAAAATTCAATACATAGTTACGCAAAATATTTCATTGAATTTTCTTATTTACAGAGCGAAGTCTAATCGACGAGAAGTTTTCGCTAGTTCATTTAAAATGTCTTCTACTGTTGGGGTGTTGTTTGGGTCACCCCTTCCCCATATGGTCGACCCCTCGTCCTTGAGTATGAACTCGTGAAGGTGAAATCCTTCCAGAGAATTGTTTTCAGGGGAAACATGTTTCGCGCCGCACAAATGAAGTGGTTTAGTTATTTTCAGGAGTGTTTATCGCAGAGTAATGAAAAAAAAAGTCAATTTTAAACCTCTTCGTAGAAAAAAATATTCTACGCTTGCCATACATTTTTTTCCGCCTGAAATGTGAAAAGAAAATGTAAGGAACAGCCTAATTTTTCTTATCATACATTTTGTCAAGGGGGGGGGGGTAACCCCCCCCCCTGCATACGCCACTGTGTAGGCACCATTTTTACGTTAAGTTTAAAGAAAAATCACTAACTCAATTTTTTTTTTTTTATTATTAATGGAGAAAACATGGTTTGAATGTTTGCTCCTCATTTATGCTTCAAAATAAAGATACAAATAAATAAATAAATAAAAAATAAAATAGTATTGAGAAAACATTTCAGCAAATAACTGCAAAAAAGTGTTTCCAAATTTTAAAATGTAATGTTCATCAGATTGATTATTAATACTTTATTTTAATTTTAACGTTTGGACAGGGAAGACCGACCGATTAAGGCGTGAGGAATAAAGCGGTCCTAAGTTATTGGTGGAACTGCATCCTCAGAAAGTGAAAATAAGATACGTTTTATGCATATTAATTTATATGTGCATATAATTAATCCGTATTCAGGTGGCAATCGGAAAAATAATAAAAAAAACAAATCTGAATTACACATCAAATTTCCAAAACATTATTTCACTTATATATGCCGTATCCCAGCAAGAAAGAGCGACAAAAAAATGCAGCATTTGAGAAAAATCAATTTAAAGATAACGAGAAACCATTGACTAGCCGGCAATAAAATTGACAACTGGTTCTCAGGTTGATAAATTGCGAGATGCAGCGTTTTCCGTGCACGTTAGGACACTCCGAATACATTTTTCAATAATAAACTCAAATTTCCCATTTTTTCACTCTTTTTGCCAGGATGCGATTTAATTTAATATTCAGCATTTTGATTGGACAGGCTTGAGGGGAAGATGAATAAATTTATCCTCCTCAGTCACCAGTGGAAGGGGGGGGGGGAGGTTGGAATCCGTAGAGGGAAAATAATGTTTATTGTGTATAAGACTAACTTTATTCAAAGGAGTAATTCCGAGTTTTAAAAACATCTGAACATCACAATTTTATATATACACATGTATTTTTCATGCACATTATATGTGTGTACAAACATAATCTGTGAAGGTTCTCCTTCGTAATTTCGAATATCAGCTTATTTATGTAAGTGTTTTATTATACATCAGAGGAAAGCTATTTTTAATAAATTTTAAAGAACTTTTTTTTTTCTCTCTCTTTAGAACAGACGGCTTTAAAATTTTCTGAACAGAATTTTTCTTTTCTGTGTATTATAACAAAAAGTAGCAGGCTACGCCCGTTTCGTTGGTCACTATTTTTAAATGAATCGCTGTAATTAATGAATTCTCAAAATTACATTCAATTTTTATCATGTGGAAAAAAGGGAAAAAAAAAAAAAATCTGATTGGGAAAAGTGTCACACCGGGTCCCGCGCTGCTATTGTGCGTTGCATCTATATTACCGTAAGGGAAAAATATAAAATACAAAAAAAAATTCTCTCATCGGTGGAATAATCGGTCCGGGCCCCCACTGCCTGCGGCGCACGTGTTCCCGCTCCTCCTAATTATTTTGCACTTTCAAAAATATCCGCAATCGTTTTCTCGGGCTTTTAAACTTAGTAATACTAATTCCCAACGTTCTATCTGAATTTATTTTTGCCCCTGCGCCCGCCACCCTTCCCATTCCTCGTTACAATTCTACAATTTCGAAAGTATCCGCAATCGATTTATCGGGCTTTAAAACCTAATACTAATTTTCAACGCGCTAACTCTTATTTCTATATTTTTGCCTTTCGCCCCCCCCCCTTCCCGTTTATCCTAATAATTCTTCCCTTTGAAAATATTTGCATTCGATTTGTAGGTAACTGTACAAGACATTAAGTAAATTATATAAGAAATTATACACTGTTATTTTGAAATTATGTAATAGGGATCATGACGTAAAAGGACGTATAAATGAAAAAACGTATAATCGAAATTTTAATAACACTTTAAATACTACAAATTTAATGACACCTGATTTAAGCAAAATGTATATGAAAATACTAATTAATAAAGTTTCTTAACCCTTTGCGGCGCAAGACAATTCGAATCATTTAAATTATACTGCCACCGAAATTCATGAACTAAATTAAACTGAAAGAAATTTTTAATTTTAAGGTTAAAAAAACCGGCCTTTCCTGCTATGTTATACACATAAATTTTTGCTAAAAAAATTCCGGGATAAATTTTTGCAGCTGGATCTTAAATTTTGCGTCCTCGCAGCGAGGACAGCGCGCGTTAAGGGGTTAAGTTAGTAAATGTATATTATACATTTTTTAAGACCAAAAAAAAAAAAAAAAAAAAAAAAAAAAAAAAGATTATAAAAAGATAAAAGATTATAAAAAAAATTATATTAATGCATGACTGGTAGTAATTATATATCATATATTGAGTATTATATTGCATTTCTTAAGAACGATATGAACACATTTTGAATATTAATTATATATATTGCCTATTTTTAATAATAAGCATACGATTTATGTCCATACGGATAGTTATTTAATAACATTAAAAATCTTTAATATTCGTCTGATTTGCTGATTGTCTACGAGTATTAAAAATTGTACTGTGAATTCAGCTGATTCGTTGATCAGTATTCTTCGCTCTTTTGTGTTTCTCCATTTAAGATGCTTTCTAGGAAAAATGTCTTATTTAGAATGGAAAATAATGACAAGTCGAGAAATTTTGCGAATCTTACAAGGAAACATTCAAAAAAGGTGTCATCTTCAAAAAGTATTGAAAAAAAAATGTGATTCTACTCTTCATAAAACACCAGAAAATGAAAAAAGTATCGGCTGAAATGAATTACAGCGACCACAAAAAATTATCAAAATTAAGCATATTTGGCGATTTAGCGCTGTTAGGCAATACGTTTGCTAGCACCGAGACTGCCGGGTACGAACAGAACCGTGTTTTGCTTTTCCGCCAAGTACTCAAAATCAATCGTCTAGCAGTGTGAAATCGCCAAATATGCTCAATTTTGATAATTTTTTGTGGTCGCTGTAATTCATTTCAGCCGATAATTTTTTCATTTTCTGGTGTTTTATGAAGAGTAGAATCATATTTTTTTCAATACTTTTTGAAGATGACACCTTTTTTATGTTTCCTTGTTAGTTAAGTGGAAAAGACGTATAACCGATATTAGCGGCGTATAAACGAAGAATTTTTACATTGAAATGAATAGGAATGAATCGGGACTTCACTAAAAGGACGTATAAATGTAAAAGACGTATAAACGGTACTTTACTGTATTATGAATAAAATTTATAGAATATGTAATTATATAATAATTAAAATATCGTTAAAAAGAAACATTTTTGTAGACTTGCAGTTTTTGAACAATATACAAGACTATTATACAAAAGTTATTGTATGGTTTTAATTTAAAAGCAAAGTGATAAAAAAAATTTTCCTCCTCTATAATGAAAGAAATTTATTTTAATGCATCATTACAAATGTAAAAATATGTTTGATGATTAAATTATGTAATGGGTCAGGGGTGCAAGAGTTTCAGTATCAAAATAAAACACTCACCAGCGCTACTTATCAATAATTTCTATTATGATCGATCGCAATAAATTAAATCTCAAATATGAAACAAATTATTGATAAAAATACGCTGGTGTAAGTTTTCCGTACTGAGACGGAAACTCTTGCACCCCTGTAATGGGTAAACACAGTTAGAAAGTGTTTAAATTCGATGCTAACTGCATTCTTTTTATTTTCCGAACATACTACGTAAGGAAAGTATTGTAATCATGATTTGCGCGAATGAACACAACATCTGAACACCTATTGGAATGAGCTTAAGTTGGTAAGAATGTTATAGGTCACCATAGCACGAATTGCGTAGGTCTGTGAATTTAGCATTTTTTCCCCCCTTTAATAACAGAGGCAAAAAATTCTGTATCATGGTTTACGGGTTGAAATAATTTAAAGTGCGATAGCATCTAAATGTCTTATTCATATGAACTGAAAATTTATGTACTCGTTATAGGTCCCCGTCGCATGAACTGTATGGAGATTGGTAAATCTAGCACTTATAGATTTTTACAGGGACACAATAAAAATTCTTTATCATTATGAACTAGAAGTTCAAATCATTTGAAGTGCAATGGCGTTAAACGACTTACTCGATTGAGCTGAGTAAAGTCATTCTAGATTTCTTTTTTTCCCAGTGACTAGTTTATGTTATGTTATGTTTGGACTAAAACGCTGACGGAAATAGATGACACCCAAAAACGCTAAAAAGTAATCAACAAAATTATCCTATGTTTTATTATTCCAAAAAACTATTTTAAAACATAGTAGCTGACGTATATAGTAAAAGGAAAAAAAAAAAAAAATCTTTACAAGGTTCTAAAATAAAGAACGTGTCATACAAAAACGGCATTATTTCCACATCCTTTAAAAGTCATTACGATCACGTAAGATTTAAAATACAACAATACACCCGATATTAAAGAGTTGACATTGGCGAATTCGTCAAACTTTGAAAGGGCTGGGCATTCTGCCAGATTTGTGTCGCATTCATCAAAGAATTCCACAGCGTTACGATAATGACGCGTAAAAAAAGTTCACAATGAAATCCTGACAAGTTATTAAAGAAAATAATAAAGTCCATCAGTGTTGAATAAAAATGGTTTTCCCTATTATGCTTGATGTATTGCGATTTACTTCATTATCAAAGAACACATTTGAACAGGTGACAGAGAGAGGGAGATAGTAAATAAGACATTTTAATTTAGTTCCAGAAGGAACTAAATTAAAATGTCTTATTTACTTCACTTTTAAGGGAACTGGAGTTCCCTTTAAACTCCGGTTCCTACAGCATGTTTACCATTGAAAATGATAGCTTTGTATACTGGGACTCCAAAGAATTCGAATACATAACGGTCTATAGGAGACCTACAACAATATTCTTCGACCAGATTTCATGAAACCATGGAAGCATCTGCGTAAGTGCTAACTCAACGAGTCCAATGCTAAAATAGGGGTAATCATCTGACTCACAGAAAATGAGCAATAACAGACACAGAGCACGGAATTACTTGACGTTTCCCAAATTTCAAACTGTCGGTCAAGCTGACATCCCTCCAACATTTTGGACGCGTCCTCACTGCTAGTTTTAACCTTTTACAGGCTGAATTTAGATCCAGGTATATTTTTTATTAGTTTTTTTGCATATTTTACCTTATAATGCTTTAGTTAAGGGATATTAATCATTTAAATGAAAATAAATATATATATATATATATATAATAATTATCAATAATTATTAATCATATTATTAATCATATTAATTATTAATCATAATTATTAATATCAATAATTATTAGATTATTAAGATTAATATTATAGGTTATTAATATCATCCGTTTAATATTATCAAATTTGATGTTTTTTTTTTTTTTTTTTTTTTTTTTTTTTTTTTAAATACCAACTGATTTTCAGAAGCATCGGATACTTTCAAACTTTTATGCATTTCTTTGAGTTGTATAAAATATGAATATAAAATTTGTTTCTGTAAACAAAAATATGAAAATGATCAATTTTAAGATATTTTGTACAGTTACCAACTAATGTTAAGAATGTTTCTTCTATTCTAAAAAATCAATCATATTTTAAAATATGTCTGCTAGTTTTTTCAAGTCAGTATTGGTGGAATTAAATTTTTTAAATAAGTTTTAATTTGATGTTCCCAATTGGGAACATTGGCCTGTAAACGGTTAAGATATGTGGTTGCACTGTAGCTGATGCACAAAAAACAAACATACGTGATTCAAATACATAAAAGCATATTTTCACCTAACATACGGCATGATTGGCATTAACCACCTGACCGTCTTGAGAAAGGGCAAAAATTATGGTATTTTTATTTTACTCCTCCTAAAAAGTACTAAGAAAGGTGGCTTTTAATCATCTTGACATTAAAAAAAAATATATATCGAAGGCAAACTTCGTGATCATTATTACATGTCTTTCACAATTTAATTATAAAATTTCTGCTTGTACGAGTATTAAGTAATTTATAAATGTATTGCAGAATAAAAAACAGCTTAGCGAATAGATATATCCGATCGCGATTGTCAGAAAGTTGATTAGTTTACAGGACCACACAAAAGTACTCAAGATGCATTATGGGAGTAAGTGAAAACTACTTTAAGTGCACTTTTAGAATTTTTTTTCTTTAAAACGTACTAACTTTTTACTTTTTAATATATAGCGCGCAAACTTTTGATATACAGCGTATATATATATATATATATATATTATATAAAACTTTTAATAGGGTACGTGCTCCACTGATTGGCATGCTCCAGAAATTGACATCTATCCCGAAATAAAGAAAAATAAAATCATATTTTACATATTAGAATTTTAACATTTTATGTCAAACACTGGAGCACAGGGTGCTAATAGCTGGTAAAATGAATAACTAGCAGTCTCAAATACTGGAACATAGGGGGCCAATTACTGATAAAATGAAAAACTGGCAGTGTCAATTACTGAAACATTGAGTGGGTGTCAAATAAAAATTCATTAAAAAAAAAAAAAATGTTATCAAATGCATATATGTTTAACATATATGTGGAAATATTTTACATATAACACATATATAACTTTCATGCCATATGTACTAACTTAAGATTTCTAAAAATATTTTTCTGGCGACTAAAACATTAAAAACATCAGAGATTGCTCTAAAAGTGTCAATCACTGGTGCACTTACCCTATATGCATACTTTTTAATATATAGCGTAATTTTTAGACGATATACAGAACTAGACTACGCAGAAATAATCTATCTGATGCATTTTCTTTAAAAGTAAAAAGGTACTAAGATAATCTATGGACATTTTTGCTCTATAATTAAAAACAAAATGAATTCTAAGGTGTCACAAAAGTTAAACATATAGATGTAACCGGCAAATACAGTTGGAAAATTTTTTATCTTTACGAACTGATTTTTCTTTCTTGTTAAATTTGAAACATTAAGAATACATTTTTCGATTTAAAAAAAAAAATGTGGATTTTGAAGAGATTTATAAAATAATCCAAACACTTTTTTGCTCAACTTCAGTTTTTGAAAATTTCGTGAAAATAAATAAAAAATAAATAAAATAAACAAAATAAAAGCTTTCAATAAGATAATCCTTTTCTGCACAAAATTATGCATAAGTACCAAGATTTAGTGTATTGAGTAGACATGAAATCTGACTGAAAATAGCAACGTTGCTGCTTTCATGCAGCACTCGTACCTTTAATTTTCTCCTGGTGAAATATTTCATTTAATTATTTTGATCCGAAATACTTTTTCAACTGTTTCTTTAATTTCGGAGTATTATGTTCATTTAAGTACGAAATTTTTACTCTTCATTTTTCCTAGCAAATGAGAAATTTATATTAGTTAACGAAAATTTGTTACAGCAAAATACGTTTTCATTTGAAATTATCCGAGTCCGCAATAAATGTGGATCGACCGTATCGGCTAATTATTCTTTGACAGTCACACCTTATTCCTTCTCAAAAGAAATATAATCGTAATATAAGAATAGCCCGCTCTATGGCTTGTGACATACCTGCACTTAGAATAGCTCAAAAACCTGTAGATTTTGTTACTCTCTGTTAAGATTTTATAAATAAAAGAATCATCCGCGAACGTTCATGGTCAAAAGTTCATTTGAGCTATTTGACCAAAGCGAAGTTTCTAAAAACGTGATAAACCAGCGATCATCAGCTGCACGTGCGCACGTGATTTGCAGCTAGAGGGAATTATGGTCGTTTTCATTATGTCACTTACCTCGGAGCTAAAAGTTCCAGAGTTATTTATTTTTTATAAACGTATAAAGCAAAAGAGCAGCTGTAGGTCGATGACATAAGAACATTTTAACGACTTGTACATTTACGTAATATTATTGGAATGAAGAAAAACAATGAAATTCCACCACACTGAGAAACTGCCTTTAATTCAAATGAAATGCCAACATATCTCATCGCGGTCAAAAAAAAAATCAAAGAAACATTAAATTCATTTTTTTTTACTTATTTTTATTTCATTTCCTAATTCAAAATTATTTAATTTTTTTTTTTTTCGATAGTGTTTGTTTCGATACTGATTACTATTAATTTTCTTTTCTTACTGATACTTGTTCATCTTTAATTCTAATCTACCTCATTTATACCATATGAAATTAGCAGGATGTAAATAATAACACATGACTAAATATCATCGAAAACAAAAACATTTTCGATTAAGATAAAACGAAGTTTTTTAATCTCTTTCTCTCTCTCACATACATATATATGTAAGTTTGTCAGTGAATCTTTCTCTAGATTTTTTGGCTTGCTCTATGCAAAGTTACATATTTCAACGAATCGCTACAAAAACTGGTACATTTATCAATCATGAGAAAATCTAGCTAATGCTCACGTTAGAGCTATGTGGTAGGAAATTGACGACGTTTTGGGATCCATCTGTAGGCGTGGTCCGGAGACATGCCATGCAATTTCGATCCTCCATGGAGAAGAATGGATTCCAACAAAAAATTATTATCAACAACCAAGTTTTTTTTTTTTTTTTTTTTTTTTTTTAAGAAAGCTTTGACAGAAACAGCATTTAAAAATTACTAAAATTATTTTTGTGCCCCTAGATAGAGGTGCCCTAGGCCGAGGCCTAGTCAGCCTGTGCGATAATCAGGTCCTGAGCACAGAATTTCGTAAAAGAGCTCGGGGGGGGGGGGGGGGAGTGAGAAGGAAAAAACTGCTTACTTATATAAATCTCAATATAAATCTTAAAAAAAAAAAAAAGTGCAATTATCTAAAAGTGAATCTAGAAGCAAGTCGAGCACGGCTAACTTTCGCTAGAAAGTTACAAAAATTGATAGATTTACAACTTCTCAAATAGCTATGCATGTTCCATGCTTCATTTCTTTTTCTATTATATGCGTAGTTCTCTTTAAACACATATTGGGGAAGGAAAAAAAAAATGCAAACGAAAGCTTAGAAGATGCTTCACTGCTGACAACACAAAATCCATAACATTTTATTGGCTTTATATTATTATCGCCAAGTCTAGCCCATCTCTTAAACCTATCATCTGTTCAACCAATAGAACGGCTCCCAAGAGCAATGATGTACAACGGTAACACATCGAGAAATATGATATACGAACATTTAATGTGTCATGCTGGAAAAAAGTTTGACTTTCTCATAAATTATAGTTCAGAGTTTTTCTCATCCAAAGCCATTAAAAGTCTGAGGAAAATTTGATGAAGTGATCATAAAGAAAATATAATTTTGCAATGATCTGAATAGCGTTTCTGTTTTTGGATATTACATAAATTTGATCAGTTTTTGCCTGCTAGCGATAGGTCTTTGAGAATAGCTTACTAAAAAAGGAAAAATTCACTCGGAGAACTTCAAAATCAGATCGATGAATGTGTATGCAAGCTTAATGATTAAAGCCTTCTGGAATGAAAAACTGAAAATTGTTAGTTATTTTGCATTTTTTGAAATGATTAATTTCAGCTAAAATATACATATTGCAATAATTTGCCCTAGAGAACTATGTTGAAAGAGGAAATATTTCAAGTTAATTCTACTATCTTAATTACTTAAATGTAATCTTCATTTGTTATGTTATTTCCGTTTTATTTGATTCTGCCCTTGTTATACACATAGTTTTCAGATATACATCTCCAAACTTTCACTTATAAAATTTTAAAATACGAGTTTAAAAATGTATAGTTCACGTACTTTTATCACCACACATCAGTGACGAATCCCAGGGGAGGCTTCAACGAAAGAAAAAATATTGACATTCACAAAAGTTAAAATTAAATTAAAACAATTTCACATTTGGAATGACTGAACAACATTTTCAGTAAAGTCATTTTAAGTAATTATCTGTCATAGTTCAATAAATAATCATCAGCTATCAAAAACCTCTTATAAAGTCCACCTCTATTTAAGGGCCACCGCCTACAAGGACCAATCTTTTTCGCTTCCACAATGCTCTAACAGGATTTAATACTGATTTACCCCGATTCAGTGCCCATGTACAAACGTATCGCTCTCTTATGTGTCACATTTTGCAACAGAACGTAATATTGTTTAACTCTTGATGTAAACTAACCACTTTTTGTATTTAACTCCTTTAAAAAGAACCCTCTTATTGAAGGATGTAGCCATAAAAAATTTCCAGCGGAAGATTCAAACTTTAGCATATAACGTTGAGAGTTAAAAGAAAGTATTTAATTCAAAGTTTTCAACAAATATATAGAATTTCAGGAAATGTTTGACACCCCCCTCCCCAAGCTACAGTCTTGATCTTATTCTTCTGTTTGTGAAATTCTATCAGATATTTATTATGAATATGTCGGCACTCGGCAAGAGAAAAGAAGCATTTAATACGACTTTTTAGTTGCCACACTGGCTTGTGTGGCACACATGTTCATAGCTGCCGACATTTTAATTAATATTCCGTAGTACTGTTAGTCTCCGCCTCCCTTTTAGTGCATATTGCTCTATTTTTAAGAAAATATGCTTACTTCCTCTATGTGTTTACCTTAAAACTAATTTCGTGGTTGGTTTATTTTTTGACCATGTCAATTGATTTTTTTTGGCCCATACTTGTGATTGCGCGTCTCCTCCCCCCTCCCCCCCTTACACACACACCTCTACTTCTTTCTCTTCCCATTTTAACCTTCCTCCATTTCTTTTTGCCTTATGTTGACACTGTGACCCGATAGAATAAACTTCGCTGTTACAGACCCTGTTAAAGTTTGCAGCAGGACCATGTGAAAGAACATTAATAGTTTAATACAATGTCAGATTCAGGCGAAAAGTTACGTGTCAATACATTTATTACTGCAGTCGACTTGCAAAAATTATTTTGAAGATTGTTAAAAATATTTTTGGAGGATTTTTTTTTTTTTTTTTCCTAAATATCAAAATGTAAAAAACAGCTTTTGAGAGAAATTCAGAATATTTGGCCGCTAAGGTACATTTATTGTCATTTCAGATTTAAAAAGCTTTCTCTATGTACTTACAATTTTCCTGTACCCTATTAGATTATTCAAAGCACAATATTCAAATTTCATGTATGTACGGGCCAATATTTGAATAATTTAACTGCTAGATTTCTAAAGCGAAATACAAACGTAATAGCAATTAAATTCAGATAGTAACAGTGTCAAATTCATATGAAACCATATTCAAAGTCGTGAACGTAATAAAATATTTACTGTGCAAAGACAATCCAAACTAAATCATACCAATGCAGATGAGTTTCTGCATTAAAGTACAATAAAAATCAACAGGCGAGGAATAAAAAGGACAATTGGTCCATGATGATGTCCGTATATTCGTGATGAAAACATTGGGTATAATTTATTTAATGCACTTTCATATGACGATGACCATGCGTGGATGGGTTTAACAATCGACTCAGGGTTTATATTATTTCTTAAGAGTACTTAGTATACATGGATGGGTAAATCCCAATTTTATATTAAGTCTTTAAATTGTACTTAGACAAAATAAATTTTATTTGTGCATAGCAATTGTCATATCTCAGGAAATTATCTAAATTTGTAATTATATGTAGTTTTTAACCTTTATAATGATTAGTTACGTCTAAAAGTCAATTGCTTAGACCAATAGGGGGGAAAAAAAAGTTACTTAAATGAAATGAGCAATTGTTATTTAAAGAAATAATTTTATATTATAACGGACGGTTATAATCAAACTTCTGCTATAAACTGTATCGTGCAGGATTGCCACCAAATTTGACATGTAGATGATTTCATGAGATGAACTCTAGGACGCAGCAGAAACAGTGCATATTATTTTAGGCTTTACATATTATTTAATGGCTTAAATATACTAATGAAATTTGTATTATTGTATCTAGATTGCGGTATTTGTTGCATCTTCTTAATGTATTTTCTTTGTAGATGCAAATTTTACAGATTTTGTGAATTGGTAATACTTCTTGCAAATATTCAGTTATGTCCAGAATTCCTGGATTGCATATAAATTTAGTTTTGTTGCAAACAGATACAGAAAGTTCTGCTACTCTGAACGCTGTAGGAAGTATAACATTTAATTAAAAAATTTGTACTCGGTGGTACTTTACATTAAACTGAAAATATAACAAAGAAAATCACTCGTTCACACACACACAGAAAATTTTTCGTGCTTTGTGAAAAAATTTATTTTATTTATTTATTTATTTATTTTTTTTTTTTGGGGGGGGGATAGGGGGGTATATTCTCAACAAAATATTTTTCAGAATTTTTGTGCGTACAGAGCGGATAAATAAAATATTTATAGATAATTTCCGATCCCATATGGATCATTCAGTATAATAAATTTACCATTTTCCCTGTGCAAAGCTCTACTATTTTTTTATTTTAGTAATTCGAGTGCTTCTGATCAATCGCCTACATTCCATACAATAGCTCTTCAGTTACAGCACCTAAAAAATTTTGAACATAATTTCTTTCTTTCTTTTTTTTTTCCTTTAAGAAATAGCATTTTAAGATACGCTCATAGTATGGACAAAATTTTTCACAGGGATATTGACTTTTTTCTCGAATATTTATTTTAGAAGAGACGCTCAGTAGCGGAATTTTCTGTATCAATCTGCAGCAAACCAAATTCTATCTACAATCCAGAAATGCTGGGCCAAGTCTGGTATCACAAGAAGTGTTAATTCATAAAGTATGTAAAATTTTCAGCTATAACTGAAATAAATTAAGGATACATACAAAAAGTACAGTAATCCAGAGACATAATTATAATTGCATTTTAAGTCTATTTCTAGACTTTCTGTTAAATTAGTCTGCAACGCTTTAAACAATATGCACCGCTTTCTGCCCCGCTGCTTTGCTTTTGCTACTGGGGAAGAGAGTAATATAAAAACAGTAATATAAACTGAAAACACAGCTGCGACACACGAACTGAAAAAAAATAATAAGTAACCGTAATCTAAATTTTGAGGAAAGTTTAACCTTAATTGGCAAACCGCTATTTAGAAATAATCTGAAAAGAAAAGTCTGACCTCTACGAGTATATTTTTTCACGTGTGGGAGGCTAACACACATTTAATTACATTTATACACAAAAACGAGATGTAAATTAGCTCATGTTACACATAAAACTCAAAGAAAGGTAAGGCACAATACACATCAGTACAGAAAAGCGTATCTATTAGGTTACAGTCTATGCATAGGAACAAAGAAAGATGAAAACAATAAGGACCAGACATACCAATTAAAAAAACAGAAGTGCGTTTAAAAAAACAGACGAGATATATGAAAAGGAAATAAAACAAGTTCAGGTCCACAGAACCTGGTTCAACGGTTACGGTCACGCGGTCACGGGAACAGCAATGAATTCTTGTTACGCCTTTTGATATAAGCCAGTATCAAGTGCATGACAATGAAATCAAGAATTTGAAGACCATGCAGATAAAACTTGGTTCAGTGACCACTGACAGTCATGTTTGTGGCTGTTAAAGCACCGAAAGAATTTAAATCGAATATTTATTCTTCAGCATAAAAAAGAAAAAGCAATTTAAGAAGGGACAGGATAGGATATAAATTATAAAATATTTTAAAGTACTCTCTGGAATCACAGTTAGCATTAAAAATTTTGCCGAGACTGGAAAGCACTATATTCTTGCAATCACAATATCAAAATTAAGTTCGTGGTCTATATCCACAATGTAAAGAAACTTAATTCTAAGTAGAGATAAGTTCAAAATTTGTAAAATCGCAATTTCGTATAAAATTTAACATTTGAACCTGCAAGACCATTTAATAATTGTTCATTGTCCGTTGTATTTCGATGAGGTAGACATCAAATTGAGAAAAGAAATAACAAAAATCTTCATTGAACAAATTAGAACGTTAGAAGTAGTAATGGAGCAAATGTAGTATTAGAAATTTTTTGTGTTTAATCTTAATAAACGCCTTTTATTTGTTGTGTGATTTTTTCGCTTAAATTTTTCTTCACTGTCCAATTCAGATGTCCTATCGTTTCTTATGGCTTTACATAAAAGCTGTTCTGCCACTTTAAGAGTTCGCATTACAGTTTATCAGAGTTTATACAGATATTAACCCGTTAACGTCCGAATTAATTTTGCAAAATATTATTAGCTGATTATTTCACTTTTAAATTAATATAGACAACTGACAGTAAAAATTATTAACTAAAACAATTCTTCTGTTTTAAATTTAAAGCCTATCCTCATTTATTGACGTTTAGTGTTCCAGCGAGAAAACTTAGAGATAGAAAAACTTTGAGATAACAGATTAATTTCCATTTATATATTGACAAAGATCTCGAAAGTAAAGTATTATAATATATATTATTATTCAACTTGATTTAAGTTAGTATACCTGCGCAAAAAGCAAATATATGTGTGACGAAGGAAAAATCATAAAATGACTAATTATGAAATAATTAATAGTAGGCACATAAAACTTTCAGGGATCATTTAGAGTGACGCTATAAGCTATCAATAAAAAAGCAGAAATCATTCCAAGAAACCACAAAAAATATAAGTGCCATTTCATTAGCTGTCCTCAAACGAGGACCCTGGGCGCTAACGGGTTAATTACGGCACGGTCCGAAATTTTGAGGCTTGGTATGACAAAAGTTCGGCGAAGACACGATCCGGCCCATTATTTATTTATTTGGCAATTATTGACCGGTCTGGGCAAAATCAATAAGAAACTGACAGATATAAAAAGAAATCCTCAAAATTCTATTATTAAAATCTTTCTTACAAGATATTTCACGTTATTATGCAATAATTTGTAAAAGTATAATTTTAAGAACTTTTAAAATGCCCAAGCAATATATTTATTATCTCGAATATTATATCATTTTAGAGTCATTGATTATATTTAGGGAAAACAGAGCGAACAAGCACATGAACATATACTTGCAATCAGACAAGCCGAAGTTATAAGAACTTTTCAACTATGTTGAATGAAACTTTAGAAAAAAAAACTTTTACATGACATAATGAACTATATAAAATGGAAACGTTATCATTTAGCTTTTTCAGTAATTGACGAGGAAAGCGGGAAAAAAATTCGCGACTCTACACGGTCCGGAGAACGTGCAATCCAGACCCGGACCGAATATATATAAAAATAAAGTCCTAGGAGGCCCAGCCGTAGTCTGATCTACGTCTGTGCAGATTTTTAATTTACTTAGTAATATACTAAAGAATTAGAAATTTTCAAACATTGTGCCTGGCTGTAAAGAAAATGAGTGCGAACGACAATCTATAGTTTTATCGAAAATAGGTTAATGGTACTATTAAGTTGCAACCAACACTGATAGACTATCCTACGATTCAATAATAGAGCCATGTCAAAGAGAATATAAAAAGTGGCAATCCTCATAAGACTCTTGGACGTTTTATAACAAGTACAGATATTTCTTTCATATATTATGTTTACTTTATCTAAAAAAGTATTAACTTTAGAGTTGTAATTTTTTTCTGTTGTAACATATGTAACGCTAGCATTTCATTTAAATAAAGCTATCAAAATTCAACTTATCAGATGATATAATCACAAAAATATTGCAGCTGGGAAAACTCACGAACTAGAACGAAAATTTAATAATTTTATTTGCAGAAGAGCAGACGTTTAGGCAAAAAAATATACCATACAAATTAACCCATATTTTAGATCACGATCATGCCAAATCGAGGCAGTTTCAGAACGTCATAGAAAGTTATAAAATAAGCTTTCGTCTAACTTTCATGAAAGAAAGAAAAAAGCCACCAATTTTAATACATGTTACTTTGCGGAAATTCTATGTACATCCAGATTAAATAGCCTACAATAAAAGAAAAATGCTTCAACGCTAATCTATTTTGCGGTGAATACTAATATGTATAATTTGGGAAAAAAAGTTTACAATTTTGATGAAACATTCTGAAACAGCGTATCAATTTTTCCAGGAACAAGTCAAAGTGTGTAAATGGCGGGAAAAGATTGGAAATTTATAGCATTAACATTGTCCAAAACACTTGTTTCCATAGTGGGTTACAACATTTAGCCCTGCAGAGGAAAAATTATCTGAAAGAATACAAGAAAAATTAAAAACGTATATATTAATAAATTCAGCATCGCACATTAATGATATAATAAAAAATATTGCAATAGTTTAAAATATTTTTGCTGTTTGCAAACTAACTTGATGCAGTATTTTACCAATAGTACAATTGTAAGTCTTGGATAGCCAAATTAAATGTTTGAAGCTAAAATCATGAAAGTAGTCACAACTACCATAAGAACTCGCAATTCATATATTTCCATTTAAGAGGTAATTTAATTTAGTGATTGTCATATTTATCATAAACAATGCTACATCACACAACTTTGTGGGAGAACCCCCCAAAATAACATTTATTGAATGCAGATCATTGACATGTTCCCGAAGAAAATTCTATTTCAATAAATAAAAAAAAAAAAAAAAAAAAAAAAAAATTGAGTTTTACCTAATAATTCAATCCACGAACTTACTGATTCAGTAGCAACGGGTATTCTGTTATGGACAATCATCAAATTGGGGGTCCGCCTACTGTATTTTCGGCTTCAGGAAGTATGGCTTGCTAAGCCTTTGAACCAAGTACACAAACAGATCATAACTACTGAAGTACAATTTTAACTTTTTAAAATAAAAGCCAATTTTCAAATAACTTAAAGTATGTACGATTCAGGAAGGTTACAGCACAAACAATTCTCAATCATGCAGCACGGAAGGCTTCAATTATCCCTAAAAAAAACCCACACCATTACATGTAGGTCAGTGACACGCGCATGCATAATTCAAAACTCATTTCCACACAAAAAAAGTAAAATTTGAGATACCAGAAAAAAATCACCCGAGCGTGTAAAAAAGCAAGAGGATGAGTACAAAATCCTGTCTAATCCCCTGTAATAACTAGTGGGAGACAAAATTGCGATTGTTAGAAAATGCATAGGTCAGTGGGGCGATTTTTCAGATGTTTTTCCTCCCTCCAGTCATGCTTACAGGCGAAAAGTGGAAACTTTCCCTGGAATTGGCGGAGAAAGAGTTTGGAAAGAATTTTGAAAATTTTTAAGTACGTAATTTAAGAAAAACATGGTTTTGGAAAGTGTCGGTGAACTGTTATTTAGGAAAACTATAAAGTGGTTAGCGTAGTAAATTTTAGTAAAGAAGGAAAATACGTATATGCTGCTTTTTTTTTTACATTCTTTTATAAAAAGGGAGGGGGGGGGGTCACTGTCTTTCACTGCACACTATGGCTTATTAGATCGTGACTTAACCTTAAGAAAATTCTGAACAACTACAACCCATGCCTGAACCGCGCTTCGATCCCGGCATCTGAAAGCTAGAACGCTAATCAGGGCCTGACTAACTTCATACAAGGCCCGGGGCAGTGTTGGGCATAATTGATTAAAAAGTAATCGAATTACAATTAAATTACAGTTAATTATTTTACTGTCAATCGATTAACAAGTAATTGATTACAAATAAATTGAATTATTACAAATAAATTTAATAAGTAATTCAATTTATTTGTAATCAATTACTTGTTAACCCGTTAGTAATCGCTAGTTGGTCGATTTGCCGCCCATCCTTCAGTGTTGCCAGATTTTTTTATTCAATAGCCACCAAGAATTTTTAGAAGTAGCATTTGATATACATAAAACGCGAATAAAATCGAAGGAACGTCGATCACATCACTGCTTAAAATTATTGGTGAGAGTTAAATAAAAAGTGCGCAATCTGTAATAGGTGGCGCTGTCTATAGCGACTACTAACGGGTTAATTGATTGAAAATAAAATACTGATAATTTAATTGTAATTCAATTGCAATTATTTTTTAATCACTTATGCCCAACACTGGTCCAGGGCACACATACTTTTGAGGCACCCCCCCCCCCCCCCCACTACTCTCGCACTGTGCATTAATCCACAAAAGTACATATACATATCAGCAAAGGTACCTGTATACGGGTCTAAAATGATAGAATTTTGCATTTTATGATGAAACGCAAAATGGCATTTTTAGGCCAGTTTTAGGGCTCTGCTATACAGGGTCGGGGCATGTGCCCCTGCGTTAATCACGCCGTCCGGCTACATATTAGCGATAGTATTGTTTTGGGGTCATATTGTCGAGACTGATTTTTTTGCTATATTTAAATGCTTCAGGTCACTTAAATCCAAAAATAAAGTTTCGAGCGGTTGATATATGTGCGCACGCATGTTTTATCAGTGTAACTCAAAAACAAATTAATTTAATAGTAATCCAAATTCTGTATTCTAAAATCTATCATATGGAAATGTTACTTGATAATTTATTGAAATCTGACAAATAGTTCGGTGGAGGGATATTTAAATGTATTCAAATACACCTATGGTGAAATTCGTTATTAGCACATTTTAACATATTTCAACTGCACAAAAAAAGTTTATTTTATAAAGCATGCTTCATAAAAGAGTATCAAAGAAATATGTCAAATATATATATATATATATTTGACATAACTAGTAGAGTGACAAAATATTGCGAGTGCCATATCAGATTCTTTTAATTTTACTCCCCTTGCCCTCTTTTTCATGCAGAGGCAATGACAATGAAAGTCAAAATTTTTGGCAAAAATTTTCTAAGTTTACTTTTTACGTTTTATTTTCTCCATCAAGGGTCAGCAGTTATAGATCACAATCAAGTAAATACTTAAAAATTGAAATAGCTTAAATACTTTGAAATAGCAGATTGATTGTAATTTGTTTAGAACAAAAATTAATACTAAAGTTTAAATTTATTATTTTTAGTATTCTACAATAACACTATTTACAAAGAGTTGGTTGTACGGTTTAAGGCCGATTGACTACGCGAGGGTTCTAGGCCGATAGGTGTAATGCCTTCCATGGGGGTCTTTATAAGGGGTCCTAGCCAGCATTTACGCGAGTTTCAGAGAAAACCACGGAAAACTCCGAACAGCTAGGTAAATGAGCGCGATCTGGGATCGAACACGGCACTTTCAATCTACCAGCTTTGAGCGTAGAACCGCTCGGCCACTGGTGGGCTTATTTATAAAGGGAATCTTTCTTTGGCGCAGAAATTTTTTTTTATAAATTAATACTTTAACAAGTATTAATTATAGCGTAATATAAAAATGGCAAATACAAAACTGTCAAAATTTATGCCTGTTTAACATTAAAAAAAATAAAACTTGCAAGCACATCTAATCAAGCCAATTTCACAAAATAGAAATTTCAAGTTTTTTTTAAGGCAAGGTTTTTTTTTTTTTTAAGTGTTGCTCCCCAAACGATTAAAAAGGAAAAATCCATTCCTTTCTCTCAGACAAAATAATTTACCGAATCCAGTGCAATCAGAAGCTAAAGTTTAATTGGGAAAAAATACAAATCATGAAGTTGAAAAATGTTACATGAATATAAATTCAACTTTGAATTACCAAACATTGTAAGAACCACAGTTAATAAGTGGCTAAATATAGTTCAGGAAGAATGTTTTTAAAAACTAATTTTCAATTTAAAGTACTCGTTTAATAAAGCAGCGCAATAGCAATGAGAATATCTTTAAATGTGGTTGGTTCTCAGAAAGATGTTAAGAGTTAACGTTTCATGATTAAAAAAAAATAAAAAATACAGAAATTAACGAACACCGTTTATAAGATTGTGTATCAACATTAGAGATTAGAACGCATAATCATCCAATTATAAAACCAAATGTCAACCTTCTACAGTGACTGTATGAGAATTTAGTCAGACGAGTGACTAAGGTTGAGAGAAATATGTCGTAAAATCATTTGTAAAATTATCAAGTTCGTATAATGTTTAAGGGGTTATATTTATAGGTTTCAAAATTAAAGAACTATTTTTTCCAATAGTATAATAATGTGTCTAGAATATTTTCTTAAAGTGTCAAATCAATCAGAGTAAAAGTTTAGGAGTGAGAGTTTCTAGGAATTTCCCTTATTTGGTTAGTTTTATTCCTACTTCGCTCTTTCCTGAAAGTCCTATTTTTGAATTTAGCGAACACTATGACAAAACCCTAATGTACCAATGCTATTGAAATTTTGCACACTTCTAAATAAAACTGGTAAAAATCCCCCCCCCTACCGATTACAACTTATTTTACAAGATTAATAAGAGAGATTAATAATTTTGCGAGATAAAATGTACCGAAAATTGTGCGGTTTTTGAATGCTGTTTTTTTTTTTTAAATCCTTCGCTCAAGTACGAACTATACTTGGGAAAAAAAAAAAAAAAAAAAAAAAAAAAACCTTCAGATTATTTATAGCTATTTTGAGTTATTCTGACCACCACGAAGATACTTCTGAAGTGTCTTAGAAAACCAGGTCGTCCCACCGACTGAAATTTCCAACTTTAAATGGAATTTATAGAATATTGTTTAAAATTGTGTATATATATTTGTACTGATAAGTATAAAGGATTCAAGTCCAAAAATGTCGATTTTGAGTTAAGTACATAGTCAGACTCAGGAAAAAATTCTCCATCGATTGGTATAAAGGATTTACATTTATGTCATTTAGTCTTTGAGAAAATCCATTGTTAAAACAAGATTCAAGTCAGAAATTTAGCATTAATCTTTGGTATAAAGTATTTAATTCAATTTTTTCCCTTTATTAAATGAAGATTGACAATCACTGAATGGTATAAAGCGTACTCGTATAAACCAACATAATCCCTTTTTCCTAATCGATTCTGCTGATTAGTTATTTTAATTTTATTTTTCGTCTCCTGAAAAATCAAGAATATGGACTTAAATCCTTTATACTTATCAGTACAGATATATGCTCAAAATTTTGAATAAAAAAAATTACATTCAAAAGCAACCTTCGAAACAAATGTAAATCCTTTAAAGCAAGTCCCATGAACTTTTTTTTCTCTGAGTACACTTTTTAAAAAGGTTTAAAAAACAGACGTTCAGTTTTTGAGGCAACGTCCAAAGAATTAGTTCCATTAGTTACTAACCGAAAGAGCAATTTACTTCGAAACAAACTTTCGTTAATTTTCACAGGCAGTTTGAGAAAAAGAAAAAAAAAAAAAACTTTTCAAGGAACAAAGAAGATGAACAGGTTAAAAGAATAAAATACACCTTTCATGTCAAGGTCAATGCAGGTTGGTGGTACACTGGCGACAGCGTGGCAGGTCTGCCAACGTTTTTTTTACACAACTTTCTTTGTATGACAATCGCGAGATCAGAATGGCTAATGACGAAGACGCATCAGTTATGCAACGGCCGAAGTTTTGAAGATTAACCGTTAAATATTGGAAGAACAGGAAAAGTTTAAAAAGATTGTTTTGGATCGTTAAAGTTTGAAAACACGTAAAAACTTTTGAACTTTATAATGATCGCAATATTTTTTTCCAGTACTTTGTCATTTTACGGATATTTGAAGAATTGAGTTCAGCAGCTGAAGCAGTTTTCTATGAGATTAGATTAATTGCTTTCATTATACATGTAAACATGCTGTAAAACGATGTCATACTACTAAGAAAAACAGATTGGCCCTTACAAGCAATACCTTTAGCTACGATAAATTTAGTCTGTCAGGCAAATTACTTAAGGACGAGATTGTTATTGTTTTAAAGATATTCTTAAAAACTACTTTAATCTTACCATATTGACACAGACATTTTTATACCGCATTGTAAAATAGATTATTTAAACTTGAAGGCTAAACTAGCAAGCAAAAACCTGTTAAAATTAACGTAAAATTAACGTTGTTAAAATTAATGTAAAACAAGTACAAGGTGTTTATGTTTCAATGCGCACCAAATTTCAAGTTATATGTATTAAATGAAATATCAAGAACTGAAAAATGAATAGTAGAATATAAGAAAGTTTGTTTTAATGAAGAACCATCAGTTTAACACCATGTTGCATCTCTGCAACATACCAAAAAGTCAAAGTTATTTCTACAGCAATCTTTGAAAGCTGATTTTATTGACTGTTGCTAATGGTCTTGCAACAGCAGAATCAACACAAAATGTTTATAAAATTCTCAACAGATGGCTATATTATGTGATGATTTCACGGCAAATTTTAATTTATGAAGAAAGAAATTCAGATGTAAATTTTTTAAATGTAAACAGTTTGCATAAAAGCAATTTGTGCGGGAAAAAAAAAAAAAAAGTCAACTTCCGATACAACAAAACTTGGAAATTTTTAAATTTTTCCATCTAAACTAAAAATTTTAATATTTCGAAAAAATTGTCATTTTGCACGATGTTTGAGGCATCCAATAAACACTTTGTCAGTAAAATTTTTTTGTATAATACTCTTAAAACTATTTATTGGGTTGTTCGGAAAGTAATTTCGTTTTTTCCTTCGAAAATGAAAGACGATTTTCTTATATTGTATAAATATTTTAATGAATTATATATTCTCCACTTTGATCGGTTTCTTAGCGATCTCACGAGTTGTTATTTGGCAGTTTTTCATAAATCAATACTTTATTTTGTCTTCATTAGCACAAACTGGTTTTCTAGAACGTTATGCATCTTCAACTCAAAATTGCCAGAACAAAATTTGGTAAACCAGTTTTGACAATAACGTTCTTTAAATAAATTTTCTGTGCACACATCGTATACTTTTTTTCCTTGTTTGAATAGTATTTTCGCATTTTTGATAGCAGAAACACAATATGCCGAAAATGTCGCTTCTGATTTTCTTTATTTGATAGGGCACCAATCAAAAACTATTGAGCAGAATAAAACGACCTTTTTCACAAGCAAGCCTTGCTATATCAGCTGTCACAATATGTAATGGCAATGCAACTTAAATGTGAAGAAGGTGTGAAAAAAATACAATTAAGTCCTCTGCTGAGAAAAACGAAATGACTTTCCGAACAACCCAATATATGCTTCAGATAACATTTAAGAAACTACATGCAATATCTACCGAGATGAACTGTACATACTAAGATGAGTTGCACATACGCAAATAGACCGTAATATAGGCACCCTAGAGAGAACTAGTGTAATGGATATTCGTAGCCTATGATATTAACTAAGTCGAAACGACAATTATCATTGAGATTAAATTTTTGCATACCTCAAAGCAAAATTTATATTTAACTTAAAGCTAATTTATCACCTCTTCATAGCTTTTTTTTTTTTTTTTTTTTTTTTTTTCCCCCTACCGAAAATTTAATCAGGTGAAAATCTTGATAGCCATATGGTATATCATCAATAAGTGATATTTAGAGAGTTTTTATTACATTTTAAGGCAAATTAAACATTTAAAATGAGGCGTTTTTCTATAAACAAATTTATCATAAAATTCAAAGACAGCAAAATCTTTTAAAAACTCAAAGGGTAGCCGCTGAAAAATTCCACCCCTGTTTAATAGAAATTAATATTTAACAGTTTTACACGATTAAAAACTTTATTAATATTTTTACAAATGAATAAATAGTAATAGTGGTGTTAAAAAAAAAAAAAAAAAAAAAAAAAAAAACTTGCAAGTTGTCACCTATGCCTTAGCATTCACGAACACAACAACTAACTGAATTTAAATAGAGATTATATATAAATTATTCGGTAAAATTCAATTGTATCAGATATTTATGTAATTTTAGAGTAAACATTATCAGTGTACAAGACTGTAGTAATTTGTGAATGGCTGAAACAGATTGTAGGTGCAAAGGCGAGTGGAAGAAAACTATCAAGGTATTTCATTCACATTTCTAATGAAAAATAAAACTATCGCAAAAAACTTATTAAAAGTCAAAATGTTGCCCAGTGACTATTTGATGCATTACTTAATAAATTCAAACAAACTAGTCATTTAGCATAAAATCTCCAAGAAAACTTTTTGCATAAAGAACATGTTAAATGGCCAGAATTATTAAAAATTTTTATGGCTTTTCAAACTTTTTTTTTTTTTTTTTTTTTTTTTTTTTTTTAAACAACCATTTATTTGTAAGTTGGCTAGTCAAAATGACTCCAAACAGAAAAACAAATTGTCCAAATGTTTGAAGAATCGGATTAAGACATAACACCAGATGAGCAAATGCAAAAAACTATAGTAAAGTTTAAAAATAATTATATTTTATTAATAGGTTGAATAGTATATTTTTGATTAACTTTTATGTCGATTCATAAATAGATGTATTCAGAGAAATGTTGACGACAAAAATTTGTTTTAATAGTGTTCCAATATGAATTTTGGTTAGAATAACAATAATTTTCAGGATCTTCAAAAATTCGAGCAAAAATATTGTTTATACAAAAAAAAAAAAAATGTTAGTAAAAGAACATACAAAATGTATATAAAATTTAAAAAGTCAAAATAGAAAATACAGAATTATACGACAAAAATCAATAAAACTGCATTAAATTGACAACATTTAAAATTTTTGACAGGCTGAGAAAAATTTGTGATAAACTCTTGATCGCTAATTTGTATATCTGTACAAATGGGTGTGACAGGCTAGATATATTTCTGGTGAATTCAGATCTATTCTTATAATTTTAAGCAAAGTTACGACAACAAACGAATCTAAAATTTGAAGAAAAAAATATATATATATTAGAGGTTCTTTATTACATATACACCCCTTAACCCTTAAATGCCTGATTATTTTTTAAATCAATTTAAAAATGTTTTATTCTTACCTCTATTAAATAAATCGCGGGAAAAACACTTGAAACAATCATACTTTAATTTAACTATGGTTTACAACTAAAAAACAATTTGTTGATAATCAGAAAATAAGAGACATTAGAGCTTCTATATTATTCTAATAATACTTTAGATGACAAAATTGGGTATGTTGCCGAAAATCAACACACGGCATTTAAGGGTTAAAACACCTTATGAAAAGTTTAACATCTAAAAATTTGACAAAAAATGCAACTTTTATTTTTTAAATATATTCCTATCCTATCCCTAATACTATCTACTTTAATCCGGTCAAATTAGTCTGTACGTACAGATATGACCGCAGAGCGATAAACTAAAAACTACACCCAACTCATTTTCTGTGAAACATTTTATAAAATGAAGCTGAAATACTTTGAAGTGTAAATTCAGAAATCTATTCATTTAACGGTAGTTGTAGCGTTTTAAACCTATCTCCCATCATGAAAACTTCAGCAGATAGTTTTATGCAAAGTGCAGTAAAATTGAATTATGGTGAAATATCGAATGAATGCAGTATATCACAATGTAACAGGTATAATTACCTAGAATTCCGAGGAAATCCAATTTAATATTTCAACAGACTGCGATGCAAGTGACGTGCAACTGTTTTATTACTCAATTATTGAGTACAGGTTTTCCCCAAAACCTGAATTTTCTCTACTTTTTGCTAAATATCACGTTTTTTTCTACAAATTCCAGAATATGATGAGAAACGTGATTTTTATAATTAGTTTGCTTTATTGACGACGTTAGCTAACATTTTTTATGTAATCTAGAAGGTCGATTGACGGAGGGTTTGAAAAATTCTGCCAATGTTGCACTAATTCGAAATTCCGTTTTTTAAAAATTATTTTAACTATAGTTGGTCTGCGCTCTCTTGGGACTATTTTTATACTCTTATTTCTAAATTTATTTTTCTTTTCCGGCACAAATTGATGAATATTAGTTTACATCGTATTCAAAAACAAGAGGCTTCGTCTTTTATATCATATTTGTATGTTTTTTGAAGTAGAAACTTCTCCAAGGAATATAAAATGACACCGTAATCATTTAATTTAAATTTTATAACCACGAATCTATATTAATTTTTTGTGACATAGTTAAATTGTACGTGTCATATTTAATCTATTATTTTCCCAAGTCATATTTAAATTCCGCATAGCAACGAAAATAACTCATAAAAATAGAAATAATTTTGTTTTGTTTAAAGCTTTGTTTTACGATTCTAGTTATAATTCTGGTTGATGAAGTTTTGTTTTCTGCGATTGTAAATATTACATACACAACACAAATAATTTAAAAATATATCTCTGTAATTAAACGAATAAATTTCGTATTTTTAATTTATTTGCATCATTGAATGAATTTAAAATCATGTAAATCATGGATAATTTTTACTTCCATTACCCTACTACAGTAGGTAAGGGAAGTATTGTATTCGGTCCAAAAATTCGATATCGAGATTTCATCTGATTTACACGTTTCCCCCGAGTCCAAAAAAGTGGTTTTCGGTAATTGGTCAGTGTGTGTGTATGTATGTAATCTTCTGGCTATCATATCGCCGAAACTAATAAAGACAACAAACAAACTACAAAACAACTACAAAACTTCAGAATTGAGACAGGTCTGTTGTACACATGAATTTCCCAAATTTTGGTGAAAATTGAAAAACCGGAAGTGGGTTCAGTAAGTCCCATCTCAAAAACGGCTCTAACGATTTTCTTCAAATTTGCTATATAAACACTATTAGATGTCCTTTCGAATGATATAGGTAGATGGTTAGTTCAGGGAAATTGATAGGCGTCCTGTATAAATAGCTCAATTTCAGGTCTCGCAAGCGCGATTCCTCAAAAACAGCTGCACGGATTTCTTTCAAACTCGCCATATTAACTCACGTTTAAATACCCTTTTTATGTAATTGTTTTCCGGTCAATGAGTTTTGGTAAACGTTGGTATCTCAAAAACGGCTCTAACAATTTTCTTGAAAATTATTATATAAATCCATTCCTTTGTTATGTATTACGTGCTTTTTAGAGGAAAATTAACAGTCATGCTGCTTAGGTAAGTCAGTTTTAGATCTCAGAAATTGGGTTTACAAAAAAATAACTACCTTAAAAAAAAAAAAAAAAAAAAAAAATTTAAGTTCCTACTATTTCTTCAGGTCTCTCATGTCTTCTGATCACATTATCTCCCAAAACTGTATATAATGCGTGTAATAGTGGGTGATGGAAGTCGTGTTGCTGTTTCACACCAGTCCCCCCCCCCCTTTATCTTAATTGTTGCGATTGTGAAATAAATTTTCCCGTTAAATTATCTTTTTTCATTCTTTTATTTAATTAAAATATGGCACAGACACACTGTTTTTTTTTTTTTTTTTTGTTTTTTTTTTAATTTATTTTTTATTCCAAATCAATGTATAGCTATGACATTTTACAAAGTTATATTCGGGAAACTAACTTTTATTCAGGATACCGAAAAAGAATATATAGACTAATTTATAGACGAGAAAATTTTCCAAAAGAATGTCAAAATCCAGCTTTTTCAAAAACCTGTCGTACATTAAAAATCACACAAGGAGTGATTAAAAGAAAGAATTCGTGCAAAAGTAAGAGCTGCATAAAATATTACAAGGAAAACTTAGATTATTAGTGATATTAACAAGTAAAAATCAATTTTAAGTATTTTTAGCCATTACAAAATTTTTATGTATTTTTCTACACAAATTTCTGAAATTGTACAGTGAAAATACAGAAGAATAATTTAAAATTATTTTTCCATGACAAATGCAAACGATTTTCCTTTCAGATGTATAACACTAAATGTCGAAAGAAAGTCAATTTTGTTGTCCATACAAGTGAAAAAAAAAAAAAAAAAAAAAAAAAAAATGCATATTTTAACTGAAGGTATAACAAATAAGTAAGTTTCATCAATTTGCAGTGCAATAGCTGCATATTTCAGTGATGACTGTGTAAACAAATATACATATTTAAGTAATTAAATGCGATAAAACTCAAATTATAACAATTAGACAAAAAAAAAAAAAAAAGATTAAATTTCTGAAGTAATTTTTTGTTCTCACATTATTTTTAAAAATCTGTTTCTGGGTAAGGGTGAGAGATTCTCACCCAGTTTTTATCTCTGATGAGAACTCTGGTTAATATCATTTAGCTCAAAAATATTTGTACGGATTTTTTTTTGGTTAATTGAACGATTTTTCTAGCTGATACCACGGTACATACACCATACATATAGGGTAGGTGCTCCAGTGATTGGCATGCTCCAGTAATCGACATCTATCCCGAAATAAGAAAAATAATAAAATCATATTTTACGTATAAGAATTTTATTATTTCATGTCAAACACTGGAGCATAGGGTGCTAATAACTGGTAAAATCAATAACTAGCAGTGTCAAACACTGGCACATAGGGGCCAATTACTGATAAAATGAAAAACTGGCAGTATTTATTACTGGAACATTCAGTGGATGTCAAAAAAAAAAAAAAAAAAATATCAAATGTATATATTTTAACATATGTGGTTCTGAATGTCTCATGCCGTATGTACTAACTTGAGATTTCTAAAAATATTTTCTGATGACTAGAACATTAAAAACATCAGAGATCGCTCTAAAAATACCAATCACTGGTGCACTTACCCTACGATAAAAATCTCAAAAAGAGGCCTTACAAATATAGGATTGGGGTAAATTTAATGGTATGCTGCAAAACAAGACTGCTTCACCACTATTCTCTCTCCCTATCGTCGCTGAAAGATAAAGAACGTGTTATTCTATGGGGAAATTTGTTTTATAGAATTCTATAAAACACAAGCGTTCTTCTACAAAGAACGTATTATTTTATGGGAAAATTTGTTTTATAGAATTACATTGCCGAATGCATATATTTTTAAATTCGGTTTTCTCATTCTGAAAAATTTCCACCGTTAAATTAGTACGTTTTCCAAAAATTGATTAAAAATTTTAAATCTTAACATTTTTTAAATTTAAAAATGCCGGAAAAAAAATCTATTTTTAGAAATTGAGTACTAATTTAACTTTAACGGCTGCGAATTTTCCGAATAGGAAACTGAATAATAATAAAAATTAGGTAATGAGTAATTATATAAACAAATTTCGCCATATAGTTCACATGGGATTCGGTTACCGGTGACTAATTGTTAAGAGTGAGTGGGGAGCCTTTAGTATTCCTATACATAATTTGTTAAAATTTCAACTTCAATGAACTCGAAATTTCCAAGTTAATACGCTGAAGGAAAAAGCAGTAATCTTCGGGTAAAACCACTGTATCAGAAAAGCGAGAACCAAAGATAATTTTAAAGCAAATCTTTTCTGTGTAACTATTTACAGAGTGCACACAAAATTCTACAAGTAAACAAGGCATTACTAAAACCTTCATAAGTCAGAAACCGCATTCGAAATTGCCCCCTTCGCTTCGCCGCTTAGAAAACTGGTTTTGTTTAAAAATCTGCATCAGAAATTAACAGAAACCTGTTTTGTTCTCAGGTACTTCATCTCGTCAGAAAGCTGTAACCCGAGGGGCCAGGAAGAGGAGAATAGTAAACTTAACTTTACACACTTCAGGACGTGCCCGAAATAAAGAGAAAAAGCTTTAATCTCTATTTTTGTTTTTTAACTTACACTATCAACAAAACCATGGAGCATATAACTCATTGAGTGTTAACTGCTACTTATTTTATTTTCACTGACGACTTTTTTAAAAATAGAACATCAAATAGCATGGCTTGATAATTTTGGGACAAATAAAAACAAGATATTTAAAGTCAATGGAAATACTGGGTTAAAAGGTGTGAAAGTATTTCGAAATAGACGATTCAGTAGTAGCACCAAAATTAAATTCCCCGACGGGGGGGGGGGGGGGGCACCACCTCCCCGACAGGGGGGCACTATATAGATAGAGTGTATTATATGCTGGGCCTGATTATTACACAGGCCGACAAGGCCTCGGCCACCTCTATCTAGAGGCACCAAAATAATTTTTAAATTTAAAAAATGCTATTTTTGGAAAAGATTTCCTTAAAAAAAATTAACCAAAAGTTAGCTAACGATAATAATTTTTAGTTGAAAGTAGGGATTTTTTAATATCTTTTAACCAATTATCCGATTAAATTAAAAAATACAACATTAGCTAGATTATGAAATATATCAGTTTTCGTGGAGATAGGTCGAATTATATAACATTTTACAGCGGACCAAAAAATCCAGATAAGTTTTCACTTGCAGACTTACAGTTATATAATACAAATTAAAGAACTTTGTATCATCCTAACGGAAAATATCTTTACATTTTCAGTAGTATTTGGTTATGTGTTCATATTTCCATACCCGCTGACTTCGTATGGTATGAATGAGGTAGATTAGGATTAAAGAAGAAAACAGTATTATAAAGAATACCTTGTAAAAAATTACATTTCTATGCAAGTGGATTCCAACAGTCATAGAAGAAAGGTTACCCCTGCACCAATAATAATAATAATAATAATTTGAGGTCTCGTTGCAAAAGAAGTTAAAACTAATATCTTATGAAGGTGATGCTTTAACTTTTTCACCAGCAGTCAAACTTTGTGCACAAATTAGATAAAAAAAAAAAAAACCTTTAATTTGCTCAAGAGTGGGAGGGGGGGGGGCACCAAAATCATCCTGGGCCTTGGGCCCCAACAGTTGGTAATCAGGCTCTGATTATATGATTATTCAACAAAAACTGCAATATAATAATATTACTGTTAATATTTGTACCCTTCCATTTGTCAGTACTCTTCATGGTTTTGGAGATTATCGTGCCATTCTGAGTGTATACTACTTTCTTTCCATAGAAAACAAATATGTACATGGTGCCTGAAGGAAAATTCTTAAGAAAAAATTAATCTTCGTATCCATTGGTCACAGGCAAATATCATCAGGCATCAATATATACAGTCAAGTTTCCCTAAGGGGGCAATTCATCGTGCCATAGAAAATTGGCTCTCCAGAGGTGGCCTTTCAATAGAAGTTGTCTTCCTATTCACAGAGTAAATTATAGAACAGTAGTGCCATCTATTGGCCCATATACTCCTAAATTAAATCAGTATATTGCTTTAAAATGGCCCTCTCATATACCAAGTTTTATGCAATTATACATGATAGAATCTGATATATAGCTTTCCCGTTCACAGGAAAAAATGAATCACAGGAGCGTGACCTATCCGGTTATATGCGCTCAAACTGATTCCACATAATGTTTCATAATGACCCTGTCATATACAAAGTTATTTGCAATAATATACAACAGAAACTGAGTATAGCCTTCCTCTTCTCGGGGAAAATGACAGCATAGCAGCGCAACTTACCAACCGATATGCACCTAAATTAAATCAGCCTGATATTTCATAATGGCCTTCTCATATATCAAGTTTTGTTCGATTATACAAAAAAGAACCCGAGATATAACCTTCCATTAAATGAAAGAAATTGCAATACAGCAGCGCCACCTATTAGGCAATTTGGACAAAAGTTAACAAGCACTAATTTATATCATGGTGCAACTACACACAAATGTATATGTAATTCTGTGCAGTAGTTCTTGAGATACAGTTAGAACAAAATCTTTGTCACACATACAGACATTTCTTAAAAAGTATCATGGTCAAAACGTAATCTGGACTTCTCAAAACGTGTATATTCGTGGAAAACAGGGAGCTGAAATTTTTTATAAATCCAGTACTTTCTTCTATTGAATATATAATGTAAAAACAAATGCTCCAAATTTGTAAAAGGAAAAACAAATGCTGCTAAAAAGGAGAAAAACTGAAAATTTTCTATATTTTCCCCCGAGCTGGCGCCACCCCTCAGACGATTTAGTCAAGAAAGTTGTTGCCGACATCTAAATCCATAGTTAAACTTTTCGGTTTTCCCGGAAGATGTATAATCATAAATTTTTAATATAAATTTTTAGGAAAGTTTTCTACTAATTATTTATTAATAATTGTATTATATTAGAAAATAAAAAGATGGTTATTTAAAAAAAAAAAACCTTAAAAATTAGTAATCTCATGTTATTTTAAAAAGAAATTTCTTACTCATTACTAGATGCAATTTTTCAAATATAATTTCGTTTGCGTCAAATGCCCCGCCCCATATCACTGCTGTAATACCCATATAGAGATTATGTATTTAAAAAAAAAAAAAAAAAGATTCAGATTATACTAAAAATAGCAAAAAACTTACTCCAAGATTTTTTTTTTTTTTAATCCGAAAACAAATTACGTCATTCCATTATATTGATTTTTTTTTTTTTTTTTTTCAAAATCAAGTCTTATGTGCAAGATGCGACAGTAACAAATTCCCATACTCATGTCACACTAAATGTCATACTAAATATTATGCTTATTAGCTTATTCAAAACATTTTGGAAGACTCGTGTGGAATATGGCAAGTTCAAATATAACTTTCCCAGATTGTTTTTTCTGGCAAGTTCTGACAATCATTCTTTTCTGTCGATATGTTAGAATTTCTCGTTTACCATTTCGTATTTTTATTCCGGAAATTTGAGATTCATTTAGAAAAATCGAATATATATATATATATATATATATATATATATATATTTTTGGGGGGGGGGGGGGTACTATGCTTACCTGGTGCATTTAGTCCACATCTAAAAAACAATTTTTTTTTCTTTTTCCATCAGAAAAATGATTTCCTTTTGTTATCGCAGGAAAGGTCATGAGGATATGATGGAAGTGGAAAAATTTGTTTAGAAACTCATTGTTTAACCCGTTAGTAGTCGCTAGTTGGTCGATTTGCCGCCCATCCTTCAGTTTTTCCAGATTTTTTTATTCAATAGCCACCAAACATTTTTAGAAGTGGCATTTGATATACATAAAACACGAATAAAATCAATTTAACGTCGATCACATCGCTTCTTAAAATTATTGGTGACAGTTAAATAAAAAGTTCGCAATCTGTAATAGGTGGCGCTGTCGATAGCGAGGATTTCTACGACTACTAACGGGTTAATATTGAAATAGCCTCCCACCCCCTTTACAAAAATGCATGTAAAAAAAAAAAAAATCCTTTTACTTTCTCGATATTAAATGGGTTGAAAATTCAAAGTACATTTACACATATTAATTTTAGAAAACAAACTTTATAAAAACATAATTTTGTCAATATTTTTAATTAAGAAATTTGCAGACTTTTTCGCTTAAAGATTTCTAGTCTTGGCGAATTCTCGTCCTTATGCTTCTTTTGCGCACTGCATTTTTGTATTTTTAATTATTGAACAATTATGATTCAAATGAGATCGATGATGGTCGAGTTGACGTTGAGTGCAACAACATAGCAACTTAAAGGTTGCTATCAACTTGGCGTTGATAGCAACCTTTAAGTTGCTATGCTGTTAATTATTGAATCATACTCTTAGTATTATTGTGTTTTCAAACATTTTGCTGCTTTTGCTACATTTGACTAAATGAGTTTTTTTTTTTTTAATGTGTAGGAAAATTATTCGTGAGTGAAATTGTTTAAAATGTATTATTTTTCCCCCCCTCCCTCTTATGCCACTATTTCACTGAATTAACCATCAGAATACCATACCACCAGGGACCGATTTACTCACTTGGAGGCCCAGGGCATTCATGTTTAATGGGCCCCCCTCCCCGTACTTTAATATTTACAATCTGATGTTATATTAATTATACCGAGAAAATATTTTTAAGGTAAATATTTTTTTCTGCACAGTATTATACACTAAGGGACTAAAAAAAAAAAAAAAAAAAAAAGCTGCACTTGGATGTTTTTCTTTTTCTGCAATCGCCAATTTTAATTTTAAAAAGTAAATTTTCGAACAGATTTTACGTCTTCCACGTACACTTAAGGATTGATCCAAGTGTTAAAAACAAAATTCAGTTTTCAGGAAGATTGTAATTTTATAAAGTATTTCACTTTTCAGTATTACTTTTTCAGAGCTTAGTATAAATTTTCAAGAAAATTTATGTTTTTGCAATAATGAAAAAGTTATAATGAAGGATTAAATGACCACTGATTTATAAAACAGAACAGTAGTATCGCTATCTATTGAAGAAAAAATGGCAAACATCCATCGTCATAGTAAAATTAAGGAAATTAATTTTTTTCTTTTTTTTTTTTTTAATGTATCATGCAATTTCTTGGGGCCCCTTCAATGTGAGGGCCCAGGGCATGTGCCCCGAATGCCCTGCCATAAATCAGGCACTGCATACCACTACACATTCTTAACATGCACTGGAGAAAAATTACATAGAACAAATTACGCAACCCTGCTCCTTTTTTAAAATATATAAACGATGAAAAAGAAAAAAATTAATGTTTTATTCGCTTCAGTGTCACGCTTAGGTCTTGTTCCGGGATAAAGCATAAACATCGTGTTGAAAATTCCACAATACCACAAAGCAAAACCGACACCAATTGTCCGCATCCACAATAGCATGACACTCAGACTATGAAGACGTTTCTACCTGCCACGGAAAGGAAGGATGCGAAAACTTCCTACCTGAGGGGTGTGGCATCGATAACCTTCAAGGATTACCGAAGAATGCCTGCATTTGATGCAACAGGTGCGATAAGAGATGCACTAGGGCAGGTTTGTTTATATGCAATGAAAAAGAAAATATGCCTGGAATTTGGTCATTAAATCTATTCTTAAATCTTAACTGTATTTTGACACTTTTGAAGTATTTTCTTTGCAAATGCATGAAATTTGCTGGCATTCATATTTAGATCCTGAAATATCAAATGAAATTTTCCTCTCCATCTTTCTATTAATTTTTTTTAAATCCAAGTGTCTTAGATTTAAATACTTTTGAATGTATCCATCGCTACTCTTCCTTAAAACACATGAAATGTTTAGGTATTTAGATTCTAGAAAGTTCTAAGGATAAATGAGCAAAATGGAAACCGATGTCAATATTGAACATTGCATTTGTAAACTTGTAACGCTTGTTTTCTCAATAGTGCTTTTAAATGCCACTATCCGCAAGATTTTGAAAAAACTCATTGCTGTAAAGTTTTGCACACACACACATTCATATAAATAATATTTACAAAATGAATTAATATTTAGTAAAACGAACTTCATTTAGTCAAATATTGTTTTACGAAATAGTTTGAATTTTTAAATATTTATGCTTTACATTTTTTTTTTTTTTTTTTTTTTTTTTTTTTAAGTATTAGACTTAAAATGTCTAAATCCTTATAAAATATGTTTGTGAGGACATTTTAAGTTCATATAAAGCCAAAAAGGCCAACTTCATTGTAAGATCTCATAGATAGTAAGAGAGAAAAAAAGAGTGGTTTTAGAAAATATAAAATATATAAAGGACTTTTACAATGAGAGAAAAGTCTGTCTTTGTTATAACAATTGTTTCAAAAATTTCTGTTAACTAATTTTTGCTGTCAAATTTCAGAATAGAAAAGGCTTATCCCCCTCCTCACTCTGGCTTAAGATTAGATTCCTTAGCACACTCATTTGACAATAAATAAAATAAAAATCTGGTGTGAAACAACCACACGACTTCCATTACCCGCTATTACATGTATTATATGCATTTTTGAGAGATAATGTGATCAGAAAACATAAAAGTGACCTAAAGAGAAAATCGTTAGAGCCGTTTTTGAGATACCAACTTTTACAAAAAATCAATTATTGACCGGAAAAAAATAATTACATTACAAAAGGATATTTAAAAGTGAGTTAAAATGGCGAGTTTGAAAAAAATCCGTACAACCGTTTTTAAAGGAACGCCTTTGCGAGGCCTGAACTTGAGCTATTTTTACAGGACGCCTATCAATTTTCCTGAACTAACCAACTATATCATTCGAAAGGACATCTAATAGAGTATTTATATAGCAAGTTTGAAGAAAATCGTTAGAGCCGTTTTTGAGATACGGACTTACGGTCCCACTTCCGGTTTCCGATGTCCCACTTCTGGTTAAACTCAATTATTGACAGGAAAACAATAATTACATACAAAAGCATATTTAAAAGTGAGTTAAAATGGCGAGTTTGAAAAAAATCCGTACAACCGTTTTTAAAGGAACGCCCTTGGGAGGCCTGAAATTGAGCTATTTATACAGGACGCCTATCAATTTTCTTGAACTAACCAACTATATCATTCGAAAGGACATCTAATAGAGTGTTTATATAGCAAGTTTGAAGAAAATCGTTAGAACCGTTTTTGAGATACGGACCTACGGTCCCACTTCCGGTTTCCGATGTCCCACTTCCGGTTTTTCAATTTTCACCAAAATTTGGAAATTTCATCTGTACACCAGACGTATTTCAATTCTAAAGTTTCGTAGATCTATCTTTATTAGTTTCTGAGCTATAATAGCCAGAAGATTCTCCACATACATATATACATACACACACACACACACACATAGACCAATTGCCAAAAACCACTTTTTTGGACTCGGGGGACCTTAAAACGTGTAAATCAGGTGAAAACCCGATTTCGAATTTTCAGACCGAATACAATACTTCCATTACCTACGGTAGTAGGGTAATGGAAGTAAAAATAAATCAGGGTGGTCACTAGTCAGGGAATTTGAGTCTGGAAAAGTCATGGAATAGTCAGGAAAATGGGCTCTTCCACCGTCGTCTGCTCAAATCATGTGATAGAGGAAACGAATAATCAAATTCTGAGAATCGAATTCAATTAAATATTGTTAAGAACAAAAATTTTAATATTTAATATAAAATAAAAGTAATATTGTGCATTTGTAGACAGTAGAATAATTGTATTTGTAAATTTAATAATTTTTAAAAAACTTTTTATGTGTTTATTTTTACCTGTAAGAATCTATTTTTGTATATTGTAATTGTGTATTGATTTTTGTATATTTTGTGTAACTGTAACATTAAATGATCTAGCAATAAATAATAGCTTCTTGTGGAATGTTTATGGATTATAATTTGAAATTTTAAGATGTTTTCATTTAATTTAATTGCATAAAGGTGTTACAACAAGTTAATTAACTTAGTTACTGGTCTAAATGGATTTACGCAGTACGATATTGCAATGTCACTGATTTAAGTACCAAAAATCAGAGTATTAAACATGTTCTTCATGAACATCAATAACAAACAAATTAAATGATGATTGTAAATGTATACAGCAAACAAAAGAGGATGAATAATGATATAAAATGGGTTAAAAATGATGTATAAAAAAAATAACAGATTAAATACGATTGATCAAAAATAAGAATAGAAAATGTTATTTCAGCAATCGCTATAGATAAACAAGACTGTCTGCTATTTGTTTTTCCTCTATCATGTGACCTCTGACGTCAGGTGGGAAGTGGGGAAGAGCCCATTCAGGTAAAGACCGGGAATTTTGACAAACTTTGTGGAAATAAGCCATATTTGAAAGATCGTTAATCTACATTGCTAAATTGTTCATTAATTTTGTGAAGTAAACAGCGTAAGTCAGGGAAAATGGTAAAAAATTGTCAGTGAATTTCGAAAAGTTCTAATGTTAACTACCCTGCAATATCATATTTCGCAAAAAAATAAACTGCATTTACATGATACACATAGAAAGAACGTGAATATTTGGACGTTCAGTGTTAATCTTCACGAATGGTACCAGGAAACAAAAACACATGTACAAAATGACACTCGACACAGCGTGAAGGCAGCCTTAGAACCTTTTACCCAGTCTGGTCCTGTTTCAGAACATTCATGTCGCGAAGTCTTCAATGTGTTTTAAAAATGTACCTGTTTAAATATTAAGTTTATTTAATTCAAGATAAAGTAAGATATTTGAGGAGCAGACATTCAAACCGTGTTTCCTCAAAAAAAAAAATGAGTTCGAGGTTTTTTTTTATATTTTTTTTTTATTCTCAACATAAAATAGTACGAAAATATACTATTATTGTTAATTAAAACTATTTTATCCCATTATAAACTTACTTAGAAAATTGACGTTTCAATCAAAAAGTGCTTCCTCCAGGGCCTGTCTCCACTCAAATGGCGATTCCTCCAGCCAGCCAGTCAGAGCTTTTCTTAAGGGTCATGTGACCTGCCCATATACCAGTTTTTATGTTTGTTTATTTTGTTCATGCTATGTCTGTTTATACTTTTTCATTCAAGAAGTGCTTTATCCACACTGGGAACATTCAAACCATGTTTCCTCCTCGGGTTTTCGATCAAAACATGATGATTTCTTTAAATTTCAAATGCATTTTTCTAAATAATTTTAAGTTCATTAGGTAAAGTATGTCTACATATCTTCCTAGAAGCCAATAAAACATCTAAACAAACAATAATTAGAGTTTAAATGTAGATATCTTTTAATTTACTAGTTTGTGTTTTCTGATAAATTCAATCCATAGGAGAAAACACGGTTTAAATGTTTGCTCCTCATTTATCTTAGTGTTTTATTAACAAGGCTTTACAAAATAAAGAAAAATTAGGGATTATTCTGTACAGTGTGAAAAGAATTCTTGTTTTAAATGTAGAATCCATGTGAATTTTACAACATTTAAATTAAAGAGCAGTACTGAAAAGATCTTCATACAGGCAAACATCTTTTTTATTTAATGGATTAGAGTACTCTCGAACACATTTCGAAAGAAGCAACGATTTATTAAGATCCGCGAGAAATCCGCCGAGCTATGCGGCTTTAAATTACAGCTCCTCAGAGGCCATATCGTACTCTGATGATGTAAAGCATGAAAAGCCACTGGCCTTATCGCAGCCATAAACCGAAAGCATTAGCCCGTATCTTCTCAAAGGAGGATTTCGTCTGAAAATACTGTTCTCAAAATATTAAGCATGTAACTGCGAATGGAGATAATGTTGAAGAGAAAAATGGGTGTTTTCACTAACATTCGACAACAAATACTTCAAAACTAGACAAGCGATGAAAAAATACGTTCAAAATACTTTAATTGATAGGTCTAAGAAGCGGAAAAAGTTTTGATCAGCTCAAAAGGCTGTTATTTTATGAATCTAGAGATTAACTAAAATTTAGAACTGCTTAGTAAAACCTTACATTGCAGAAGGAAACACCAGCAAATAATTGTACACACACAGCTATTCTAGCAAAATTGTGCGTTGAAAACTAACAGTTATTGATATAGATCAGAGGGTATCCATAGCTTTGTATTCGATAAATATTTAGAACTAGACAAGCAATTAAAAAATACATTCAAAATACTTTAATTAGAAGGTTAAAAAAAAGCCGAAAAGTATTCATTCTTCATGCTTTTTACAGGGGTGATTGCGACTCAAAGGTAAAAACCCTGAAAATTAGAGCCTCAAATTAAAAAACCCCCAAAATATCAAATAATACTCAAACTGTTTAGGCCAGAAACCCTCAATCCTTTTACTTTCAATTCACATATCACCTGGATAACAAATGAACAACCAATGAAAGCAAAAAATAACTTTATAGGAAATATTAATATACAGATGGGTTGAGTAAAAACCGTGAAATCAGGGGTAAACCCTGAACACAAACACCCCTGTTTTTATGAAGCTAGAGACTAAACAAAATTTAGAACTACAGTAAATATAACCTTATTGCAGAGAGAAAGAAAGGGGGGGGGGGAGGGATTTTTAATCAAACAATATTTATGTACTACTTTCACAATTATTCCTCCGAAACTGACTAAGTGTGTATTGGAAAAGAACATGTATTGATACTGATCACAGACTATCAGTTTTAGAAATTTCGATTTCAGAGGTCCATTTAATGGAACTCTGGTGAAAAATTCAAATTACAGGGAATAGATAAATTAATGAAACTAAAATTCACAGAAGTGAGCAAAGAAGGGGGAGGGAGAAAATATGTGATGTAGATTATCACATTTTTTTTTTTTTTTCTAAAAAGATAAATAAATTCTCTGAATAAAATTAAATTCTATAATCTTAAAGAACTACTTAAAATATAACGATATAACTATTTTTATCATATAAATAATAATTTACAATATACGTTTTCTAATTTTTATATCTTCCCTTTCATAAATTTTTTTTTCAATGCAACTGAAATAAGTTCTTTGATCATTTCTCAGTATTCACTTATCAATCTTAATGTAATGAAAATTCTTTTCGCGCTGTAAATAATGTTTTGCCGTATTTCTATCCTTTTGTTTTGTGAAACCAGAAAATAATTAATTCGGTTTCTTTTAATCTTACATCGAAATGTAACTCATGCGCCCTCTTGTCGCCTAATTTACATCAGTTAGATAAAATATTTGCTTAGCTAGTTATTTTTCCTGGATCTAAATCTTGGCGAAATCATGCCAACATTCACTAACAACGGTCAATAAATTACTCGTCGCTTTTCAAAAATATACATATGAATATTTCTAACGTACTGCAACCATTCTCTATCTTAAACTTTGAACTTGGCGTTTATAATTAAACGCCAAATGCACTATTATTTTTTGCGCTCCAGTTTTGAAGCACACTTTTGCATTGACTGCCAACCATGTAAGAACTGAAGAAAGATTAGGGCCCGTGGCCCGGACGTGCCGCTACTGTTTCCCCACTCCATACTTAAACTTGGTACTGTTATTCTATCTATGGTCACGTCCACAAATTAGCTTCTTTGGAATATGCAATAAATTTACCTCAAATAATATATTGCCTCTGGGATCCGTTCTTGGGTAATTGTTTTCATCTTTAATTTTTAACTTGACTTTTTTTCAGCTCATTCTGAAGTGTCAAAAATCAATACCGATTATATTTTGAACAGCAACTATTCGCCTTCAGATAACAATTAACAATATGACCCCCCCCCCTCCCAAAAAAAAAAAAAAAAAAAAAAAAAAAAATTAGATTTACAATTTTGAATGAAGGAAGAAAATATATAAAGTATTAACGTGTTTAAAAATGTACAAATTATTTTAAGTAAAATAATTACAGTAATTAAACGACGCGATATTTTTAGAATTTCAATTTGAAATAAGTATGCTGTATAATATTTTATTGTACATCATTCTTAGCATATTTCAACAGCAAAGTAGTGTTATCCCCATATGCGTATTACATAAACTTGACCGAAAAATTTCTAAAATCTAATGCTTATGAATGCATAAGTAGTTAAGTGTTTACGAGAAAAATATTCGATTAATTTATTACTTCCTTAATTCATTACTAGACTAAGGGACATTTAATTCTACACTAAGGGACCCCCCCCCCCCAAAAAAAAAAAAAAAAAAAAAAAAAAAAAAAAGTCGCAGTTGGATATATATAATTTTTTTTTTCTGCAATCGCCAATCGTTTAAAAGCAAATTTTCGAACAGATTTTTATTACGTCGTCTTCCACGTAAAATTTAGAATTTAGCTAAGTATTCAAAACAAAATACAATTGTTAGGAAAGTAAATGCCGTATCTCACGGAAGAACAGACAAAATTTAATCAAACTTTATGTTTAGTTGGACTTTGATAGCTGCTGATAATTACATTTGGGGATCAACTGCTCAACAGATAACTTGGCCTCTTATTCTTTCAAAAATTTGAAAAATGCCAGTACAAGACAATTTCGTATAAATGTACATAATAAAAATTGATTTAAATTTTTCAATGTGAAACTAGTATATTGTGGCCACCACATAACTTTCTACTATATTTTCCTACACAAATTCTTTCCGTAAAAATAATTTATTAAAATTATTAAAAAAATTATCTTCCATGATAATGCAGACGACTTCCATATTAGAGAAATAGTATAACACTAAATATCCCAAAAAAAGGTTTTTTTTTTTTTTTTTTTTTTTTTTTTTTTTTTTATGAAAAAAATCAATAACTTTATTTTAAATTATCGCTGATCGATGATCCAACGATTCGTTTTAAAGGTATTGGCGAGCTTTTTTGAAAGATACCCATCATGAAAATTTACTCCCCTTGAGTTGGAACTCTCCCCCCCCCCCCCCGCCGGGAGGGGAGGCTCCTACATACAGTGTTTCTTTTTTCCCCCAGTTGTATACTCGATTACAAATAATTCTTTTAAATTTCATAATGATTATTAAAAAGTAATTATCTTTATGCACATTTATACAAAATTTTGTTCTATAGTACAATGTTAAAAATTTAGAAAAAGCGGGACGGCAACGCAAACTGTTGGACAAATTTTACCAAACGTTGATAGGCACTAATTTATGTCAATGTGTAAATGCATACAAATTTGTATGAAATTCTGTGCAGTAGTACTTGAGATACAGATGCCACAAAATTTTGTCAGAGTTTCTAAAAATGGTCAAATCGTGTTCTACAACTCTCAAAACGTGTATCCATCAAATCCATCAAAATTCCGAGGTCAAAAATTTTTACGAATCCAATACTTTCTTCTACTGAATATAGAAGAAAGTAAAAAGAAAAAATAAAATAAATAATTAGCAGGAAAATCTTTTTGTATACGTACGGATTCTGCTCCCCACTTGAGGGTGTGTAAATTTTCAATATGACTATTTTTCAAAATAACATCAATACCTTTAATAACGAACGGCTGAACCAAAAATTTACAATTTAAAGCAAATTTATCGTTTTTTCATAAATGAAGAACATTTCCTGTGATATCGGCACAAAATTGACTTTCTTCTGACAGTGTCAGACTTCTGAGAATTGCCTGGATTCATTATGGACAAATAACACAAATTCTACAAAATTTATGCTGAAAAAATTTGATTTTATGATTTTAATTGATCTTTGTTTTTTGATGCGCTGAAACCGAAAATGCATTTCTCTATCACTTATAGATTTTTGTCACAACAGAGGGTTTTCCGACAATTTTTTTACATATGCCATCATAACAATAGGTTGGTTGGTAGATATGGTTTTACGTCGCACTAGTGCTGCACAACAAGTATCCATGATAAATTAATCATGGAAACATACTATAAAACTTACCATATAATTACGTTGGAAGAGTAATGAAAGAAATTGTATATGACAAAAATCTATGTGATAGAGAAAAACTGGTTTCATTTTGGGTTTCAACTCGCCAAAAAACAAAGACCTCATTAATCTGTCTGCAAAATTTGCGTGTAATCAGGAGTGAAAATGGCTTACACTCAAAAAGCCTGAAAGCAGATTGGGGGAAGGGGGAGGGCGGACTTAACATCAGTGGTGATCTCATGCAACAGTACACGAATACAATTTTACTGCAAAACAATATAGTATAAACAATTGTGTGTATTCATTCAATTAAATATTTTATAGCAATGTTTGACACAACAATATAAATAATAAAAGTATTAGTTTTAGTTTTGATACAGAACATTTTTTAAAGTGAATTGTTATTCGAAAGTTGCAGACAAATTTTTTTTTTTTTATCAGTGCAGACAAAAACTGTCCGCATGCCGTTTTTCTGTGTCCGCGACTATGTCGCCGTGTCGCGGTGTTTCTGCCACTGGGACAAAGACCAGCTAAAATTATCAAGTCAAAATTTTTTTATGTAGACCTGTGTAATTATAATAAATAATTTGTGCTGCGTAAATTTTTATAAGAAAATTAGGACTTGTAATGACTACAGCATTTTAGTTTTAATTACTCATAATACAATAATCCGAGATTCGTTGCTATCTAAGGGTTTAGAGAAACAAAACCTAGATTTTTTTTTACTTTCTCTTACCCATAAGGTAGAGAAAGTATTGTTTTTGGGTCAAATTTTCGAACTCGAGATTTTGTTATATTTACACGTTTTGAGGTCCCCTGAATACGAAAATCATGTTTTTAGCAAATGGTCTGTGTGTGTGTGACTTATCAGCATATCTCAAAAACAAATTATGGCAGAAAATTCAAACTTTGTATTCTAAATGTGTATCATACAGGGACGCTACAGTAAGCTTTTCGTTAAGATCAAGCAAATGGTTCGTGTACAGGGACAATCAAGAGAATTCTAATACATTACGTCTATGGGGGAAATTGCAGGAAAGTAGAGTTTAACGTCTATAGACTGCACTAAACCAAATGAAACGAATATATATTTTTTGTAATAGAGATAGTTAACTGGGATTTTTTTTTTTTCATGTAGGAGCCTCGCCTCCCCCCCTTGGGGGGGGGGGAAGTCCCCCCCTCGAGGGGAGTAAATTTTCATGATGGGTATCTTTCAAAAGAGCTCGCCAATACCTTTAAAACGAATGGTTGAACCATCGATCTGCGATAATTTAAAGCAAAAAAAACTTAGGAAAAAAATCGTACTTTTTTTTTTTTTTTTTTTTAATATTGAGAATAAAATTGACTTTTTTTGGATATTTGGTGTTATATTACTTCTCTAATATGGAAATCGTCTGCCTTATCATAAAAGATAATTTTTTTAATAATAATTTTAATAAATTATTTTTTAAAAAGAGAATTATTTTTTAATAACCGAATTAAATTCTATATAAATGTAGGTGCATTAATGAAACGGGGGGGGGGGGGGGTACACCCCCCCTCACACAGAACTAATTATCATATAAAACTCTTCAGAAGCCTAATATGAATTGTTTAACATAGGTTTACATAACAGTACTCGTTATCTTACATTAATCTGCAAGCTGTATTTATAGTATTAAATTTCAGGGTAAGAGAAAGTCGTGTGAGTGACACCAGATTTTTTTTTTTTTCTTTTATTAATTGAAACTCGTAGATCATGTATCTGTACTGATAAGTGTAAAGGATTCAAGTCCAAAAATGTCGATTTTGAGTTAAGTACATAGTCAGACTCAGAAAAAAATTCTCTATCGATTGGTATAAAGGATTTAAATCCATGTCATTTAGTCTGAGAAAATCCATTGGTAAAAAAAAGATTCAAGTTAGAAATTTAGCATTAATCTTTAGTATAAAATATTTAATTCAGATTTTTCCCTTTATTAAATGAAGGTTGACAATCACTGAAAGGAATAAAGGGTATAAATCAACCTAATCCCTTTTTCCTAATCGATTCTTCTGATTAGTTTTTAGTTAGTTTAACTTTATTTTTCATCTCCTGAAAAAATCAAGAATATGGACTTAAATCCTTTATACTTATCAGTAAAGATATATTCTAAAATGAAAATTTATAAAAAGATTAAAAAACTATAAAAATCAACTTTTATTTACTTTTTTTATTCATCAACAGACTTCGGTCAACAATTTCACGGGCAAGCGATCAGCTATTGAACTTGCTCATATTTTGTGACCCGTATTTCGAAATAGTTCTAAATTTAGAAGGAGATTTATTTTGGAGAACAGTTTAGTTAAGAAAGTGGTGAAAGGTTCAAGGAAAAAAAAAAGTTTAAGTGACGGAATTTATACACAGTTTACTGAAGGTGAAATCTATTTATGAAAAGGTGAAGTTTATATAAACCGGAAGGCCGTAAAGAAAAACGAAAACAACGAAAAGAAAGTTATATTTAAAGAAGTGAGTATCGACTTTTCAGATATTTTTATATATTTTTAATTGAGAGCAATTATATTCAGAATATTTTCTAAAATTGGCCAGAAACATGCGATTTTGGCACCAGTGGTTTACATCGAGGGGGGGAGGGGGCATTTATTCAGGCGGTCGGCTTTCCCGCATAAGATTTTATGGCGACATTCTGCTGCTCTAGTGCTCGCGCGTGCTTTATTGTTTGGTACAATGTGTGTTATTCCTTTTGGGGAGGTGTGTTCATAGCGGATCTACCTACACCCGTAGCTCTTGGGGGAGTTTGAGAACCCTACATTCTCAGGAATTCCGAAAGAAGTGCAATTAAATGCACAACTGCTTGTTGAATTCAGCACACCACTTTCGAAAGATGTAGCCTGCCCGGTACTAAATAATTACCCTCTCATCGTAACAGTACAATCTAAAAGGGTTATTTGCCTCCAGCATACCACTCCCCCCCCTTTAAAAGAAAGAGTTGAGTTTTGATTATTTAAAAATATTGCCAGTTTCATCAGTAGATCACGCTTCTCCAAGAAAAATCACCTGTCAAAAAAGGGTGATTTTGAGTTTATGTTATTGAAAAATGTGTATGAAGTGCTCCAACACGCACAAGAAATGTCATCACTATCTCGAAATCTAATCTCCTGAGAGGCAGTTGTGCCAGTGTTACTGTAAGCTATTCAATGCTTCATCGTATTTTTTAAGTTAATTTTGAAAATACTGTATTTTTGAGTGTGTCACTTTTCTTGCCGGAGTTTAGTAATATAACTTAATTACCGAAACGTAAGGTTTATCTTTTCTGAGCAGCAATAATAAAGTAAGTGAAATACATAAGCGGTTATTTGGTATATCTACATTAATTGCGGTTTCCTCATATTTTATTAAAATTAGAAAATTCTCGAAACTTAAAACAATTAAAAAAAAAAAAAAAAAAAAAAAAAAAAACAGTTTGTGATTGTCTATCTTGGTAAGCTTTGGGGGAAATAAAAGTAACGTTTCACGTCTGAAAATTTTGCAAATCAGGCTTTCATACATATAAACATCGATAAATGCACCCTTTCTTATCAAAGCGTAATGGTATTTATTCTTAAAACACCCATTAACAGTAAATTTCTATCTCTAGATTAAAAAAAAAAATAATTGCAAGAGAAAAGGATTATTTTGCAGACTTTATATATATATATATATATATATATATATATATATATATATAAAATCAAAAAATAGTGGGTAATGGCCATCACCATCATTAAACTTTTTTCGAGTGAACATGTATAACAACGCCACCTATTGTTTAACATGACCAAATATAATGAACATACCTTCTCATAATGAAAATGAAGATTTTACCCCAACAAGAAAAGCGACAACTCAAAAAATCAGTATTTGAGAAAATTGAACTTAGGCGAGGTAAAAACGCGAGGCTTTTCGTGCATGTTGAGGCATTTCATACACATTTGTTAATGACTCAAAATTGTCATTTTCTGATTTTAATCACTTTTTTGCAGGGGTGCGAAATGCAGGTTTGTTCAATTTAAATAAAAAAAGTGCCGAGATATAGCCGTATGGGAAATTGCAGAAGGTGACTAACAGCAGCGACATCTATCCACTGCTACACTAAAATTAAACAGTTTTCATAACCGTATTTTCATGTGTTAAGTTAAGTGCATTTATACGCTATATATAGCGTGTATAGTGTATATGTCTTAACTTCTACAGAAGTTAAGTAGTCTTTTCGTAAACTGAGAATGTAGCAGCATAGCACCACTTCTCTGCTGATATTTATCCAAATTAAATTAGCATAGCTTTTCTTACTCCATCCCCTAACCTATCAAATTTTACACAATTTACACACTGTAAAAATTGTGACATAGCCTTCCCATACACAAGGGAAAATTACAGCACCATCAGTCGGGCAATAATGCACCAAAAATTGATAAATACGAATTTGAGTCAAAGTGCAACATATGTAAACATTTATGAAATTCTGTGCATTTGTTTTTGATAGAGAGCTGCTATAAAATTACTGCCATCAATATCACAAAAATGGTCGAAACGCATTCAGGAACTCTTAAAACGTAAAAAAAAAAAAACTTAAGAAAAAAAATATACATGAACAATAATCCATATTTATATTGTAAACAATGGCGAAACAAATGAATTGTTTATATTTATTTACCTTACGTCACCGCTTAAATGACTGGAAGTTACAGGCCGAATAATTTTATCCCAACCTTGACCGATTCGATTAAGTTTTTTTTCTCACGTAACTTTGAATTTTCCTTCTGAACAGAAACTGCTCTTCGTAGATAATCTAATTACTAATTCACCGGTTGTTTGGAGAAAAGTGTAAAAAAATAAACTTAGTATAAAACTAACTTCGCTCAATCCTTTCAATTCTCGTTAAAGTACTGTTCAAATTTCTTGATGTCAAACTTTTTTTTTTTAATTTCAAAATTTAATTTGACGACGACATTAAATTTGTGTTTTCAGTTCGAAAAAACAATATTCAAAAGGAAAGATAAAATTAGCATTATGTGTTCATTTTATAATTTTTGATCAATCGAAAGGATTCTAATTGAATTTTTAAAAAATCGATAAATGAGTTCATATTGGTTCATACATAACTTGCTACAGTCGTCCCCACTTAATCGGGTAACTGATAATCGAATACCCCGCTTATAAGAATATAAAGTTCTAGAACCAATTTTCCCCCCCATAGAAGTAATGTTAAATTTCCTCGTTTAAAGAAATATTTTTTACAGCACCACCCCGCTTAATCGCATAAACATTCAAAGTTTCTTAAATAAAATTCCTCTATTTCTGGGCAAATTTTTCCTCTCATGCTCAAAAGAAAAAAAAAAAAAAAAAAAAATCGTTCTCTTAAAAACCTTACATAACTAACGCATGTTCTTTAAACATGAGACGGTATTCCTGCCGAGGTGATAAAAGTTGTTTTGCAAAAGCCAAATTTATAAAATCAGCAACTGATAAGAAAATTAGAAATTAAAATACAAATTATCTTCAGGAATTAGAAATCACAAATTTTGAAAGTTTTCAAAAGAACTTTATGAACTCATAGATGTGGATAAAGATGGAGAAACAGAAAGAGATGAAGAGTTTAATCTTTCAATAAAAACCTTTAAATGAAAGTGATAAAGAAGAGCAAGCGAACGATAAATGAAGTTGAAAAATCCTTTAACATTATTCATCGTCATTTTGAGTCTCATAGAAGCGATTATAATCTATGTGCTTTAGAAAAAGAAATCGGAAAATGTTTAGTTAAGTCTATGTTAAAGTAATTAAATCATAACCGATTTTTTTTTTTTTTTTTTTTTTTTTTTTTTTTTTTTTTGGGGGGGGGGGGGGGGGTTAAAAGTAAAATTGTAAGTACACTTTATTTTTATATTTATTCCAGCATTAATTGCATTTATAAATTACTATAATATTTTATTAAAATCCACAATCAACTGATGGGAAGAAAACCATATTTATTGAAATTTTATTTTTCCGACTGAGTGAAAATAATGCCTGGACCGGGAGTCGAACTCCGGATCTTTGACTTACAAGGTCAAGGCTCTACCAATTGAGCTATCCAGGCCGACACCCCGGTCTATCTATATGATAGACCAGATATTTCTGCCAAAATGGTTGTCTGAGTGAGTAATGCTGACCGGGGTGTCGGCCTGGATAGCTCAATTGGTAGAGCCTTGACCTTGTAAGTCAAAGATCCGGGGTTCGACTCCCGGTCCAGGCATTATTTTCACTCAGTCGGAAAAATAAAATTTCAATATAATATTTTAACTTAGTAAAAGTTTTGTTAAGTTTATAAATAAGAAAGAGGTATCGATCATTTATCTTTTCATGTAAGCATAAAACCATTATAGTTATACATGCAATTGCGTTTCTAGTCTTCCCTGCATAATTGAATACCCCGTTTAATCGAATTAATATAGTTGGAACGGTAGATATTCGTTTAAGCGGGGCCGACTGTACGAGACATTTAACTATCGTGTATGTTTTATTTAGATTAAAAATAATTTTTAAGTAAATCTTAAAGTTGAAACAAATTAAGGAATTAAAAAACCCTTTAATAAATACAATGTGTTGAGAATACCAGATGAAAAAATAAGCTTATTTTTCTTTTTTTTAAAAAGGATCGCATCACAAATTCTTATTAGATTGTTGGTTTAAAATGAATTTGAAATATTTGTTAAAATAATAAAAAGTATCTAGTTTCGAAATTCATTAAAAATAAATGATCAATTCTTGAAGTTTTAAAAATCCGGTTATGTTTTTTCCTAACAATTACTAAATTAAAATTTACTGTAATTAATAACACAAACTTAATTGAAGTAAAATAATTACATCGTTTGCAAAAGTTAATGAGTAATTCTCAACACAAATTTTAACAATATAGTTTAGAATTTTTATATCTGAAAAGAACAAATACTGTCAAGTTTAAATTAAAAATCTCCATTTCCAATTAATTCAAGAAATCGTCTGCGGAAATTGAGCTCTTAATATAAGACTTAAGAATGAGACTTAACTCATCCTTCGATTTTTCTAAATCGAATCGAACGAGGCTATAAATAGAATCGCTTTAGACTTATTTCTCCCGATATCTTTTTCGGCCGAGAAGAATAAAAATAACTTCCAATGCAGTTAACGGTGAGATGATTGATCGAGATTGCAAAGAGTTTAGAATTTAACTTTCGGCGCTTTTAACTTTGCAACTGAGATAGGGAAATTTTACGTGAAATACATTCCTTGCACGATTTAAGAAAAATTAAAAAAAATTCTTTCAAGTTTTAAACTTTTTAAAAAGATAACTTTCCACATTTCATTTTTTTTTAAAGTTTATAATATTCTTTAATAAAGTTTAACGGAAATAGATTTTGAATTCCAGAAGTTTCGAGATTTAAAGGAACTTAGGATTTATAGAATTAAGGACTAACTGGTATCTTGATTCAAAATTCAACTAGTCAATTCTTTAGACCCGTAAGACAAGGTCTCTCGCTGATGAATCGTTTAAAATTTTATTTAAATGAATGTTACAGTGAGCAAAAAAAGTATTTGCACACCCGATAAATTTGTTGTATCATACATATAAATAAATACAAAAAGCAACTAAAAATTAAAAATACAAAATATTTTGCAACACAAATGAACATATTTAATATACGGCTTAATTATATTTAAAATATGGAAATATAAAAAAAAGTAACATTTGTACAGCCAAAAAAATTTGCACACTAGGAATAAGAATAGAAATATAAGAATAATTTATAAGTTAAAAACAGTGCTATATTTAGTATGCATGCCCTTTGCTTCAATTACCGCGTGCAATCGTCTGGGCATTAATTCAATTAATTTGTGACAAGTTCTGCTGATGATTTGTAGCCATTCTTCACTAAGAGTTTGCTTAAGCTCCGATTTGTTAGATTTTTCTTATTTTCATATCCAAAATATGCCATAAATTTTTAATCGGATTGAAGTATGGTGATTGTGGTGGTGTTTTCAATTGATTTTTTTTTTTATCTTATATAGCAACCATAACCTCGTAATGTATGCAGTGTGCTTTGGATCGTTATCCTGTTGGAAATATGAATTAGGAATTCCTAATTTCAGAGCACTATTACGCAGATTATCTCGCAATATATCAATATACTCTTTGGCATTCATATTCCCTTTTCAATAATGGCCATTTCACAAACTCCGTTAAAAGACATGCATCCCCAAATCATTATGACCACCACACCATGTTTTACAGTTGGTTTCAAGTTTTTAATTTAAAGAGAAGTATTTTTGCTTTCGTCTCGGTTTTCTTACCATCTGAGCTAAAAATACTCAACTTGCTTTCATCGGCAAAAAAAAAAAAAAAAAAAAAAAAATAGCATTTTCCCAAAACTCTAATGGCTTGTTGACCTAAGCTTTTGAAAATTCAAGTCATTTCACCCTATTTGTTTTACTAATAAATGGTTTTTTTCGAGGAGCTCTTTCTCGAATATTTGCATCATGAAGAATATTTCTAATTGTTCGTGGTGTAACTATTGTCCACGACGTTGAAGCGACATCAAAAGACAATTCCCGAGCATTTCGAAAAGGTTTTTTTGTCAAGATTCTTTTATGATGGCTCTTCTTTGCCTGGCATCTAGCTTTCTTGGACGCCCAGTTCGGGGCTTATTTATTGTCGAACCAGTCTTTTTTCCTGTTATAATTATATAAGGAACAATAGAAATTTTAATTTTTTTAACTGTTTCTTGGTAACTTAATACAGAATTCTCAAGAAATGTAATCTTCTAAGGGATAGCTACAGAGTAATAATATATAAGCAATATTTAAGAAAGCGGACCCAGTTCAGTGAACTAATAATAATGAAAAAAAAAAGTGTTTTAAAAATAAAATATTACTCCTTTAAGAACAACGTGTATTATTAGCCTCATGAATTATATTAGCACTTATCAATCTGTATAAAATTTTTAAACTGATAATGACGTCAATTTTTGTGAGATGCATTATTTAACTTTTTATAATTTTTTAATGTTCACGTTTAATTAAATGTATTTTTATGTCGAAAGAAAATGAAATTTTTTTTTTTTTTTTTGCAACAATTATAGCTAATATTTTAAGGGCTATTTTTATTGCTATTAGGAGCTTATTTTCATATTTTAATTAATTAAAAGAAAACTATTCGAAAATTCTAAAATCTGACTTCAAAGTACTGTGTTGTCACCGGGTTCTGAGGTACTGTGAAAGTTTCAAATGTCTAGCTGGTAGTGAAATTAGTTAAAAATAGATTGCAAGACTTGTACCGTAGTGGACGGGAAAACACACAAACAAGAATATAAGTTAATAAAAACATGGTAACAAGTCTTGTTATAGAGAGACGAGGATTTTTAAAATAAAAAGACAGGTTTTAAAACGAGCAATATCTTTATGACTTCGATTTATTTACGCGATATATCTGCCACTAATTATGCCATCTAAGCATAAACGACTATATATACGGTGATGAAAATAATATTTCAGATTAGAAAACCTATCCCATCTTATCTTAAATGTTAAATAAAACTATTTTTCTTTGTATTAGTTTCATTTATCCTTCGGGCCATATAATGCAGAAAACGATCCTTTTGATCCTTCTGTTAAATAATACCGGCATATCAGTCTCCACATTATGACTTCATCGTTTCGTCGCATTAAACTTTATAAGCTAAAATTACTTTCAAAAAATGGATAGCTTTTCGTAGATTAAAGGCAAGTTTATAAAGTAGAATCACTAATCTTACCACAATTGCTTTTTAATTATCAATATCGATGACAATTTAATTGCACGACTTCGTCTATATTGTGTTAAAAATTACAAGTTTATTATTAGAATACAGTTTGAATTTTTTCCGTTAGTGTTATAAATATTTATGAAATTTTAAGATTTTCATATTTTATTTGAAAATATCGTAAAAATATTCGATTCCGATATTTTTTTTCTTCTGTCGTCTAAAAATTACAATATGGCGTTACAAATTTTCGAATTATCAATCCCTGTGTATTAGTTTTAAATATGCAACATTTTATTAGTTAAAAAAAAATGTCGAAAGTTTTTTTTTTTTTTTTTTTTTTTTTAAACCATGTATATCTTTAACGCATTATCCCCTCCCCCGAAAAAATCAACAGAAGCCTTGGGGGGAAAAAAAAATCTTTGATATACCTGTCATTAGATTGGGGAAAAAAAAAAAAAAAATGTTTCATAAACTAAATAAATAAATAAATAAATAAATAAATAAATACTTCAGACATTTCAATGTAATAAAATCATAACATATCACGGGTTGTATTATATCCTAGAGCAATCTATATATCTTAGGCTTCAAAGTACGTATTTGAATAAATTTACTCGCTTTTAAATATCAACAAATATACCCGGCCAACCGAAAATCGAGGCGCACATAAATGGTACATCGATATTTCCATTTAGTTTTATTATTATTTTACTAACACGTTAAGTGCCACGTCAATCCTCTGAGACCGACTGATATACAAAACTAAAAACTTTTGTTTTAAAGTACACGGCTTAAATTACTTAAAATGTACTAAGCAGAGCGCGTTGCCTGACGGGAGATATCTTTATAAATTTGAGGGTTACCTTCAATTAAATCATGTTTGCCACTAAGATTTGCCTGAACAGGGTTAATTGTTAATAGCAAGACAATTTAAAATGCAGATATCAGCTAAAATTTCAAATCCACCCGCATTGTTATAACGCTTTGTTCACGAACAGTGTGTGTGTGTGAGAGAGAGAGAGAGAGAGAGAGAGGGGGGGGGGGGGGGGCAAACATCCTGTCCCATTCGTATGCAATAGCAGTTGAAGAGAAATAATAAAAGGATAAAATTTTGAGTGATCTTTGGTCCTGCCACAGTGATCTTTGGTCTCCGTGACAGGACCAAAGATCAGTCAAGAATGCCTGTAAATGTGGTTTTTCCTTTGATAGATTTAAGTTGTTAAGAAACATACTTCTGGCAACTAGAAATTCGTTTAGAAACTGCATTTAAAAAATAAATAAATTGAATAAATTATTTTTTCTGTATTTTAACAAGTTCTTTTTAAATCCGCTTATATCAGACGGGGAAAAAAAAATCTAAATATAGCAGACAATTATTTTGTATACGAAAAAGAAACCTTTAACTGCAAAACTAAAATTAAAATATCTGTATAATTATGTAAGAATTATGTATCTTGTGCGTCATGCAACTGCTTAAACTACCACCGATACCTCCCTCCCCTTTTCCTTTCTTTTTAAGACTGGATAAATACTGTTAAAGTTGTCGCTCTCTATAAATGTTTCACTTAACCGACTTATATGCAGTAATTCGTTGCGATATTGAAAATTGAATTCGGCGTAGAAATTTATTTTCTAAAAAAGAATTTTGTTTTATAAATTAAAAGGTAAGGGACATATTTTATGAAGCAGAATTTTCTAAAGAGGCAGTTAAACAACCCCAGATTTCGTGTAGTTAGTAAATTCATACACTACAGAAAACTGCATGAGAAAAAAAAATGTAGAATATCTTAATCACAAAAGATACAATTAACAGAAAAATTTCTTACGTCATGAATGAAAATTGACTTGATATACAGATAATGAATAATCTAAATACAGTTTAATTTCATTATTGACGGCACGAATTATAGTAAAAATACTATGAATGATTAGGAATTTATGATAAATATTTTCATGAAGGGGAAATTGTTCTAGATAAAAATGTGTATTTTCAATGCTTATTAAAGAATCTCAAAGTTTTCTAATCACATATTTTTCGAACCTGAATTATTGGACCCGAAAAAGGATGAGTTAATATCGCATCCGGCAAGAAAAGAAACTCAAGTAAAAAACTTTGCAATTATGAATGAAAAATCTGGTGTGAAAAAACCACACGACATCCATTACCCACTATTACACTTTTTTTTTTTTTTTTTTTTTTTGGAGATATGATTAGAAGACATAAAATTGACCTAACGAAGTAGAAACTTAGAATTTTTCAGATATGAGAAACTTAATAAACGTGTAAAAACATCTAAAACAAAGTTTACATAGCAGGTTAAAAAATGAAAAAAAAAAAAAAAAAAAAAAAAAAAATCAAGAAAAAGGTAGAGTTATTTTTCGAAACATCAATTTCCGGTATCTAAAATTAGCCCATCTAATCAGGATGACTTAATTTTCCTGTAATAACCACGTAATACATGAGAAAGGATGTCTAAAATTGATTTATGCAACAATTTTCATGAAAATCGTTAGAGCCGTTTTTGAGATTACCAACTTTTACCAAAACTTGGCATACTCAATTATTGACCGGAAAACAATTACATACAAAAGGATATTTAAAAGGGAGTTAATATGACGAGTTTGTGGGGAAAAAATCCGTAAAGCCGTTTTTAAAGGAACGCAATTGAGAGACCTGAAATTGAGCTGTTTATAAAGGCCGCCTATCAATTTTCCTGAAGTAACCAACTCTATCATTTGAAAGGTCATCTAATAGTGTGTTTATATAGCAAATTTGAAGAAAATTGTTAAATCCGTTTTTGAGATAAGGACTTACGGTCCCACTTCAGGTTTTCCCAATTTTCACCATAATTTGAAGAGTTTTCTGTACACTAGACCTGTATCAATTCTGAAGTTTCGTAGTTCTATCTTTATCAGTTTCGGAGATATAATAGCCAGAAGATTCCCACATACATACATAGTGACCAATTGGCAAAAACTGCTTTTTTGGACTCAGGATACTAAAAAAACCGTATAAATCAGGTGATAACTCTATATCGAATTTTTTGACCGAATACAATACTTCCATTACCTATGGTAGTAGGGTAATGGAAATAAAAATGCGCATGAAGTGCACAATTTTCATCTGGGAATGAACAAAAAAAATCTAGATAAAATACGGTCGTCTCAAAATTATCAAATGAATAAAATGTGCTCCATAATCCAATAAGGTGTTGTGCAAAAAAAAAAAAAAAAAAAAAAAATCTTACGCAAATTTGCAATTTATAATATCTGAAATCGATGTTTAAGACATTGGGGGCTGTTTTTCCAGGTTTTTCGCGCGTATACACACACTATATAATTTTATTAGGATTCATTAAAAAAGAACAGGCAATGAGGAGTGAATCTGATTAGTCATTATCATACCCTGTACATACGTTTTCCACTCTACAGAAGTTAGATTGTGAATAAACAACGGAATTAAACCCTGCCACACACAATCAATTTTATTCCCACGCATTTTGACTCAATCTCCATTATCAGTTCATGAAACACTGAATGTTTTTAAACCCATTATTCACGCTAAAAATTCTTCCACCCACATTTTTCGTTCATCCCCGGTAAAAATCACTAGCTGAAGAGTAATTTAAATGAACCCTCCCTCCCCTCATTCTCTCGGTATATCACACTATCAAAATAAGACATACCGAAATAATGACATTCTAAATATAATTTCATTCAAAAACGCGATCAAATTAATGTTGCATACTACAAACAAATTTCACCCCACACACATTTTGACCTCATCTCCGCTATCAGTTCGTGAAACACTGATCTTTCCAAACTCATTCTTCACGCTAAAACTTCCTTCGCCCACATTTTCCGTTCATCCATGGTAAAATCAATAGCTGGAGAGTAATTTAAGGAAAAACACTTGTTCTCCCATTTTCATCGCATAAGAGCTCTATTTCCAGAACATTCCTTGATAAGTGATGAAGTGTTTATTTCTTCGGACAAGGGAAAAAAAAAAGATTTTGGTGATGAGTGATTCACCAGTTTCCCAAAAATCTGCCTCTAGAGAGGGTAGATCAAGGGGGCGTGTGGAGATTTGGGTCAGGAGGTACAGTAATACAGGACAGGAAGTAAAGCTGGGCATGTCACTGAGATTGTTTTCAGGGGATGCTTACTAACGTATAAAACTGAAGTGTTCAATAAAAATCTCCCGCGGAAGTTCACAAGACAACTTGAGGCATAAATTGGGTTGGGTAAGGGGAAACATCGAATTAGTCTAATGCTGCAAGGCACACGTTTATTTAGAGGTAATTCTATAACAATATATATATATATATATATATATATATATATATATATAATAATTGAAATAAAAGGCAAACGTTCTTTAGAACTGAAATGGCAGCAAGATTAATTTAAAGATTTCGGCGAGGTGGCAGTGAATGAACTTAAAAATTTAAAATTAAAATACTCGTTCATCAATGTACTGATTTTTTTTTTTTTTTTTTTTAATTGGTATGTCAACGTTACTACTTTTTATTTTATTTTTTCTAAAAATTCATTTGTGTTACCAAACTTCTATATGAATTTTGCATTACGAATGTTACTGTAAACATTGTTTAAACATAAAAATACAAAAAATCGTCCAGAGTTTATAATCCAACATTACATACACACGTACCTTTTGGTAACCCAGAGTAATTTATGTTGTTCAGATACAAGTTAAATTAAAAAACCAAGTAGCTCGAAGTTACATCAGCATGTCATTTCTTTTACTAGAAGAATGATATTTCTTACCTAAAAGAAAAGGAAAAAGCATAAGAACACAATTTTTTATGCAAATTAAAAATTTATTATTGTAAATCAAACAACTCATAAAACACCAAGAAATATACTTAGAAAAATGGATAAGAAATCTTATTTCCAAACTTAAACTACTTTAAAAAATGAGTTTTTTTTCCCGATCAACTTTCACAATTTTTTTTTATTAAAGAATGAATGCATGTACAATTTTTTTTTTTTTTTTTTTTTTTTTTTTTGTGGGGGGGGATTGGTGTATGTTAACTAGTATGACTATTGATTAAAACTATTTTGGTTTACTTTAAAAACAGAAAATTGTTTTTATTGCAGTCAGTTTTTTTTTTTACTTTACAAAATAATCCGCAATAAAATAATTTTCTATTTTAAAGTAAACCAAAATAATATATATATTTTTTTAATTCTGAAAGGTTGTTCGAAAATTCCTTCACTTTCCCCTTTTTTAAATTAGTCAGTCCCCTTAACTACTAAACTTCAAAACAATGAGTAACATTACGGATAACAATAAAATATGTAGTTTACATAGAATGTTATTCACAGTGTTATCTAATACTCTAATTTACATACTATCAATATTAGGGACAATTTTTCTGCGTAAAGAACCTAGGTCTGAGCGGAATACAGTGAGTAGGGGGCCTGGTCTTTCTACGGAATCCTAGACGATATACACGAGAGTTTCAGAGTAAACCACTAAAAAATATGAAGAGCTAAGACGACGAGCGCAACATGGGTTCGAACGCAGCATACCTTGCCTAGCCTACCAGCTTGGAGAGAAAAAGCTTTTTAGCTACGGCTGGAGCTAGACGCTGGACTGTATTATAATATGGAACATACTGTTCAAAAATGAAATAAAAAAATCTTAACTGCGAAATGTGAATGGTGTAATTGAATCTCGAAGACAAGGAACAACAATTATGAACAAAAGTTGTAATCATAAATAAATAATTACAAGATAAAAAGAACTTTTTACATACCAAGTTTTTAAATTTTCTATTGAATCATATAAACTTGACAATTCTATGTATTATTAAATAAGTTTAATTTTTTTTTTTTTTTTAATAATTATCCCATCAACTTGAAAGAAAAAGGATCAAATGCGTAATAAAGAGCAATTAAAAGAAATTTTCATACATTTATTAATTGAATAAAAGTATTAAAAGAATGCATTATCGTGTTTTGAACTATTCTAAAATTTTCAAATATCTAGCTAGTCGGGAAGTTAGCTAAAAATCGATTGCAAGATTTGTACTGGACAATCAAGAAAACGAGTTAATAAACATGGTAAAATACATAAGAATTTACAGAATACAATTTGTAATATAAACTACGCCACAATGTCTTCCAGTTTTGAAAAATAATATTAACATAATTTATAACTGTCTTAACAATTTACTCCACGATTATTTTGAATTTCGGCCCGGTGTGCACCTCTCTCGCTATGCATCTCAACTTAACAGACATAACCTAATATTCAAAAGATAAATTATGGCAATGGCGAAACCTCACGTGCGGATAAGAGTAGATGTGGATTTCAAGCTCCAAAGAGTTCTTAGTAAGTAATTGGATACCCTTAACTACACAAAATTTCCCGCAAAATATTTGAGATCGTTCATTACAGAACTATATAAGGCTTTGAAGCAGTTAAAATGTTAAATTCTGTAAATTAAATTTTATGGGACCCCGGTATAAGGTTATCTGAACCCTGCTGCTGTGTTCGGGTCCATTTTGACCCAAAATCAACGTAGATGAAAATTTGTATTTTACGTAGAATACTCTCCTTAAAAAACAATATGAATTGTTACATAAATTTAGTTCAAAAATAGAAAACGAAAGTATGGTTATGCATTGAAATTAAAAACATTGGTTTTGTTTTGGGACTTCCTTTGGTACATTAAAAAATGACTTCATTTTGTCCATTCAAAATGAACACAGCAGCAGCGTTTAAAGTGATACGATACTGAACTTACTCAAAGACGACCCGATAAACTGTGTTGGGAATTGAATGTAAGTATAAAAGACATACAACAGAAATTCTAAAAGTCCTACTCTATTGAAGGGTCATTTTCATTCAGGGCCATTTTTTTTTTTTTCTTATAGATTTAATACTATAAGCTTATATTCACTGAAGGCCTAGTGCCTCTCTCAGGAGTCACATTTTGCGAGAGTATGGGATTCCCCCGCCCTCTCGACTCGACGCTTTGACTTGAATTTACCACTGGATCCTAACCTCCATGTGTTCTATGGTAGACAGTGGTAAATTTAAAGCAGGGCGTCAAGGGCCAAGAGAAAAAAAAATCCTCTCCTCTTGCAAAAATGAGACCTAAGAAAAGTACGTTATCGTACTTAGGCCTTCAAAATGCATGTAAATTGGTATTAAATCGTTTAGGGGGAAAAATGCCCTGAAATTTTTCTTAAACTTTATCACTTTTCTCTACACAAAATTTGTGATTAAAAAAAAAAAAAAAAAAAAGAAAAGAAAGAAAAATTGATAAGACTATCTTTATGAATGGGTCTACTTTAAGCTTGGAAGAGAATTGTGTCATTTATATAAACTTAAATGCAATCGTTTTTAAAAAAGGCCGTGTTAACTTTAAATGAAAAAAAAAAAAATCTTAGTTAAAATAAAAAAATTATTTTCAGTAATAAAAACTGAATTTGTTGAGGCGTATAAAAGAAAATTCTTATAAAACAAAATACTACTGCTAAAATGTTTTTAAAATTCCAACTAGATTTAAAATTATTATAAAAGTAAAATAGACAAATGTAAAATTAAATAATTAAAAACCATTTAATTTAGAGGTTGTTACTTGAATTAAGATTTTTCAGAACCTCCATTTAAAAAGGCCACTTTTCTAAAAAGATTAATTTTCTGTAGCACAATGAGGACAGTGAAGGTTTTGCTGTTTCAGCATAAGTGAGATAGCTTTGTATTAAGAAGGGCTCGCAACAATCTAAATTTGTACATGCATTTTATTCTTTTGACACCACTACTTCAAAACAGTCACTTCCCTGACTAAGGTTTAACTTGAAATTAGAGCTATACTCAATTCGAAATTGCACAACTTACGTATAAATTAAATTATATGCAAGACTACATTTTAGATTACCAGTAAAAATGCAAAATAATTTTTAGACTACAATATTCGTGACAATATATGTAATATTATCGGAAATGGAATACATTTCCATTTTCGATAAAATTACCCTACAATGTTAACTAATTTTGAAAATAAGATTAAATCGAACTTATATTCGACTTAACAATTTATAACGAGATTATTTGGAATTTCAGTCCAGCACACGCGTTTCCGCTATGCCTATCCGGCAGACATTATCTAATATTCGAAAGATAAATTATGGCAAAAGCGAAACCTGGGAGGTTCGAATAAGCAGAGCAAATTCAAGTTCCGGATTACAAGATCAGAAGTTACTTAGCAAGTAAAAAGTAATTAGATACGCTCTACCACGGAAATGTTTTACTGAAATACTTGAGGGTCAAGTAAGATCGTTTGCTACGGAAGTTCATTTGAAATACTTTATTCTGTAAATGAAATAATTAAAATTTGTCTAGAAGATCGCAAATTTGAACATATTTAAACACTGGTCTACAAAATATAATAAGTGTTGGAAAATTAATGAAATATGAAGCATAAATAATTTTTATTAGCTAATTATAGCTGTATTTCAAATTCTGAATATAAAAACAGTTAGTTTAAGCCTGATTTTTATTGATTGGTTGGTTGGCTTTTAATGACGCAAGGTTCACAGTAGGACATGCCGCGCCAAACAATTTTGTAAGATAAAAACTAAAATGTAGCATGATTGTCATTAATAAAAATTTACTTTAATAGTTTAAAACTAATTTTTATTGAAAACAAAGACAACCTTAAATATAAATGAGGTTTAATGACAAATTCCCTCAATTTGTAATAAATCTCAAATGAAGACCTCGTGAATAAAACTAGTAGGAAAATAAACTCTGGAGAAACTCCACTCGACTTTCCGAACATTAAGTAATCAATGTTTTTATCGATAACGTAAGAGAAGTCATTAAATAAGTAAAAAGACAAAATTATAGTAGGGTGTATCAGTATTTTTCTCCATATAGCATGATGTTTAACACTAATGTACTTCAAATAATTTGAGCCCATAAATCAATGGTAAAGAATTTTTCGTTGTGTCCCTGTAGAAGTCTATAAATGCTAGAATTAAAAAAATTCATACAGTTTATGCGACAGTGACCTATAATATATTATATTTTTTTCAAGCTTAATTGGATAAGTTTTACGCTATCGCCCTTTAAAGAATTTAAGCCCATAAGCCATAAGAAATTTTTCGTTGTATCCCTGTTTATTACTTATTATAAGTGATAGATTCTCTAAAATTTATACAGTTGGTATGACAGTGACCTATAACACGTACATAAATTTTCAATTCATTTGAATAAGGCGTTTAGACAATATCGCACTTTAAATAATTTGAGCCCATAGGCCATAATGAATTTTTCTTCGCATCCCTGTAAAAAACACTAAGTTCTATATTCACCAAAATCAATAGTTTGTGTTACGGTGACTTACAACATACGTACCAACTTTCAGCTCATTCGAACAGAACATTTAAAAACGTTATCGTGTTCACTCACATACATATCAACGTGAAATCAGCAAAAATGAAATCTAGACACCTCAAAACGTATACATACGTCAAAATCTCAAATTCGAATTTGTCGTGATTACAATAAGAATAAGGAATTTTCTCTTCCTTATATAGTATGTTCGGGAAGTAATAAAAATTAAAATCAACTTTACCCGGATGAAATTTTATAATCTTTCACATGTTTAAAATATGATGAAAGGAAATTTGAAACTCAAGCCCTAGTTTATTTTCTATGGGATCACATAAAAAAAAAAAAAAAAAAAAAAAAAATGTAGAAAATATGCATTTACAACTAAAGTTAAATTACTAATGCAGCACTTAATGTTAACTTCTTCACATGTAAATAAAAAAAATAAAAATTAAATCCCATCAAAAATTGTATGAAACTGACGCCATAACAAGCTTTAAAAACTTTTTAAATATTAATTTCAACTAATCGAGTAGTTTTATTTATTTATTTTTTCCTCTTCTTTGTCTTATTATCCGCAAAGTAATGTGGGCGCAGATTTATTGTAGAACCCCCCTTAGTGACTTACATTTTTTGCAATTACGGCAATAAATTAAAATGGCTATCGCAATTACGAAAAAATCTATACGAAAATCGTGCAAGTTAATCAGGTATAAAATTTTAAATTTCGTCAAGGGGATCCTATACTAAAGCTGTTTCTTAATGTGAATGCATATAGCATATTTAGTTTATTTTAAAATAATCATGTTCCTAACCAACATAATGAAATTCAAATAATTAAATGTCATTTATATTTCATTAACGCGTGTTTATCAGGGTTTTGATTTGCTGAAGAAAACAATCGCCAATTGAAATATATTTAAACGTTTCAATTATTCAAAATAGAAAGAAATAAACTATAGACAGATATATAATAAGCAGTATTGTTTTTTAATTTTTTTTTTTTTTTTTTTTAATATATGAAATCACTATATTATATACATTTACGAAGAAATTTTTGGCAAAAAATTAAAATGTTTCGAAAAAATTAAGTTTTTCCTCGAAAATTGCTGTATTCTGCCTAATTATCCTTATCACATTATGCCAATTCGCCCCTACTGGTATGTCAACTAGCCCCGTACCAGGAGCTAGTTGGCACAGTTGCAAGCTCTCAGGAAAAGTGTGAGTTATTTAAACACGCATTTAATTGATGGGCAACACATGATTTTATAGCCAGAGTTAAGTTTTCCGATGCAATCAGAATTTATTAAAGAAGCATCACAAAACTGGCGTTGTAAAAATTATTACTTACAAACTTTGAATAAACACCATACAATGCAATAAACTCGCAACAATTGTTTCGGGTCGATGATGAAGGGTCGTGTGTTTTTTCGACCCGAAACAATTGTTGCGAGTTTATTGCATTTTATGGTGTTTATTCAAAGTTTGTAAGTAATAATCAGAATTTATCTAAATATTATCCGAAAAATTATAAAAATCAGAAACCAAAAATCTATGCCAACTAGTCTGGTCTCCCCCCACAAACTGAATTCAAATCAATTTATTCATCTAAACGAGAAATTATACAGCAGGGGTGTTTGTGACCGCGGATTTTACAACCGGAAATTTTTAACAGTGATATTACTGTTTTTTTTTTTTTTTCTCTTTTTTAAAGTAAAGTTTAGCAATTAACTATAACCAAAATTATAATTCGTAATTTCTGGTGGAAATAAAATAACCCGGAACGCAAACACCCCTGATACAGCAGTTTTTTTGGTCAGATAGTGAAATAACCTGGATAAATAGTAACATACCGTTAGTTACTAAAAATGTGATTAAAACAATTACGTAAGTAATTTAATCTCTCAGTAATTTACGTCATCAAGGAATTAACCAGCCGTCATTATTATTATTTTATCTTATCAAATTGTCACAATTATTTTACTGTCCATTTTTTTCCCCACTATTTCTGTGAAAAAGGGAAGTAGATCCTTAGCTAAGCTTTTAAGTGTGCATTATATATATATCTTATTTCTTTTGAAGCGGCATTCTGGCCAAACATTTTTTGAAGACAAGACTCAATTATAGGGAGACTGGGTTTTACTAATAGATTAATTTTTACAGCACCAAACTCAATAAATCTTAGTATTTTCACTAGACAGAAATTCAAGCTGAGATATTTATGATCACTTTTAATGGAAGTGGGCTATTTCATTTGTTGGTCAGACAGTGCTGTACTCTTGATTCCCTCCAATTATTTTAATTGGAGCGAACTTTTATCCCTCCTTGCCATATTGGGGACAAAAATTTTGGGGTTGTAATCGGGGCATGCGACTTGTGAAGTCGCATTTTCCTTAGGGCAATTAAGCTCCTCGAATTTGTCCATAAATTCTTCTAAAAGGTTGTTTTATAATTCTGCTGTATATTTATGTCACTCTTATCTAGGATATCGCATATCTATTTTGTATTATTGTATTTCATAGAAACTGTGTCTTTACCAGCTCCGTTTTTAAAAATATAACTAGGGGAATCGTATTAATGTACAAAATAAATTTTTGTGAAGTACCCATCACCCTTTTCAAAAAATTGCTATTTCAGAAATCTCCAAGTTTTTAGCGTATGTATTTTTTAGCGTTCTCATGTAATAATGCAGTTTAAAATTTCACACGATGAAAGAACTTTAAAAACTAGTTGCTTACACAATTGGTCTTTAATTATTGCAATCCTTCAAAGGCAATCTTAAAAAATCTCCGCTTGTAAATAAGAAAAAAAAAAGTCCAGAAAGATAATTATTCTATACATGAATAGAAGAATATACTTAAAAAAAAAGACAACTCAGAACTTTAAAAAAAAAAAAAAAAAAAAAAAAGATACGAAAAATTTTTGTAAAGAAGTTGAAGGAAAAAAAACCTTGTCAATATAAAGATTACACTGATGTACTCACGACTGCTAGCGTTAGTAAATAAGGAGCAATTAGATACCTCCTGTTACAATGCGATATGATAGTTTGATAAACAAAGCAGACTTACAAGTTCCTAAGCTTACCAAAACATGATGCTACTCCGTAAGGCAGATTAAGCTTAGATGCTATCACAGAAGCCAAAAGCAACAGGTTTTATTTTGTTATAAGTAATCGGTCGGCGGGAACAAGAGTATCAAGAACAAAAAACCGGCCTTAATGAGCTCTTCAAATACATTTCACAGCTAGTTACGGAACATGAGATGAGCCGTATAGTAGATTTTATACTTTTATTTCAAGTGATAAAAAGACAACTGGCTTAGAGCGCTTTGACCTAAGGTATGCTGCAGCGCTATTTTAATGGAATGCTGGGTTAATGATGCAATGGTAATGCACTTAGGATGTTTCCTTCCAAGTGAGAGAATGCAGAGAAAAATGAGTTCGTAAGATTAAGATTTATTTTAAGTAAACTTAGTGTTCAGGTGTTTTCAAATTTAATCGAGAATATTGGTTATTTTCTATAGATTTAATTCTAGATTATAGGTAAAGATGTCAGCAAAATAAGTTAACACCGCTTTAGGGAGAAGAGAGATAGTGGAGCAAAAGTTTTATTATGATTTATTTGAAGACTTACCAACAAGGGCAGATCACGTAGCATATTCATATATTAGTAAAATTTTGTATATGCAACACTTGCGTATGAAATATTTCCCCCCTACTAGTTTAGAACTAATATTTCAGTATTTTGACACTAAATTAAATTAAAAGCATGAAAAGTTAACACCATGAATTATAATTGGCCTCACCATTCCTTTTTCACGACAAGCATCCTTTCTTAGTCGATGTCACGGTAGGTAGGTTGGGTTCAACGTCGCACTAGTGCTGCGCTATGAGCAATTGGCGACGGCCTGGAACTCACCCCTTAAGAATAGTCCGGAGATATACCATCCCAATTTTGATCCTCTATGGAGGGGATTAGTGGATGCTACATTAGCCTTTGTAATACGGAGCAAGTTTTACTAATAATTAACTAGTCACTAACATATTGAGCATGCTATATGATCATTTATTCATTTCTTAAGATGCTATGCGTGCAATAAACTGAATGTTTATAATACAAGCTCTTTCGCCAATTTAGAGCTAAACTTTACAAGCTTATTCAAAGAAATACGAAAACATGACGGTTTTAAGTCATAACAGGTACCGTCATTTTTTTTTTTTTTTTTTTAAATAATTTAAACAATTATTAATCTGAAAGAAAATAAAATGAATACTGTTATATTAGAATTGTCGCGGGACATCTCTTAATTGAAAGATGAGCCTGGATTTTTCCGTAGTCTAGATCTACACAGGGTTGCTACACAAATCAGGAGAAAAAATTCCGAGTTTTCCCTGTCACTTTTAGAAGTAAAATCGATGACACGCAATCGTGCAGCATTAGAATCTAACATGTTTACAAATCAACTGAACATATTTAGGGTATATTAATTTTATTAACTTACTATAGTTGGGGAAAAAACCATAATTGATTCATTATAAAGCACTAAAAATTAAAAAATCTTCAAATATTTTTCCAAAAAATTTGAAAATTCCCTTGATTTTCCTTATTTTTAAAATTCCCTCAGTTATCCCTGTTTTTTTTAATAGATTTTCAAATTCGCTGAGTTTTTCAGGTTTTCCCGGTAGCGTAGCAACCCTGCTACACTAAGGGAACAACAATTGTAACTTCAAAACTGGTTTAAAATTTTATTTAAAAAAAACTTTACTCCAATCCCATAAACCACGTGACTCATTTAAATCCTGCAAGGAAGAGTTAGAAGTTCACCAACTATAATTGTCGAAGTTCAATTAGAAACTTACGAACAATAAAAAAAAAAAAAAAAAATCGCCTTGATAAAATTTCATAAGAAAAAAAAAAAAAAAAAAAAAAAAAAATTAACAGATTCTCAGATTCTCAGATAAGAACCATCTCGATTATACCAGCTTTCTAATAATTAAGAAAAAAAAAAAAAAAAAAAAATGAAATCGCTCTACTTGTTTGGAATCTACAGTGCAGACACACACATATTGAAGTGTACGAACTTATAACACTTCTCGGGGGTTGATAAACAGTGGTTATAAATGCTTAGGAAAAGGCAGAGCACATGGCAGCTATGTTTTTCTTTGACATAAGTCAGAAGAGGGTAGAGGAAATATTTATACATTAAAAAAGTTTTCCTTCAGTGTAAGTGAAGAATGTGCTTTAAAATTTATTTTAGAACTAAATGAGCAAATATTTATTTTTGCCTGTGACAGTAAAACTGCTGAATGAGCATTAGTCAGCTTTTAAGTCAAAAAGCTAATAGCTTGCCACTTAAGTTTTCGAATGAATAAATTTAGTTTTTATTACTATCTGTATATACATATCAGTAACTTGCACTGTTATGGTAAGTGAATGCAGTTACGTCAGCAACTGACGTCATAGTGTTCATTACGAATTAAAAACACGTTTAATAGCCTTTTTTCTTTAGGCGTACGGAACCAGTGAATGCATATTTAATGAGACTTTAGGCTAGAACTGATAACTAGTCATATGAATAATCGCTGTATAGGGTTTTAAAAAACTTTATTTTATTATTTGAAAAAAAGAAAAATGGCATTGAAAAATGTTTATTAATTTTAATAGTAAAAAATAACTACAGACATCGTTTTTAAAGTTATGCATTGTAACTTCAATAATAATCACTAAAGGAAGTACAAGTTCTTTGTAGATAATGATAAATGGATTGTTTTTAGGCGTTTGGAAACTCATCTTGGAAGTCTAAAAATTAGTTTTAAAATATTTTTATTTTTGCAAGAGCTTTGTTTCCAAATACAATCTAGATTAAAAAAAAAAAAAAAAGATTTATTGTTTCGTTAAATGGTTTATCAGTGAGCGCGTCAAGGTCTTTTTTAAACCCCATATCAGCGATGCTCCCACATGCACAATTCCCCCCCCCCCCCCCCCAGTTAACTACTATTATTAATAATTCATATGAATTTTACAATCACACGATAAAATAACTATGTACATTTATACGAAATTGTCCTATACAGCCATGTTCGAAATTTAGAAAAAATGCGACCACAGCCCAACCTGTTGAGCAATTATTCCACAAATCTAATCAGCACTAGTTTAATGTCAGGGTCCAACTAAATACCAAGTTTGGTTAAATTTCGTTCATTGGTTCGTGAGACAGCGTCCACAAAATTTGTGACCTGACAGACAAGACATTTTCTAAAAACAGTCAAATCGTTTTCAGAACATCCCAAAACGTGTAAATCCATCGAAAACTAGAGTTCGAAAATTTTCACGAATCCAATACTTTCTCTATGACTATATATACATATAGAAGTAATAGGAAAAAAAAAAAAAAATGAAAAAAGCGGGAAAGCTAAATTTACAAAAAAAAGCTAATCTCATCCCTGAAAATATTCTCTATAAATGGAAGTAAATTGAAAAGCGTGCAGAAAAACGATATAATTCCTTGAAATTTTTAAAAAATTTTTTTAATTTTAAAATTGAACCTTTTCTTCAAACAATATTTTAAAGTTCGAAACACTAAGTACTCTCAACAAAACCCAGAAAACTAGAAATCCGCGTTCAACGCAAATTCACAAAACAAAATCGCATACAAACTAATTAATCTTACTCCTTGTCTAATTAACGTCGCCCTCATGTTCAGAATTACGAGCTTCCACTGAGACTGCAATATTTAATCCAGCCTTGAGTCACTTTGCGGATAATTTCGGGCATGCATCCATCGCATTCTATAAAGAGCGCCCCCACACACATACTAACTCACGCCGCGAGCTGAGGCTGAGCTGACCTTCATTCTCTAGTGCTTCACGCTTTTCCAGTTCTGTCTGGAGAGGTTCTCTCCAGAGAACCGGCGCAGTGTGTGTCCGTAATCGGACGGACACGAAGCGGTTATCCAGAAAAGAACCGTTGAAAAGCCCCGGCTGAGAATAAGAATGTGCTAATGTTGTGATCCGAAACATGTGCATGAATCGATTCACGTATCCCAGATTTTCAAACAATGGCCTTGATAGAAGATCGATAGCGAATGGGACATTTTCGATTGTCCAGGAAGATGTCTAAAATTGTTGGTTTATTGAGGATTAAACGTAGGCTAGTTTTGCTATGTTGTCATGGGAATAGCTTTTCATTTTAAGGGAAAGCGACCACGTTTTAAAAAGAAATTTTGTTGAGATAAACAGAGCTGCCAACTGCATATTTATCGACTGGACAGCCCAATTTCATCTGTCCGGTGCAGTTTCTCAAGCGATCGAAAGATCTAAGTATTTGAGTGAGTAAAGCATATCCGCCTACAAAAATTATAGGGAAAGTTAGAATTATATTCTCATGTATCATCTAGGAAAGAAAAAGAAATTGTGGATTGAAATGTTTTAGTTTGATGAAACGTTAACGTAAATACGTACTTTTTTAATACTTTAGGATCAAACCCTCTGGCACACACACACACACACACACACACACACATTGTGAAACATTAAAATTATTTGTATTTCGAATATTTTATCTTCAGAGCAATGAAATATTGACCATAACTTAAAAAAAAAATGTTTTGTTGGAATTTTTCTAAAAAGTTTACATATTTTTTTTTTTTAATGTAAAAATTACCAAGGTATGTACTTACGCCTTAAAAATAACACGCTTTCACGTCCCCCCCCCCCTCTTCACATTGACTCAATCTAATTTCATTAAAAAAATTCCCCCGATTTAAGTTGCATTTATTCACATTTCTCGTCCGAAATATGTTTATAACTAACAGATTCTTTTAATTTGATTTATTTTCAAACACCATGTTTCGCAATTAAATGCAAATTGGTGAAAATTAGTATTGCTTCCGTTAGATTTTGAATTAGAGAAGTTTGTGTTCGGATTTTATTAAATCAAATTTTTTATCAATAATATTTTTTTTATACTTTACAAGTAATATTCACTAGTTTTAATGAAACAGTTCACAATTACTGGTAGTTATAAATGGAAAAAATCTGGAACACACACACACTCCTGATTAAATTAGCCAATGAAACCATTGAATTGCAGTTGTTTTTCAAAAATACGCTTAATATCTTGATATTCTCAGATTCATAAAATAAACCACAGACATTTTAAAAGAATATCCTTAGGAACTAGGTGGCGTTTAAAACGTTAATGCTTCATATTTTTAAAACGAACACAAAATGCTGGGAAAAAATCTATGCATTAAATGTGCAAATTTATTTTAAACAATCTATCTCGAAAATTGCATCAATTTTTCGTAAGAATTTCTCTGCTAAAATAATTGCAGACGTATAGTTGCCTTTATCGTCAGTGAGGTCTTAAAATTTGAAATTTAAGAAGTTTTTTGACGTGTTGAAATGTACGGCTATAGCGATTATTAAATGCATTAGGTTGATTGAAATTTAGTAGATATATTTAAAGTAGTATTATTTTTTTTTTTTTTTAAGTAACTTGTTATAGAATTCAGCTACATAACTTTCGAGAAGTAACGTACGAGCAAAACATATGTTTATTCAAAAATCTACATGATTAATGGTATTTCATCACAACACTAGTTCAATGAGTTACTTTAATAAAATAAACGATTTAATAGGCAAGAATCTTAGTCTCAAATATTCATTATTTAATATCTTCTGCATATAAATATGTAGAAGTAGCTATGTATAAGCTTATAATAAACCTTAAGCGAGATGGGCGAGACGTCGATAAGCCTCAGGGTCCCAATATGCCCACCCTTCCCCAACTTCGATTTCTTCTAGTACCCCGAATATTCTCACTTGTGTTAGTTTTTCTCCCCACACACTTATGATTGTACGTTTGTTTTTACCCCATGCTATTTTCAATAGATTTTTAATTTTTTCCCATTTACTTCATTCTGAAGGACGGTAATTCTCAATACAAGCTTACGAGAATTTTTTTTGGTGTGTGCATAATATTTATTACGAGCTTGAAGGACAAAATTCGAATACATCGCGATCTAGAGAAGGGTGCTTCTTTTAGGAGCATTTTAATTACACTCTTCATTCAACAAAATAAATTTAATGTGCATTAAGATACTTAAAAAGTATAGTTTCTACAGAAAATGTTAATAGAATTAGTTTACTGGACTTCCGCTCCCCCCCCCCCCCAAAAAAAAAAAAAAAAAAAAAAAAAAAGAATAGTTGTATATTATATGTGGTAATTACTGAATATGCATCTCCGTTAATGTTATATCCACAGTGTAAAGAAAGCAAATACTAGAGAAGGTGTTATAACGTCCTTCATTTAAAATAAATATCAATTGCATTTTAACTGCACATTATATCTAAGATTAATTGCTGAGTAATTCAAATGGGACATTAAGGCTCCGATCTGTAGATTTACTAGTATTAAAACTTTTTTTTTTAAATATAAAAATTGAGTATATTTCGTCGTAATTTCCTCACTTTTCAAACCAAAACAAATTCAACAATAAATACCCATTTGAACTTCATTAACTCGACAATCACTTGTCTAAACAAGCCGGAGACAACTTAAACTAGTTTAATGGGACTAATCTGAAGGCCATCTAAGTCCACTTTTCAAACAATGAAGCACTCTTATGGCAAACTCTTGACACGAAAAGTATAAACGATATTTACTCTTCATTGATTAATTCGATCACTTAAAAAGAGCACTTAAAAATGGAAGAAGAGTATCGAACTGAAGACTGATAATTAATGCATTTGTATTTTCATTTAAATACAGAACGATTCAGTACTAGTGTTAAGATGTTTAATAGATGCTTTAACATTAACACTTCTTGAAGAAACTTATCACAATCCACTGTCTTAACAATTAAGATATTAAAACTTTTTTTTTTTTAAGGGCTGAGGGCCTATTAGTCACAGTCTGGGATTTTTGCGTTGTCGTTTACGATAGTTGGACATTTGTCGAAATCTAAAATTTATCGAAAATATAATTGAATAAATTGAAAGCGATGTTATAATTTGAAAAAAGAAAAAAAAAAAAAAAAAAAACTAGTAGTCCTCCGTCCTAAACTAAATTCTGCTTTTGCCAGAATTTCATCAAAATCTTTTTTATTATTATTATTGAAAGAAAAAAAGAAAAGTAATAATAATCAGTATCGTTACAAGCGATATCGAAATTTTTTTTTTTTTTTTTTTTTTTTTAATAATTTTGAATTAGGAAATAAAAAGTGTGCGAGCAATATGAAATAAAAATAAGTAAAAAAATGAATTTAATGGTTTAATTTTTATATAAAACAAGATCGCGTGATATCTTAAAAAGTAGATGTAAAATTTAAAGTTTAATTTTTTTGGCAACAATTATAAATTAAAATAAATATTTTAATGAAAGTTTAGAAGTTAGAATTTCTAATTTTTTTTAATGAACTCACTTTTATCAATCTATTTCGGAGAAAAATTAATTTTTTTTTTTTTTTTTGTTTAAGTCTTGATATTGAAAAATTCTGGAAATGGGCTACCATTCGCATCTATACAATACTGAAATCGAAGCAAATTCTTTTCAAATATTCTAATTATGTAGATGAATATTTTAAACATTTTTCCTAATGTTTAATATGTGTGCTTAGAATGGCAATTTTATAAAATAAAAACTTTTAAAAAAGAACAGGTATATGCAGCTCTGAGAAATCATTTGTACTTTACTATGAATCATTTTCCTATTTATTCTCGAATAATTACGCATTCGCGTATTAAATTATCGATCTTCACCATTTTTATGAATTAGAAATTTGTTTCTTCAGTGTAAAATTGAATATTTTGGAACATCTCTAACAGATTTCTTTAAAGTTCTTAAAGAGCATAAAGTTAAACCCTTTTAGAAAAAACTTTTTGCAAAGCAAACACAGCTATTTGCAGTTCTGAGAAGTCATTTGTACTCTACAAATTATTTTTAAATATTGTAATTATCTAGATGAATACTTTAGGCACTTTTTCTAATGTTTAAAATTTGTGCTTAGAATGGAAATTTTATAAAATAAAAAAACTTAAAAAGAACAGGTATATGAAGTTCTGAGAAATCATTTGTACTTTACTATGAATCATTTTCTTATTTTTTCTCGAATAATTACGCATTCACGTATTAAATTATCGATCTTCACCCTTTTTACAAACTAGAGTAGTTCCAAAAGATTCGATTTTACACCAAAGAAACAATTTCTAACAGATTTCTTTCAAGTTCTTAAAGAGCATGAAGTTAAAAACTTTCATAAAAATCTTTTTGCAAAGCAAAAACATCTATTTGCAGTTCTGAGAAGTCATTTGTGCTCTACATTTCCTAATTTACCTCTTATTTAAATTGGTACCTCGCCATTTCATAGAATTCACAACAGAATTCTTGTCTGAAAATTACCTACCGCAGGATTGAGAGAGAAAAAAAAAATCATGCAGGATCGTTTTTTCGTGCTCATTATTCAGAAAAATCGGTGCAACCACTAAACTCGCCTCAACAACAGCTCTAATTTCGGGAGCCTCTCTTTTCTCTTTTAAACGCTAGACTAACTTCCTGCTGGGACGTTTTTGCATGAAACCCCCTCCTACTCATTCAGGTAGGAAGGCACCTTTTCTCATTTACGTCATAAGTGAATCATAAAGCATGAAGCACCAGCACGCGGATCTCTCCACGCAACTTGGCCTATATATGTAAGAGGCAAGACATAAGGAACGGTTGCAAACATGCTGTGACAGAAGCTGTGTTTACAGTGGTGTTCCATTTTTAGGAACCCATGTGTCTTTCTCTACTATACGAAGATTTACCTTTACGAATGGAGTATTCTAAAGATAGTTACCAAATTTCGCTTTAAAAAAAAAAAAGGAGAAAGTACGCAGTTTTAATTATCGCTTCCCATTCACCCATGTCTAATGAACTATGTAAAGATAAATGAACATGTCAATTTAAAATGCATTTTATAATTTTAAATGTTAAAATACATTTTAAAATCTGCTTTAATATTACTAGAGATACATATACACATTTATATTAAAGAGAAACTTAATGCTAGATAAATAAGCACAGGAAAAGTTGTGAACGTATAAAACCGCTAGAGGTATAATGAAATTGCAGACAGCAGTTTTCAGTAGGATTGAGCGTGTCGTCATCACTGCGTAAAGGGAAAACGCTCCTACATATAAAAAGGTAATCAGATTCTGAACTGTTTACCAACTAATAGAATTGAATGGAATATGGGGGATTAGCCAACAGGAAATGGAGGAATGGTAGATAGAAAAATGTAGAAAAAATTAGGAAAGTGAAGATTAAATTAAAAATTTTCCAACAATCTGACGAAAGGGTTACAGCGAAATCGCAATTTTATTTTTTAAGATTCTAATAGATGTAAAAAAGCTTCGAAAGCTTGAATATTTCGTATATGCAAAAAGCTTAAATAATCTTAAAAACATTGATAATGTGCTGTCGCTGTACCCTTATAGTGTTGATTGAATATAAGATTTCCAGCAATCTAAGTTTTTCTACATTTTTCACAGATAAAGTTTCTTAACTTCCTATTGGCTAATCCCCCAAATTCCACTGAATTCTACTGGTTGATACAGTCGTAGAATGACTTCTTATACATAAAAGCACTTTCATTTATTTTGTTCGTTATTCTGTTATTCACTTTTCTATCACCTTTGGCATTGACTTTTCCTCGAAGATTATATCTTGTGTTCTGTTTGTTTATTTATATATATATATATATATATATATATATATATATATACACACACACACACACACACACACACACACACACACACACACACACACACACACACACAGTACTGAATCAGAGCAAAAAGGCTAGCTGATTGTCAGAATAAGCTGTGTGCGATTTCACCAAAAGATGCAAATAAAAATTTAAAAACTACTCTTTAAAATCCAAAAAATATTCTTCTTGTCCCTCAAATTTCTATGAGTGGTATAATGCTACACTTAAACTTTATTTTGACTTTTTTTGTTGTTTTGTATTTTCAGGATATCTCGTTCATAAATTAAGTTTTTCGGATTCTGCTTTTTTAATATCATCCCCTCCCCTTAGGCAGCAATTAAAAAAATAATAATAAACATTTCATTTCATAATGCAAGTTTAGGGGTTTAATTTTAAAATTTTGAAAAAAAATTTAACTTAAAAAGCATTTTTTTATTTATTTTTTTTTTTTTTTTTAAAGTTTAAAAAAACAGATAGCACCTGTGTGCAAAGAGTGGAATTTAAGAAAAAAAAAGGAAGAATTCGAAAAACTATTTTTGAACGTGATATACTGATTAGAGGTTTGCACTCGGGCCGGGTTCGGGCCGAATTTTTGAATTTGCTCTCGGGCCGGGATCAAGCTTAAAAAAATTTTCAGAGTCGGGCCGGGCTCAGTTTTTGTGTGTATATTCGGGCCGGGCCTGAATGAAATTTCCTCCTGGCCGTGTCGGCCCGAATCTTTCTGCTTTCCTCGTTAATCAACGAAAAAGGAAAATTATAAAATATTTCTTCAGTCATTTATTTCACAGGCTTTTATGTCACATAAAGTTCTATTTTGTTAAAAAATGTCTAACTTCAATTTAATTGTGGTTGGATTAACATTAAAGTTTTGTTTACCGGAGCAGATGAAAAATTCGGATACATTACGGTATATAAGAGGAAATGGTTGAAAGTGCATTTTTAGTAGTATTAACATTTAAAATGCCTTTCTATATTGTTTGATGAATGCTAATATTTCGATTTCACTTTCTGTTTGTCTTCGTGCCTTATCTATAATAATGAATTTCTGTTTATACATAATCTTGTAAAAGTTCAGCAGTTTTGTTAAAGAACGTACTATCGTTTGGTTATATAAAACCTCTACAAAACACATACAAAAAATCTTTTTCATAGAAAGGCATTTATTTTTTTATTTTTTGTTATTTTACATATTTTTGAATCGGACCGGGCCGGGTCGGGCCTGATTTTATCGTTTTTTGTCCGGGCCGGGGCCTCGAAATTCCGGCTCGTGCAGACCTCTAATATTGATAATGCAAAGGAACAAAAATCCCATTTAATTACTATAACAAGGACCCTTAAGAGCCATTTTTCAGTAGAACTGACATCAGTCGCAGGAGCTTCCGTCTTTAAATTCAAATAAGCGGAAATTAACATTCTTGTGATTAGAAAAATCTAACTTATGTACCAATATCAAATGAATAATAGCAGATAATTTTACAATTTTTCCGCACGGTTACGTCTGTCTGAAGACAAGTAAATGGGTGTTCACTACGACACTTACGTCAGGGTCACCTTGAAGAGTTCAGCTGTCCAGGCAATAAAAATTTCTGCTCAATTGGTTCTCGAAAACACCGTGTGATCAAACAAGAATTCCTGCAATGGTTTTCTAGATATAGAATTTAAGGCTGATTGAAAGTGAAAATTATTCTACTACAACTGGAAATATTATAGAATAAAAAATAAAAATACGAAGACATTAACATAAAACGTTTCAACGTATTCTGTTGCCAGGGGAAAAACCCACAAGGAAAAATTTACAGAAAGGAATATTTATATATTGCGTGTGTCATTTGGGATACGCACACAACTTCACAAAATACACATAAAAGTTAGAAAAGCTTTCTATATGAATACGTAATTGCGAAGTTTCCCGCTTTTTGAATATATTTAAATCGTTAACTTAGTGTTATTTAAAATACAGAAATAGTGGTATGCGAAAAAAAAAGTGGGAGACTATGTATTACTGCTAGAAGTTCTGTACTTTTGCCTCTCCCTTTTACAATTTTTCCGTATCCAATCACCAAATCTCATGTAACTATGCAGAAATTTGTTTATAGATTTTTTTTTTTTCATTTTTACATTCGAAAAATTTACTATTTTTCAATTAGTACTAGTTTACCAAAATTAATTTATTTTTTAACTTTTAGAATTTTATTTTTCAGCTAAAAAATGAGAAAGATGCACTTAATTTTTTGCATATTTCAAATCAAAATATTAAAAAATAAATTTTTTGAAAACCTAGTATTAATTAAACGATAGTGAATTTCCAGAATGTGAAATTTAAAAACTATTAGGTAATGCGTAATTCTGTAAACAAGATTTTTTCCCCCCATTTTTACATTCGAAAAGTTTACTATTTTTCAATTAGTACTCGTTTACCAAAATTAATTTATTTTTTAACTTTTAGAATTTTATTTTGCAGCTAAAAAAGTGAGAAAGATGCACTTAATTTTTTGCATATTTGAAATCAAAATATTTAAAAATAAATTTTTTGAAAACCTAGTACCAAGTAAACGATAGTGAATTTCCAGAATGTGAAATTCAAAAACTATTAGGTAATGCGTAATTCTGTAAACAAAATTTTTCCCCTCATGGGATTTGGTTGACTTCGTGATCTATCCACTTGGCACTACTGAAGTTTTCATAGAATAGTTTATTTTTCCATTTAAATATTTATAAATTAACTATATTAGGTACTATACATTCATGCAACAATTCGTATGGTTTGATATATTTTTTACCGATTTGAAATCTTTAAACTGCGTTTTCACAGTTGGTAATTTTTTCATGATCTTGAAAGTGCTACAATTTCCAAACATATTTAAGAAAGACCACTTTTTTTTTTTTTTTTTTTTTTTTTTTAATGGAAATTTCTTGAAAGATTTAGAGTTGGATTTTGCAATATCTTTAAAAAGGAAAAAACAAAAAATCTTTTTTTTTTTTTTTTTCAAATATTTGCACAAACATGCATTTTATTTTAAATAAAAACTAATTGATATTTTTCAAAATACATCCTTAATTGCTTTAAGGATGATTTTTTTTTTTTTTTTATTTAATAGAAATTTCTTGAAAGATTTAGAGTTGGATTTTGCAATATCTTTAAAAAGGAGGAAAAAAAAAAAAAACTTTTTTTTTCAAACATTTGCACAAACATGCATTTTATTTTAAATAAAAACTAATTAATATTTTTCAAAATACATCCTTAATTGCTTTAAGGATTATTCCTTTTTTTTTTTTATGTTTAATAGAAATTTCTTGAAAGATTTAGAGTTGGATTTTGCAATATCTTTAAAAAGGAGGAAAAAAAAAAAAAAACTTTTTTTCAAACATTTGCACAAACATTCATTTTTTTAAAAATAAAAACTAATATTTTTCAAAATACCTTCTTAATTCCTTTAAGTAAATTCTATTAAAAAAAAAATTCTTTAAATATTTGTAAAAATTAATATTTTAAAGATCATAAATTCATGAAAAGATGTAAACTGAGAGAAGGCAATTTAAAAATTTCATATCTAAATAAACAAAAAGCAAACAACAACAAAAAAAAAAGCATAAGTATTGTTGTCTGGAAATAAATGTTATTGAACAAATTTAATATATTTCCATTTATTATATATATTGAACTGTGAGTTATATAAAACCTTCACTGGCGTTAAAGTCTAAGTTCCCTAATCTTCAAATTTCGTTTTCTCAGTTTCCTTCAAATACGCTAAACTCCTATAGATATTTAAGATTTCTTTGAATGTTTAATAGAACCTAAGAGTAACTGAATGTACACGATAATACATGATATAAGAAGAGGTTTAATATAAAACAAAAAATTTTAACGTCTCTTTACCCTTTCAGGAATATAAGATTTCCAAGACTAAATATGCCAATACAACACAATATTTTAGCTATTGTGGGAGTAAAGTAAGAGAATATCACCAGAAAAACATAGCAGGGTGTATAGGTTTCCTATAATTTCATGGGAAATATTTTCCCTATGGACCATAAAAGTAAATAAACGAAGAGTTAGGTTTATTATATCGGTATTTTATTTATTGCTTTGTAATACAAATTTATTGCTTTGTAATATAAAAATTATCAGAAAAGTAAAATAAATAGCTAGTTATGGTATTCTACGAAACAATTTCGTTTACTTGTGAAGCACAAGTGGACATTGCACATAACACTTTTATTATGTGTCCTATTTTCAATTTTTTTTTTTTTTTTTATTCGTTCAGAAACACATTTGCTGCCTTGGACATACGTTTTATTTTGACATTCACTAAAAAAAATATCGATTCAATAATAATCGAACAAGCGATAACGATTTTTGTAGAAGGGAAAAATATTTCCCTTGGGCGTGAAAGGGTTAACGACCGAATTTATCTTTAATATTAAGCAAATTTTATTATTAGCTTCAAAAATATTTTTCTTATATAATTGATCGTTACAGTGCAAACACTGACTTCTGAAACAACTTGATAATGCTTATAATTTGAAAACGTTCATTTTGGAAGCAGTTCACCTATGCAAAATTCACAATTATGAAAGATTAGAATGCGTATGTATTCTAAAATTTTCACTTAAGCGCATTAGCCCGTGAACATTAATTTCCGCAAGAATTCAACTTTGCCTGAAAACATTTAAGTTCAGAAATAATTGAACTTTATAATAAGGGAACGTTAAACTGTGTAATTGAACTTGACATAAAATTACGTAGCTATGAATGTAAATATTGAAAATAGAATGCATGAGGACAATGATAATTTTTACCCAAACTGATTAAAAATGCATATTTCATCAAAATGAGTTCTTACGACTTTGGTCTTTTAAAACATTCTTTTCGCATTTTTATGAGAATTCCTACCTATTTCAAGTGGCTGTCATGTTAAAACAAGATGGAGGATTGAGTTCATTAACAATTTGGTTTAGACCATCATATGAGGCTAACAATAACTACTTTCAGGCTTTTTTTTTTTTTTTTTTTTTTAAATCAAAGTTTTAAATTTTTAAACATTTTGAAATAAAGTGACAGATCGAATTTATTAATGAACTTTGTTGAGACGAGACCCTTAATACAGGTGACAGTGTATGTTCCGAGTTTGAAGCAAATCAGTTCATAAACATGTTTTTCAATTAGAGTTTCAAATCGCTGCCATTTTTTAAAAAATAAGATGGCGGACCAAGTTAGTCAACGAACACATCCAAGATATTTCTAATATAAGTCCACTGTACAATTTTAGCTCGAATTCATTTAGTATTTTGGAAATTACCGTGATGACAAATTTGTCATGTACAGTCGAACCTCGTTAACGTGAACACGCTTAACGTTAATTATTTTTAACATCTCTGTCAAAAGCAAGATTAGTTAAGTTATATGAAGATTAATTACTGATAGCATGAACAAAATTTTTATCCCCCTTGAAATTGGGATCCAGACATAATATCGCGTCAAAAAAATGTGATCTAGTACTTGAAAATTTGTATTTCTGTCACGTGTGATCTCTGGAAGGCCGCAGGGCCTTATAAATTAATAATTATTATTTAAAATAAATACATTATAGACTATAATTTTATTATTTTATCAATATTTAATTTTAAGTTATTTTATCGGTTGCTTTTCATCATTCAAAATATATTTTAAAAATATTGTACATCACTGCTGACATCAAAGCTGAACACTGTTTCACAAACTTCAATTAAAAATTTTAAAATAGGTAAGCACGATTGAATTTTTTTATGACTAATCTTTAAAAAAAAAAGTTTATAAAACAGTTTTTTTTTTTTCTTTTAGCAAAATTTATAAAAAAATTTCTAGTGGGTTTGTGTGTATCCCAGTGCTCTGACTAAGGTATGTGTTGCCATGAAATTTTATACAGCATTATTAATCATTACCAACTCCTTTTTGCTTTCTATTTATTTATGTAGGCGATATTTTGTCCTCAACCCCTTGAAATTCACGTTAACGAGGTTCGACTGTTTTTCTTTTTAATTTTGGGTATTGTTGAAAGATAGGGACATGCAAGATACTTTTGGCTTAATACAGCAATACAGTTTCTGAAATATGCGATATTTATGCTCTAACGGAGGACTGATGTACCCTGAAGATAATCCCTTCAAGTTTTGAGCATTTTCCACTTATAATTCAAACTAATTTTCTATGCTCCACTTCTTTTAAAATTTTTTTAGGTTCCTAATAATTGCTTATCTGACGCCCCCCCCCCCCCCTCCTCCCACACAGGATAATTTTATTCTTTATTGGCATGCTTGAGTGGGTTCATTAAATAATAGCTTATCTTATTCATCTTTAATTTACTAATCAAGGCTTTATTTAATTTAAATTTAATTTGAAATAATATCTCTTGTAAGCTAAATTTTATCTTTTTTTTACAATTCTATATGTAATTTGTTTTAATGAAATTGGCATTAATATTGTATCTCTTTGTATTCTAAATTTGATCTTGTTCTACAATTCTATATGTAATTTGTTTTAATGAAATTGGCATTAATATTGTATCTCTTTGCATGCTAAATTTTATCATGATTCTAAACATTATATACACACACTGTTTTCAGTCTATATTTCTACAGAAATCATCGTAAAAAATAATTCGCTTTCTATATACTACATCGGTTAAAAATGGTTTCTCAAAAATGAGCAAAACTGTCTCAAAATAGCTTCGAAACAATATATACTTAAATTTGAAAACCCATGTACTCATTTTTGAGTGTACTGACATACTCAAAAATGGGGATGTTGGGATTCTTAGTGGTCAACCCCATTTTTGAGTATTTCAATTTACTCAAAAATGAGTACATGGGATTTTCAAATTTAAGTATATATTGTTTCGGAGCTATTTTTGAGACAATCTAGCTCATTTTTGAGAAACCATTTCTAACAGATGTAGTAGATAGAAAGCGAATTATTTTTTATACCTGTTAGAAATGGTTCCTCAAAAATGAGCAAGATTGTCTCAAAATAGCTTCGAAACAATATATACTTAAATTTGAAAACCCATGTACTCATTTTTGAGTACAATGACATGCTCAAAAATGGGGATGTTGTGTTTCTTAGTGGTCAACCCCATTTTTGAGCATGTCAATATACTCAAAGATGAGTACATGGGATTTTCAAATTTAAGTATATATTGTTTCGGAGCTATTTGAGACAATCTAGCGCATTTTTGAGAAACCATTTTTAACAATATTATTTGAAAACCTATTAACGAAGTATAAACATTTGGAATTTATAAAAAAACAGCTTCGGATCGAAATGTTACATATTAATACAATCACTTATAAAATAATAGAATTTATAATTTTGACCTTAAAAATTCAAGTTCAAAAACTTGGGGACACAGACTATTTACGAAAATGCTTAAGAAGAACTAAACCATCCATAAAACTTTCTTTCCGCCTTTGTTTTCTGAGCATTAGACCATGCAGCAGTGTTTTTTCCCTCTTCAAGTATGTAATAGCAGATGACGCAAGATATTTCAGTTCAACTTATTTCAAAAATAAAACTAGGAACAATGCATTGATGCCCTTCTGAATAAAAAAGTATATTACATTCGTAAATAAAACTGAGTAATGACCGGTATTAAGCCGATTTTGATCACTGCATCTTGCAAGTAGATTTAATAGGTAGTATATATTTTATCAGATCTAGCTATGCAATAGTTTGAGACAACATAAGAATAACCTATGAAGTGCTTTTAATAACGTATATCAAGATATTTGATTTCAGGATCATAAACACAGCTGGAAAGAGTAATGTTGTGTGTTTCAGTTGTTGTAGTTGCAGTTTCTGAACACTTTTGATAAAGGCATAACACTGAACTCTGAACAATGACGAATACAAATTAACACTTTCGCGACCGGCATACTTTTGCCTTTTCTAAAATTGATTGCCGGGGAATATCGAAGTAAACTAAAGCTAGTTGCCGCAAACTTTTAATGTTTAAACGGGGATAAAAGTTGAATGTAATGTTTTGAAATGTTACTCTTCTAATTACCTGAAGCTTGGAATGAAAATTATATATTAGAACGAACCTACAATACTATCAAAGAATTGATACTCTAATACTATCGAAATAATACTGAAGTATTGTTTCCATAGAAATTCTTGAAATGACGTGAATTCACGTCAGCGGTTATCAGGAATAGAATCTGAAAAGACGTGAATATACGTCAGCGGCAACTAGCTATTGAAGTTGAAATGACGAATTCACGTCAGCGATCGCGAATGTGTTAATGCAAAATAATGAAAAAGATTAAAAAATCTGGAGTGATTCCACTCGACTTTCCGAACATTGAGTAATTCACGGTTTTGTAGATAAAGTAAAGTAAGAGGAATTGTTAAATAAACAAAAGAGGAAACTATAATAGGGTGTTTGAGTATTTTTCTCCATATAGTACATGTTTAATTTAACGCTATTGAACTTTGAGTCCATAGATCATAATGATTAATAATTTCGTTGTGTCCCTGTAAAAAGCTATAAATGATAGATTCACCAAAACGCTTATAGTTAGCGTAACAGTGACATAATATTTATATAAATTTTCAGCTCCATCGGATAAGGCATTTAGACGCTATCGCACTTTAAAGTTTGAGCCCTTATGCCACAATGATAAAGAAATTTGCATTTTGTACCTGTAAAAAGAACCATAAGTGCTAGATTCTCTAAACTTTATACAGTACGTCTGACGGTGACCTCTAATCTGTATATAGATTTTCAGTTCATTTGAATAAGACGTCTAGTCGCTATCGCATTTTAAATAATTTGAGCCTATAGGACATAATGATACACAATTTTTATTTGTGTCTCTTGTAAGACAGTGTTAGAGTCACCAAAATTTATACTATTCGGGAGATGGTGACCTATAACATGTATATAATTTTTCAACTCAAACGCAAAAGGCATTTAGATGCTATCGCACTTAAAATAATTTCACCCCATAGGCCATAATGATACATTAGAATTATTTGTTGTGTCCCTGTAAAAAAAACTAAGTGCTAGATTCAACAAAATCTGTACAGTTTGTGCAACTGTGACCTATAACATGTGTATAATTTTTTTGCTCAGTTTAATAAGGCTTTTAGACGCTATTGCACTTTTAAAAAAATTGGACTCATAGACCATAATGATAAAGAATTTTTCTTACTATCCCTGTAAAAAAATAAAACTAAGCGCTAGATTCACCAAAATCAATAGAATTCGTGCTACGGTGACTTACAACATATGTACCAACTTTCAGCTCATTCGAGCAAAGCGTTTAGACGCTAGCGTGTTCACACACACACACACACCGTAAAAATAGTGAAAACTGACTCAGGGGACCTTAAAACGTATAGAAACATCAAAGTCTCAAATTCGGATTTTTTACATGATACAATATTTTTTTTACATATGTGTGTCCGGAAAGTAAAAATATTTTGAGGGATTGCTTCACCCATCGTGGCCGGCAACGTAATCCCGTGTCATTTCTATGCAGAGATTTGCTTTGAAAATTACTCTTTACCTAATGTATTTTTTTAATTCAGTTTTCATATAAGGAAATTAAAAATAAAAAATATATTCTCGCTTTCCAAAATTTGATTTTTTAAAGTTTTTATTATTTCATTTTGACGCTTGAAACTTCATTTTTCGCACTATCGGGGTTGCTTCAGGTTTATTATATTTTCCTAAGCTATTTGGGTTTTCAATCGCGATTACACTTACCCCAGGAATTTTGTATATCGGGTAAGTATAAGCAAGTATAAAACTTTGAATAAGCACCACAAAATGCAATAAACTCCCCTACAAACATCTTTCCAGGACATTTATAGGACATCTTGATGATGAAATAGACATCTTTAGGATGTAATGTGGATGAAAGGGATATTTTTAGGATGAACTGTGGATAAGTGTTTGTAGGGTAGTAACAATTGTTTCGAGTCGAAAAAGCATTCGACCCTTCGTTAGGTGAACAAAGTGTTCACGAGCGCTGCAATCAAAGCGGCAACGTACGTTGATTGCAGCACTCGAGCCTACTTTCTTCGCCTTACGAAAAGGTCGTGTGTTTTTTCGAACCGAATGAATTGTTGCGAGTTTATTACTTTTTTTTTTAAAAATTATTCAAAGTTTTGTACTTATCACTTTAAAAACGCCAGTTCTGTGGTGCTTTCTTATTATATTGTAAACAAGGTATTTATACTTGCCCCCCCCCCCCCCAAAATTCACAACTAACGATTTGAGACAGTTAAAAAATTCAAATCCACACAGATTTAAGACTGATTCCTCTTGAGATTCATGTTAATGAAATTCGACAATATTTTTAAAAAGTAAAATTTTGAAGTTTATGCAAATCATTATTTCATTTTATAAATATCCTTTATATAAAAGTATGTTCAAAGCTGTAAAGCAACAGGTAAAGTTCTTCAAAATCTTGCGGATATTGCTTAAAAAAAAAAAAAAAAAAAAAAAGCCTTGAGAAAATGAGTTAAAGTTTGGAAATTTAGCAATGAAATTTAATTTAAGATCAGAAGTAAAATGCGTAGAAGCATAAAATGAAGCGTCAAGTATTTGAAATGGTTCATATATGAACCATTATTATTCTCCCCCCCCCCCTCCCGATAGTTCGGATTTTAAGATTAAATCTCTAGACCCCTAAAAATTTTCAAAGAAATTCCACCATATGCGAAATTTTTGTTTCTCCCATTTTAAGAACGAAAAAATTCGACCTTGAAGGATAATAAAATTACGCCACTTCAAAAAGTTTAGATCTATACATGTATTCTTTGATTCGCTTATGAGGATTTCCTTTTCCCGACATACTGTACCGGCTGATTCAGACAATGATTTTTTTTTTTTTTTTTTTTTAAATCTAAAGTCAATACTCTTGCAAAACACGGCATTCCAACGATAAATACTGATAACCAGCAAGATACAGAAATCCAAGAATTCTTTCTCTCTAACCCATAATCATTTAAGAAATTTGGAGGTCAAGTTGCATACGAACGAGCAATTACGCTTAATTTGAGGCCATTAAAAATAAGCGTTTTAAACTATGAATGGTTAGGGATAACTAAAGTAAACAAAGAACGTCGAAAGAATGACAAGTATATAGTGCTACATAAGACGGCAGACGATAAAGTATGCGTCGAACATTCCCTTTCATTTCAGTTGAAATTTTTTCTATATCTCACGCAAATTGCATTTTTAGAATGTAACGCCTATCTTTAACAGGAATGATTACATTTCAGATAATGAAAAACTTTTCAGTTAGGTTTATTCGATAGTAAAAATTAAGTGGTTATATGGGTTTCAAAAGTTTTTTTTTTTTTTTTTTTTTTTTTTTTTTAACTTTAGAGCTATTATGACGTCAATTTTACCCTCCAAGTTTAATTTTTCACAAAGTTCTGTATCAATTTTAATATTTTGAAATGAAAAGAATTTCACTCGTAAAGACTTAAAAATCAACTCGTAAACGTTTTTTGGCAACAATTAAGAATTAAAATAAATTATGTATTTTCGTCTAAAAAAGGGCTGCTTCAACTTTTTCGATACTGTCCGTTTCGGTACTGATTATTTTCTCACAACAACAACAACAAAAAAGATTTTGATGAAATTTTGGCAAAAGCAGAATTTAGATTAGTACGGGGAGGTAGGACCTATCAGTTTTTTTTCTTTTTTTTTTCAAATTATAACATCGCTTTCAAATTATTCAATTATATTTTCCATAAATTTTCGATTTCGATAAATAAAATGTCCAACCATCGTAAAACTGGCGACAACGTTTTATCCGTAGATTGAGACTAATAGTTCTCCGTACTTAAAAAAAAAAAAAAAAAAAAAAAAATCCACTTCATTTAATATAATAAAATTTTGAACACATTTAAAGCAATATTTTATAAAAATGATTTTAATTCGGCCGGTACGTTCCAGTTTTCGGAGACCCTTCAGAAAAAACGGTGGACTCCAATGTCTCAAAAACTAATGCACCGACTTTATTGCAGGGTTGGGGTTTAGGACGTCCGAAACTGGTTTTGGACAGGACAGGTGGTTTTTACCGTCCAAAAGTGTCCTAAACTGTCTAAAACTGTCCTAAAGTGTCCAAAACCTAAAAGTATAAGAAATTTCACTTCCTACATTCTCAGTAGCAATTATAATTAGTAATTAAAAGTATTTTATATTGAAAATTTAGCTTTTCTTATGGAATTTAAATTTACAATTTAACAGTAGCTACATTTAAAAGTAAATTTTAGTAACTTAAAAAATTTTTCTTACAATAAAAAATGTATGATAAAACATTCAAAATAGATTTTTTTTTTTTCCCCCGATACTTTTGTAAAAGACTTGCTTATCCATTATTTTATAGAAATTCTGTTTAAAAACTATTTTAATAAAAGTTTTTTTTTTTTTTCCCCCCCATAAAATATATAGATTAGCAGATTCCAAAAATAAATAAAATATAAGTTATAATTAGGCAGTGAAGTCTATGCATTTTTAAAGAGGGCAAATATGTCCACATACCTCTAAATTAAATTGTTAAAATATGTAACATTTAATATTTTAGCATATATATTCCCTTAGTCGTCGTTGGGGAAAAAAAAAAAAAAAAAAAAATACATGTTTTTTTTTTTATTTATTTATTTGAAGATTATTTTTTTGCAAATATTTTTTAAAAGAATAAATATATAAATAAATAACAATTTGATATTATATTGTTCTCTTTTATTGATTGACTTGTTCGATTTTAAAGCAAATACGATATTTATTCATATTGTTTATGTGCATGTGTGTGTAAACATAACAAATATCAATACCTTAAGTACGATTATTTAAATTTTTCCCATAAAAGCCTCAATAATAAATTTTTGCTTTTGTACAATTTTATAATCGTTATATGCATCTCTCACTAATATATTATTAGAACAATGGAAAAAACTGGAAGATGTTACAAAATAACAATTAATAATTATAATAATTTGGTTTTTTTTTTTTTCAAATACTTGCATAATTTTATACTAAGACATTTTACTAAAAAAACAGTTTTGGACAGTTTAGGACAGTTTAAGACACTTCTAGGGTTTTGGACAGTACGGTAAAAACCATGGTTTATACCGTGGTTTTTACCATAGTGTCCGAAACCTTTCCAACCCTGCTTTATTGAAATTTTGCACATTTCTTACAAAACAGTACAATTTTCGGTACATTTTACCCCACATATAGCCTTGTAAAATTAGTTGTAATCGAAAAAAGAAAAATCCTTTGTTAAAGCACTAGTCAATTCTGTTTTGAAAAAGTGTGCAAAATTTCAATAAGACCAGTGCATTAGTTTTTGAGAAATCGCGTACACCACTTTTCTCAAAAATTTTCCGGAAACCAGGCTCTCACCAGCTGATTTTTCCGAAATTTTTAATGAACACTTTTATAAAGTATTGTTTAAATGTTGTTCTTTTTTATGCTTAAAATTTTGAATTAATAAATTATTTAAAGAGAGAATGCTTCTTTTAGCCTACGATATCAATGTAACCCCTTAAGGAAAAGAAATGTCCGACTTTTGTAATGATACTTTATAGCAGGCCTGGCCACCCCGCGGCCCTCTGGCCGCATGAGACCCGCCATGTACGGTTCTGCGGCCCGCGACAGAATTCACGAAATTTTTCATTTAATATCTTCGGTTAAAACATTTGAAATTAATAAATTATTTCTGACCTTTTAATGAAAATACTGATTAATGTAGCTGAAAAAACATCACTATCATTGATATAAATAAAATATTAGATAAATAATCGATTCTTACTATTATACTTATGAATATAGAACCATAAGTTTGATTGTTTTACAGTTATGTTATGAACAAAAATATATTTAATATTCATATTTTCTGTTTTAAATTCTCACGAGCCCACTGGAAAAAAAAAAAAAAAAAATTATATATATATACACACACACTAAGCGACAAAAAAAAAGCCGCACTTGGATGTTTTGCTTTTCGCCTTCTACAACCGCCAATTTTATCGTTTAAAAAGCAAATTTTCGAACAGATTTTACTATATTGTCCTCCATATACACTTTAGCTTTGAGTCTAGTGTTAAAAACAAAATGCAATTGTCAGGAAAATTGTAATTTTAGAATTTATTTCAAAAATGGTGACAGTTAACGATGCCACAAAAAGTATTAATTTTTAAATGAAAATCAAAAAAATATTTTAATACGTGAGATGGCAAAATAATTAAATGCTAACGAAGTATTGGTAAAATGAATTTTAGCAAAATATAAATTTTTTTGGCCGTTTAAACGGAGAATTTGGCTTTAGACGGCCATGTTGCTCATCCAAGCAAGATAACCGCAAGTTAAAATGCGAATGTTTAAAAAATCTATTTGTATCATGTTCAGAACTTAAAAAAGACTTTAAAAAAGTGTATAGTAAATTACTTTTTTCAAAAACAATGTGGGAACAAATAAACAAAGCGGGTTAAAGAACGGAAGATCTGCGAAAAAAGCCATTATTAAGGAAAAGAATAAGAAAAAACAATACTTTAGTTGACCAAAATTTAAAAACATTATCAGTTAATTATTAGGTTGAACTGGTTTTCTCTGATGAATCAAGTTCTTTATTTCGTGCAGCTGAAAAAAGCTAGAATGAAGACGAAAATGTGACCGACTTAATGAAAATCGCACTTTTAAAACAGTGACACATTCTCCGTACATTATGGTACGGAGGTGCATAACTTTTCAAACACTTGGGGAAATTTTTATGCTCAAGGGATCAATTAACTCGAAATAAAACACAATCTGCATAAAAGTGGTCCCTGACCGACTATTTTGGAGGTATCTTAGACATTTCCGTAAACAGCATTTGAAGATAATAAGGCACCTTACTACACGGCGTCTGTGGTAAGTTTATTCACTTCAAATTGTCAAAATTTCTTATACATTCCCATGAGAACCTACAATTCTGTAAGTAATCATACTTTTTTTCACTTTAAGTTAAATACCACAAAGGATATAGTAGAATTTCTTCTTTACCAGACATGGAAATGGTCAAAATCGCGATCCGCTCGAAAATGTTTCGTCTATAAAAAGGCGGGGGAGAGGGGAGAGGATTCGAAATTTACAGCCTATAACTCTGCCAGAATAAGAAAAATATGTGTGATGTTTAGCACATTGAAATTTCTGAGATTTATATTAAAACACTGTATAAAACTATGCCATTGCGCATTAATGCAGTAATTCCATATAAAGGTGGAATTAACCCAATGCAGAATACATATTTTTAACAAAAAATTGCTTAGATCTAACAAATAAATAGTTTTATTTCATATATTAAAATATAACTTGTTTATTTCATATAATAAATCATAATAGAATGCAAAGTGTATAGTTATTGCATTATGTTCAAAAAGAAAGTTTTATACAGATTTTTAAAAAGTACTTCGTAAAGTGCAATAAAGCTAATTATTAAATCGAAAATATACATAGGTATCATTTCATACCCTTGGTATTATGCAAACAAGACAGTTTTGTTTGTTTCAAACATTAATTTTAAAGTTATTACAAATAAAAAAGGTACAAGTCATTTTTTCTGCAGTGCGGCTTTTTTTTTGTCGCTTAGTATATATATATATATATGTATGAATGATTCATGCCTTTATACCATGCGGCCAGCCTGAGTAAAATAGGTTTCTAATGCGGCCCGTCAAACGCTTTGAGTTGCACAGGCCTGCTTTATTGAGTACAGAAGGCAGCTTTTTAAGATACCTTTGTCAAAGCTCCAGTAGCAGAAAGATTGCAACACAGCAGAGTGCTGCAGATTGTTCAAAGATCTGGCTATAAATTTAACATCTCAAAAAAATGCTAAGCTTGAAAACACAAATATAAATTTACATTATGCCTCTAGAATAATGTACTTATTGTATTTTCTTCGTATAGCTGTAAATTATGTATATTTTATTAATTGTTGATACTTCTTGTGATGCCGGACTTACTCCGACAGTCCTGAATCGCAGATAAATTTTCTTGCTGCAGACAAATACAAAAAATTCTGCTACTGGGGTCAAAGCCAAATGTCCGAATACTATTCAGAATAAAACTTATATAATTATAATGTATTGAAATCCCTGTAGAACTAGTTTTACAACAACAGATGTACGTAGGCAGGGAAGTTGTGGCTTTCGTAACAAAATTTCGGTCAGTTTAAAAACTCAATATCCAATAACAAGCATTTAAAGGAACACAGTTAAATATATCCATTAATCCTTGAAATCAAATATGGTTGATGCAAGTTTCACATAGTATTTTAGGGGACTGGGCGCCTTTGATTTGACACCGTTGAAGATTTCATAGATGCTTATATATTTCCACATTTAATATTTATAAATTGAACTATATTGTATTTGTTCAATAAAATATTTTCAAGAAATTCTTATAGAATATTTATACGAGCATTTTATATATTTTTTTTACGAATTCTCCCTTGCTAAGAAAACCTGTAGAGTTTCATATAGTTAAAATAAATTTTTAATTTAATTAAACAATTCGTTATGTCCCTATAAAAGTATACGCGTTAAATATCGTATATTCTCTGGGGGGGGGGGGGGGGAATCTGTTCTAGAGAATCGTAGTATGTTCTGAAGTTGTGCAACATGACAATGCATTGCTAGTTTTTTTTTTTTAAATATATATTGTACAGTCTGTAATAAAAGTGTCCGAACACTAGCAAAAATTCCTATGTACAAAAAGTAGAGTTAATACTGTTTTGCTCAATAAATACTTGTCTAATCATGTTCTTACACTGACTAAGAACAGGATTCGACAAGGATTTATTTAACAAAACAGTATTAACTGTACTTTTTCTGTATAGGAATTTTTGCTAGTGTTCAAACACTTTTGTTACCGACTGTATCTCTAACAAATATTTGTGTAAATGCTTACATATTATGCTTAATAAACACTTACTGTGATAAACATTAATATTAGTTTTATTTCAAGTAGATTACCATCATTAAAATCTATTAAATTACTCCCATACACTAACGTATCTGAATTATTTTGTCTTCATCTACATTACTTATAAAATTACTCAAACGTTATACATCATTACACCCTTTTACTATATCTATCTATCTATCTATCTATCTATCTATCTATCTATCTATCTATCTATCTATCTATCTATCTATCTATCTATATATATATATATATATATATATATATATGCACGCAGTTAAATTTCTACAATTTTGTTTGAACTTAAACCTTTATGAATTAAAACCTTCATAATGACACCTAGATGTAATATTCTACTCCGACATATTTAGAATATTTTAGAGATGTATGAAATATATAAATCTGAAATATTTTAATTTACTTTGAAATAAGAACTACAAACACGTTTTTAACTGAAAATAAATATTTTAAACCCACATTAGGCATTTTTAGGATTGAATGAAATTTTTATTCAAAATTTGGCAGGACACCAATACGTAAGTTCCAATTTAAATTTCTAGGAAATGTATATTTTATGGAAATATGTATATTTGCAGTAATATTTTGAATGTTTTCACCCATTTAGAATAGAAATTCTTTGAAAATACAATTTATTATACGGTAAATCTGAGTATACAGAACTTAGAACATTTTGAATTAAAAAATATATAAACGCATTTAGTTTAATGTGTATTTCAAAAGTAATATATCAAATGTTTGAAATGTAACGTGAGCATAAGTTCATACATTTTTTCCCTTTCCTTTTCAAGAGCTGCATTTGACCTCGCATTAGAAAATAAATTTTATAAGATATTTATTCTGGAAGTTTTAATACTAAATTTGTATGACTATCAAAAAAAAAAAAAGAAAAAAGAATTCTACTTTTGTTCTTAAAAATTGAAACGTATGTATGAACTGTAAATTTGATATCGCAAGTTAAAAAAATATATATATCAACTTTGAACTGGTAAGTTTTTACGTAGGTCTCGAAATTAGCTTAGAAATTAAATAATGTAAAAAAGAAAAATATCTTTAAATAATTTAGAAGTTAAGTAATGTTTTAAAGCGAGAAAAGAATATTAAGTAAGATTAAATTGTTATTTTCATTTATTAACTTTTTCTAAAATACTTAAATATTTTCGTTTGTTTTACAAATTAAAATATTTACCACGCATTTGAAAAGACCCTTCATACAGCAGTTGAAAAATTCTAAGCGTAACATCAAATTTAGTTTTTTTTTTTTTTTTTTTTTTTTAAGCATTAAAAGATATTTTTTTTTTTTAAGAAAGCAGTATATGATTTACATATTTGTATGATCATAGCGTCTGTAGACAATTGACGTACACCCCGCAACAAAAAGATAGGTACAAAGGGTTTTTTCTTTGATTTTTCATAAAATAACATTATCTAAATTGTGCTTATCATTTATTATCATAAAATAACACTATTCCCGTTTTAAGACTAATTTAGAAAAATTTAAGACTAAAATTTTTCTAATTTAAGACTACACTCCGCGACAAAAGATAGGAACAAAGATTTTTTTTTCAATTTTTCATAAAATAACATTATCTAAATTGTGCTGATCATTTATTATAACAAAATATTATCATATCAAAAACATTAAATATTTGAATCATATTCAAAATAATCATTCAAAAATTAAAAAAATATAACCTTCGTTTTTATCTTTTTGTCGCGGTGTGTAGTCTTAAATTAGAAAAAATTTAGTCTTAAAAATTTTCTAAATTAGTCTTAAAACAAAAATTAGTCCGGGAATAGTGTTATTTTATGATAAATGATAAGCACAATTTAGATAATGTTATTTTATGAAAAATCAAAGAAAAAACCCTTTGTACCTATCTTTTTGTCGCGGGGTGTACTGTAGTCCTACACAAGATTAATTTTTATGATTGTGTTAAAAACTTCCTTTCATATCTAAATAAATTTTTCAGATTTGTTGAATTTGTAAGACAATTTGTGATTCTAGACTAAAAACTTTACTCTAGTTACACTTAATTTCTTGTTTACAGCAATGTTTCAATGAAAATTACAAAATCAGAAATAAAAATGTAATTTAATATTTTTAATCCAAACAAATATTTAAACAGCAATACTAGACTTAAAACATTTAGATTTTGTTAAAACATTTTCTTAAAATTTCCTTTCAATAATAGTCTTCCTGAAAAAAATCTAAATATGAAAAATTCTCACTCAAATATTAAAATAATTTCGCAGAATTAAAATAAAAAGAGCGACAAATAACGATTCATCGCATTCTTTTTTCCTCGAGCCCAATTTGTTAGAACCTTTAATACCGTGTTCTACAAATATTCCGAAATTGTTCAAATAAGCAGCGACCGTGATTCCGGCGAGATAAAATTATATCCGGGAACAAGAAATATAGGAAATCATACAAGTGGAATTGGCGACATTTGGGTGTGTCCTTGGAGTAGCCTTTTCATAGTTATTTAACATCCGACACTAAATTATCCGAAGATGGATGACTTTATTTCATCGAGTTGAGGGAAACATAGGATGGTAAAGATTCTGGAGAAAGACCGAAATGGCGCAGAAAGTTTTGATTTTGGGCTGCACTAAATCATTAACGTAAGCTTTATAAATGAGTAACTTAAAAAGTTTTTTTTTTTTTTTTTTTTTTTTTTTTTGTTTTGGTTTAATAAAGTTTTAGATCATGGTTATAAAATATCGCACCCCGGCAAGAAAAAATGACAACTCAAAAATGTACCGTGAGGAAAAATTAACTTAAAAAGACAACGATAAGGCACTGACTGCTCAGGAATAAAACTCACGCAAATGCCTCTCATGTAAATAAATTTCGAGATGCAAAGACGACGCATTTTGTGCACATTGAAAAACTTCATACACATTTTTCAATGAAACTAAAAATTACTATATTTGATTTGTCTTGTTATTTTAATATATCGCTGGGGTGCAATGTATACTAAATATAAATGATACCACAAATTTTAACATAATCAGATATTTCTGACTATTGTTACAAGTTGTTTTTCTCTTCATACACTGATACTAACCAAACAGAGCCCAAATTTGAACACATTAAACTTTTGAAAGTTTTTATATAGAAGTTCGATTCGTTTATATACACAATTTCGATATATCAAAATATTTAGGCACCTTACCCGTGACTTAACCCTCAATGAACAATTCCCCCCTCCCATTTTTGGTTACCAAGCATTTTTGAGAGAAATAAACATGTATGGGCTTTGCAGTTACATTATATCAACGCTATTTTTGATAAAGTTGAAATTATTCACATGCCCAATATTTCTTACAAGGGTTGATATAGTGCGTAGCTGCCAACATCCTAATTAATGTTTCGTAGTATTGTTACGTACTCGCCCCTTTTCCTACCCCACTTAATTTTTAGAGCAATTCTCTCCAAATACAATTACGATATATATAATATACGTGGTTTGTGTTGGGACGTCAGAATAAAAAACTTGCATTTACATAAACCGCTCATTAAAGTAATCATACACAATGAAAGTGGAACGAACAATATAAGCCTTCCGTAGTTTAAAATTACAATAGATTAATGCAGTATTTTTCAATAAAACTACTTTAGTTTCTGTGAAGCTTTAGTTACCATGATTAGATCATCAATTATAGATTTCTGTGAATCAAGCCGTGATTAAAGCATTATAGATTTGCTTAAGGTATAATCAAAATCTGAAATTATCTATTCTTGAGAATGAAGCACTTCTGAAGGCCTAAAAAGAAATGGATTTTTGAACTTTAAAAAATATATTTGAAATGTGGAGGAAAAAAAAATAAAAAATCGATGGGATACTATTATAAATATTTCGATTTTTAAAGAATGGACGCCGATTCTTCCCGCATGAAGAAGAAAGGCATCGTACAAAGGTCAGCTTCTCTACTATAATCTGTAAGTTAAATTCTACTGTGACTCCAAAGCAATTTTTTTTAACATTCTGGAATTTAAAAAAAAAAAAAAATGTCTTTGGGTGTTGTTGGTGTTAGGATTAAGGCCATTTGTTCGTATTAGGGACCTGGGCATGGATTAACCTTTTACAAGCCGCATTCAGATCCGGGTGTAATTTAAATTAGTTTTTTACACATTTTGCTTTCTGGTGCTTTAGTTTAAAGAACTATATCAGAAAATGCATAAAAAAGTTTTTTTTTTTTTAAATATAATTTAAGATTATTATATTTAATATTATTAATTTAATGTTATTATATTTTAATATTATATTTTATTTTGTTTTAATTATGTAAGCTATTTTAAACGTGCCAGCCCATTTTTAGAAGCATTTGCTTATTTTTCTAAATTATGTGAATTTTTAAACTGTTGGGTAAAAGGTAAAATGGTCATTTTTTACAATTTTTTGTACATTTCCCCTTTTATGATTCAACTGTAATTTCTATTTCAAAAAATCAAATCATTCTATTATTTCTGATATATTTTTCAAGTGAGTATTCATGATATTTAATTTTTAAATGAATTTTTAATTCCATGTTTCATTTATGGAACATTGGCGTGTAAAAGGTTAAGGGATCCCAGAAGGTATAAACGCGAGTTTCGGAGAAAACCACGGAAAATTCTGAACGTTTAGCTCGACTTGGGATCGAACCTGGCACTTTTCGTTTACCAGCTTCGAATGCAGAACCGCCTGGCCTCAGGTGGAGCATGCTGTAAGAGATCGACCGGGTAAGCTGTCAATCAACATAGTGTTTTGACATGTTATGTCAAAGGCACAAATTTATTCTTTGCTTGATTACTTTTCGCTCGTTAAAAATTACTTTTCCGCAAAAAATATATTTTATGCCTAAATAAATCTTTATTCCAAATTTGAAGTATTTAGAAAACATCCTTGGAAAGAACTTAAACCTTTTACTACCAAAAAATTTCATATAAACCAATGAAACCAATATTAAATATCTGTCTCAAAGTATTAAAATATCATTTGAACCAGTGTTGGGCATAATTGAATTACAATTAAATTACAATTATAATTATTTTACTCTCAATCAATTAACAAGTAATTAATTACAAATAAATTGAATTACTTATTCGATTTATTTGTAATAATTCAATTTATCTGTAATCAATTACTTGTTAATCGATTGACAAAAAAAAAATATATATATATATAATTATAATTTAATTTCAATTCGATTGTAATTCAATTACTTTTTAATCAATTATGCCCAACAATGATTTGAACGTACGAGTAATAAGAGTACAAATCAAACAGTGCACCCAAGAGGTTTAATTGAACTCAACTGTCACTGTTTGGAATCTTAAGTTTAATAAAATGACTAAGATTTTGAAAAGAAATCTAAATATGTCGAAATCGATTGAAAAACAAAATTTAAGTATTTGAAACCGTTAATTTGCTTAAACAGCCCATAAATGAAATTGATTGACATGTTTAGAAAAACATCTTTTCATTCAACAGTGATAGTGCAATCATCTACCAGTAGTAAAGAATTATGCATTTCGGCCGGAAAATGTATATAACAGTATTAGTTTTGAATCCGTGCGTGTGGGAGAAGGGAGAAAAAAAAAAAAAATCAAATTTTACGGTTCCAATTTGATTACTAAAAGGGTCAAATTATTTCACCGATAGATTTTCTCACCAAGTTCATAAAAATAATGATAAAATTTCGGAAGAAAACTAAATAATTTATTGCAAAAATTTCAGGTAATTAAATGTATTATATTTTAGATTTCAATAAAACTCCGGTTAAGATTTATTGGTAAAATTCATAAAATAAAACATTACTGTTAATATTGCTAATTTTTAAATAAGATTTATACACCAGCATTTTTAAAAAGGAATCTGTCACATATTTTTGACAATTAAATAAATTGAAAACAATTATAAAACTTTCGGATATGACGTTTACGTTGAGAATAACGGAGACTTGGCACCTGTGTATTATACTAAAGATAATTTTAAGTCAATCAAAAAAACTAGTATGTTGTGGCCACCACATGACTTTCTTCTATATTTTAATATACAAATTCACTCAGTAAAAATAATTTATTAAAATTATCATTTAAAATAATTATCTTCCATGATAATGCAGACGATTTCTATATTAGAGAAGTAATATAACACTAAATATCCAAAAAAATCAACAATATTACGTAAAAAAAATTGTTTCATTAAAAATGAAAAAAAAAAAAAAAAAATTAACTTTATTTCAAATTATCGCAGATCGATGGTTCAACCATTCGTTTTAAAGGTATTGGCGAGCTCTTTTGAAAGATATCCATCATGAAAATTTACTCCCCTCGAGGGGAACTTCCCCCCACCACCACCAAGGGGGTGGCGAGGCTCCTACACATACAGAAATTTTTTCCCAGCTGACTATTATAAATAATTCTTGTAAATTTCATAATGATTACCAAAAAATAATTCTCTTTATGCACATTTATACAAAATTTTGTCCTATATCACCTTGTTAAAAATTTAGAAAAAGCGGGATGACAACGCAACCTGTACGACAATTTTTACCAAAAGTTGATAGGCACTAATTTATGTCAAGATGCAACTACATACCAATTTGTATGAAATTCTGTGCAGTAGTTCCTGAGATACAGTTGCCACAAAATTTTGTCACACTCACACAGACAGACAATTTTCTAAAAATGGTCAAAACGTGTTCTACAGCTCTCAAAACGTGTAAATCCATCAAAAATCCGAGGTCGAAAATTTTTACGAATCCAATACTTTCTTCTATTTAATATAGAAGAAAGTAACATTTCTAAAGTTAGGCGATAATGTTTAAGAAAAACGTAAAAAAGAAAGAATTGAAGCGGAAATAGGACAAAACTATCTTGGGGGGGAAAAAAAAAAATGTTTAAAAACTTCATTATTCGAGTAAAATATTTATAAATTGCTGTTCTGAAATTCGATTAAGTTCTACAATAACGCTTAATCTCATAAAGATATTTGCCTCAGGAAATGCTCAAGAGTATTAGGAGTGTATAGACATATTTATGAAATACTTCTCATGAATATATTTTTAACTACTTTATATTAACTACTAAAATTGTAATTTAATTTATGAAGCTCAAGTTATCGAGTTTCGAGTACTTACAAGTACGTACTTAATACAATGTGCTCTTGAAGTAGCTTCATTTAATATGCGACCTTAAATTATCAGAATATTGACTAATTTTATCCATTACTTGAGGAATTTTACTACAAGTAATTAGTAGAAGTGAGATATGTAAAAGCATTCAGAAATTAGTACGCAAGGGAAAGAAAGGGGAGGGCATTGAATCAGAGGCATTATACACTGTCAGTATAACAAGAATACATCGTACTTGCGTATTATTCTTAAATTCAATGATAAAATATTCTTTCCACCCCCCCACCCCAAAAAAAGAGAAAAATGATACAATTCGGTTTATTGAAATATTGAAGTACTCTAAAAACAGGGGTGGGTCAGTCCACGGCCCCTCGGGCTATACGTACGTGGCTCACCGTACTATTTTGCGGCCAGCGGCTGAATTCAAGAAGCTGACATCTTTAACATATTAAAACTTAACTAAAATTCGTTTTGATTCATGCGGACCCTCAAGTATTTTGGATTGAACAAGCCTACTCTAAAACAGGGGTGGCCAACCCGCGGCCCACGGGCCTTATGCGGCCCGCGCGGAAATGAACGATATTTAAAGTCTGAGAACATTGGTTAACCATTAATAAATCCATTCTGAATTTTCGAAGAGAAAATACCTTTCAACGATTACTAAATAAACACTTTTTTGTAAAAAAGGAAAAAAAAAAAAATGTTAAATCTATTATTCAGTCTTTTTATTATAGTTATTAATGTTTAGTGATTATTTTTTGACGGTTCTACTGTTAATTTATAAATGAAAATTATGTTTAATGTAAAATCTGCTCTAAATTCTCACCCTCTTCTCTCCCGATAAAAAGTATTTTCACACGATTTATACACTCACGACTCACATATATAAACACAATGCGGCCCGCCCGGATAAAATACATTTCCAATGCGGACCGCCAAGCACCACTGCATATTACGCATACACGACTGTTTAGAAGTCATCACAGCCTAATTTCTTAGATTTGCGTGTCTTTGCAAACAGTATATCTTAGATCGTTTACTTTCATATTCAAAAACCTTATGTTTTGTTTAACGCGAAGACACTTATCATCCTAATGGTCGCATGCATTGCATAAACTAATAACCTTGTTTAAGCCTAATGAAATAAATGAGCCCTTTAATAGACATTTAAATTTAATCATTAACATATATTAAAAAAATCCATCGGATAATCTTTCCGCAAATTGATTATATAGTAAATTTATAGTAATAGAAAACCAAGGAAACAAGTACTTAATGGATATCCACTGCTTGAAAGCAGATATCCATTAGTCATTAGAATATCCGGTTTCAAGCAGTGTTTTAAACAGATTCATTTGAAAATTGATCAGTATTTAGATAAATTTAATAATGATTGATACTGTTGACCTCAAGTAATGAAACTATAGCCGAGATATTATCTAAAATATAAATTTGAAAGGTACCCAGAATGAAGCAAAATAATCATTTTATACCGTACCATTTACAACTCCTCATTGCAACCTTGAAGACAATAAGAAAATTAGCCCTCCCCCTTTCATGAAGCATTAGAAATTATGAGTCTGTAACCAAGATGTGTTTTGGCAGAAATTCAAGTGTGCAATAAAAATATTAAATATTATTAACTTTTGATGACTGTTTAAGAATAAATTTCGAAACATTGGAAAAGAATAGTTAATAAACTTACGTAAGTAAATGGTTGTTTAGTTGCTGGCACAACATTTGATGTAAAGTCTTCTGCAATAAGACATAAGCGCGTGCGTGAAAGGAGAGGCTGATCCAGGTTTTTATAAACAAGTTCCCAATTTAAAGTGATAATTTATAATAGTAATAAAAAAAACATAGGCAAAATGTGAACACCGATGACACGGCTATGTTAATCAGCCAAAATTTTCCCTATTTTAATCACATGTCTAATTTTACTTCCCTTTCACGGTCTTTAAGAGATAATATTAAGGCTTAGTAGCATAAATAAGGGAAAATTTTCTCATTTTCTTAATATAAGTGATTGATACTTTTAAAGAAAATAGACATTGTTATGATCAACTTTGTCCATTTTTATAGTTTCATTGTACTGAAAGGAGTGTTGAGACAAAAGGTCTAATCAAATACACTGCCTTAAAAACCTGTAATTCAGTATTTCACTTTGCAATATATATACTCAAACAGGAATCAGTTTATAGAAAGTGCATGATCAGTTTTTGTTAATTTGTAGTATAAAATGGAATAATATAGATTTAATGTTTTGTAATCTTGTATTTCTCTTTCCTTACTAATCAGATCTCATAAAAAGAGTTAATATGGAATTTAAAAAAAAAAAAAAAAAAAAATCTGCTCAGTAATAAATGCAGGTTTGGCTCTTGATCTGCAGATCTACTAGTTTAAGATAAAAGTTTATTGGCCAGAGACAGAACTATGCTAAGATATTTTACTCCATACGAATCAAGCATTCCCAGGTGTCCAATATAGTCTAGTCTGGACTCATTTATTGTAAGCGGTTAGAATGTGTTAATTTAGCAGACGTCGCAGCTAAACAAAATTTTCTCAGATGAAAAGCTTATATGAATAGACAAAAGTACGTTGAGATTTTTTTACAGCTAGCAAAGCTTAAATCAATTCGATGAGAAAACTTTGATTGCACACAGATAAAATTATGCAAAAGGTGCGTGATTGTTCTAGAAGGAAGTACGTGGCAAAAAATAAAAAAGGCACAATATGAAATTTATATACAATAGAATTAAATGCAGATTTTTTTTTTTCCTGGAAAAGTTAAAATGTTATGAGAGTCGTCACACAATGTCCACTGCACTTCAGAATTAAAAAAGCTGCGAAAAAAAAAAAAAAAAAAATCCATAGAAATTAGCATTTGGGAAGAGAAAAAAAAAAAGTTTTTTTTTTATTTTTTATTGGGGGGGGAGGGGGGGGGAAGCGAGAAAATGCAGGAAAAGTAGACAAGAAAAGTAACCGAACCACGGAAAGGGAGAGGCACATGATACCTGAGGGTTACAATGAAGGACATTACTTTTTATTGCTCTTTTACAAAAGAGGCCCAATTTCGATCGCAGTAGGAGGTTTGTCAGCCAAGAAAATCTCTGCTGCTTCGCGTCAATTCGATTCTCACATCAAAAGGATATCAAAAGAAACCGAAGTTTAAGCCAGTCTCTGAAGGGTCCTTTAAACTGCGTTAAAACTCTGGCAACGGCAAAGCTTCACCGCCGGCTTCTTTTCATATTCCTTTGATGTGGTATTTGAGTCATCGCTCGCTGAAGGCGTCGCTCACAAACCTCCCAGTGCGATAATTGCATCTAGACTAGGGTCTCTTTTGTAAAAGAGCAATAAAAAGTAATGTTCTTCATTGTAAAGGAGCTTTCACACACTGGCAACTGGGAAGCTTCAACTTCGGTTTCTTTTGATATTTCTCTGACGTGGTTTTTGAGAATCGAAGCTCGCTCGAGCCCTCGCTCACAAATCCCCTAGTGCGATAAAGCTTCCTTCAAACTCTGGCAACATTCAGAGCTTCAAAAGTCAAATTATCCATTGTCCAAAAGTGACCCTTGAAATTTTGCACACATTTACAATGAAGGACATTACTTTTTATTGCTCTTTTACAAAAGAGACCAGTTCCCATGCAATTATCGCACTAGGGGGTTTGTGAGCGAGGGCTCGAGCGAGCTTCAATTCTCAAAAACCACATAAAAGAAATATCAAAAGAAACCGAAGTTGAAGCTTTCCAGTTGCCAGTGTGTGAAGGCTCCTTTAAACGAGTGCAAAATTTCAAGGGTCATTTTCGGACAATGGATAATTCACGACTTTGAAGCTCTACTTCAGTTGCCAGAGTTTGAAAGCAGCTTACGTTTAATAGTGTACATTTCTGTACAGGTATTTGCCCCTCCCCGTCCCCACAAAGAGTCACAAAAAATAAAAAGCAAAATGAAAAAATAAAGTCAACCGATGCACACAGAAATGAATGCTGTTTTCTCTTTCCATAAATAATTTATTCATCATTATTCGAATTCAAACTGTAATATGCTTGTATATTACGTTAATAGCATTGATTCGTGCCTATCCATTTTATAAGAATTTTAAAAGCATGATGCACTTAAATAGGAATTCGAAAAACAGTTTTTTTTAAAGGAATGAAATGAGCTATGCAAATATTCTTCCACAAGGTAATTGTCGGAATATATATTTTCTCAAAGTTCACTTAACTACATATTACATCTAAAACAGCCCTTAGAAAGTTGAATAACCTATTATATTCCATTATTGACCATTAAAGTATTCCCAAAACAAAAAAATTCTTGATCTTCAATAATCTAAAACATTCAAAAGAGAACTTAATATATTCGAGAGAAATGTTCTTCGAATTGCAAATGAAGCCATCGTAAGCGCTGATAGATTCGTAAAAAAATGAATGCGTAATCTTCCAGCAGAACGACACCAAGCAGAACTAATAGGGTGGTCCAGAACTAGAAGCATAATGCCTTGGGGCATGTCTATCAAACAGGAATATGCGCAAACAGAAAGATAGTGAGTTTGATATAAAAAACGATAAATCTAAATATCTGTAGACAAAAAAAGATGAACTAGAAGAATATCTAGTGCTGAAAAGAAATGTGACAAGTGAACCGATTGATTTCATTAGATTAAAAAAAGAAAACTATGAACATTGTAATACATATTACCTCCAAAACAAACAAGTACGATGTTATACAAGACAAATTATCCTAATGATTTTTTTTTTTTTTTTTTTTTTTTTTTTTTTAAGTACAAAAACAGTTAAGATAAAGCTACGATTAAAATTTTGAGCTTTAAAAACAGTTTATCAAAAATTATTAAATTACTGTGGGTTAATAAATGAAAAAATGCAAAATTATTTTTTTTCCTCCCAAACACAAATTTCATCATTAAAATTTAATTTGATAGAGTAAAATAGAACGTAAAATAAGCAGCACTGATTAATAATGCATTTGGAAAAAAATTGTCATTCAAAAATATAAATTCTGAAAAAAAAAAAAAAAAATAATAATAATAATAATAATAATCTTAAAATTTTAATATATAAACAAAAGAGTGAAATAATTTAAAGTTCATTATGAAAACAAATAAATATTTAATAAGATTCGAAATAATTTTATTTCCACAGTTATAAATTTTCTAATAAAATTGCAAACTTAAGCATGCTTCACTACTGTTATCACATTAACCAGTGATCTTAGACTTAAAATAGTGCTTACAATCTTTGTTTCTTGAAAGACTTTCTTTTTATTAAGTTATCGGGCACTATTGATCATTTCCACAAATTTAAATGGCGAGAGTTGGACTACATCAAGTGTGGAACAGGAGTCCAATTCTGGGACCAATATTTTCACCTACACTGTTAAAAAGAATGCAAATTTGTTGCCAGATATTCTCTGATAATTACAGAATTCTCTGTAATTTGAGAAAAAAGTCGTAAATTACGGAAAAATTACGTTGACAAAACGTATTTTTCTATAACTTTCACAGAATTTCTGGCAACATTTTTTTTTTTTTTAATATTCACTGTTAAAAAAATGCAAAGTTTCCTTAAAATTGAAAACATTGGAGCTAGTTAAAATATATTACGCCAATACATTCGCCAATGGCGATCAGGCAACCATACTTCACGAGCCCTGCTCCTGACTAAAAAAATGTTTCAAATACGTATTTTGTCTGTTTCATAATGCACCAGATAAAGGATTAATATTGAATTTGTAAAGTTTAAATTTATAGCAAACATTTGAAGTAGCCAAAAGAATTTAAAACCATCCTTATATAAACCAACAAAAAATGTTTAAATTAACTATTTGAAGCGTTTTAAAGAGCTGTTTTGTAGATTTGGCACGAGTTTGGTAAAACGTGCTTCAGTTCATGCAAAACAATTTAGGAAGATTCAGTAGAGAATTCTACGAATTCATTAATATTGAAGAGTCACGTAATTTTGCTTTAAAATTTGCATTTAACTACTGTTAGCTGTCTACACAAAAATTTTATATCGTTAGTTTAGTAAAAATATATATAAAAGACTTAAACACCGTAAATACAAATTTAACAGAAGTTCAGTTCAATTTATGATTAAATTTTCTGAAATGGGAAAGAAATTTTAAATATATTTCTCTTCAAAGTCTAAAATCTGTTTTGAAATAGAGAACTATTTCGACAAATATATTTGATTTATGTTATGTAAAAACCAGGGTTGGCAAGGTTTCGGACACTATGGTAAAAACCACGGTGGTTTTTACCATAAACCATGGTTTTTACCGTACTGTCCAAAACCTTGGTGTCTTAAACTGTCCAAAATTATTTTTTAGTAGAATTATATTTTATTAAAATTATGCAAATATTTGAAAAATCTACAAAATTATTATAATTATTGTTGTTTTGTAACATTTTCCAGTATATTCCATAATGTTTAGTGAAAGATACATACATTAACAGTTATAATATTCAAAAGCAAAAATTTATTACTGAAGCTTTAAGGCAAAAATGTGGATAATTGTACCTCAAATACTGATATTTATAATATTTACACACACATACACAGTATATATAAGCAACGTGAATAAATATATCAAGAGAACAAATTAATATATATATATATATATATATATATATATATATATAAGATTTACAATAAATGATCTTTAAATAAATATTAAAAATGTGCAGCTACACAAACATATTTTATTTTTGAATAAATGAAAAATATATATGTAAAAATATTAAATAATACACACTTAAGTTTTTTTTTTTTTTTTTTTGGGGGGGGGGGGGCATATTTGCTGTTTTAGAAAATGCATATACTTCATTGCCTAATTATAACTTTTATATTTTATTTTTGGTATCTTTTAATGTAAGTAATTTATGAAAGAACTTTTAAACATAATTTCTGTAAAATACTGGATATGTAAGTATTTTGCAATTAAAAAATAAAAGACAAATTATTCATTTTGAATATCCTATCGTACATTTTTTATTGTAAAAAAATTTTTTGACTCATTAAAATTACATTTTTTTTTATAGCTATTTATAAATTTTAAATTTCTTTTAACTTAAAAAGGTTTAAATTTTCAGTATAAAATACTTTTAATTACTAATTATAATTGCTACTGAAAATGTAGGGAATAGAATTTCTTATAATTTTAGGTTTTGTACAGTTTTAGACAGTTTAGGAGACTTTGGGACGGTAAAAACCACCTGTCCTGTCCAAAACCAGTTTCAGACATCCTAAACCCCAACCCTGGTATATACAAGAGAAATTACAACTAATTTGATGTGTACCTTCTATATTTTAATAAACAAAAGCAAAAAAAAATATCCAATTTAAGAATTTCACACCGAACTTTACCCCAAAACTAATGATAATTCACATTCTAACGCAATTAAATCGAAAGAACAAGAGTTAATGACGCAAAATTTGAGGCACCTAACAAAGTTATAAGCATCACATCTTTTCTATACTCTGACAGATAATTCATAATACATATAGTCACCGAATTACACTTCGCTTGCTTAAATTAAGTTAGGAACAAGTATTTTATAAACTACAAGAAATTAGTTTTCGAACTAATCCAGAAAGTACTTGGAAATTCAATTCTATAGACTAAGGAGGAGTTATTCGAAATTTCAAAGCAGAATAATGCTTCTCTAATTTTATTACTAAAATATATTTTTGGAACATTAGAAAAATAGAAGGGGTTTCGAAGATTAATGTACCACCTTCGGGAGCGATTCAAAGCGGGCCTTAACCAGGATATTTTATAAAAGGAATTTAACCATTACTTCTTATTAAGATTACTTTAACTCAAAATAAACAACCTTCACAAATTTCTTTATTAAAATATATTTGTGAAGATCTATATTGCTTATGCAGGTAAAAGTAAAAAAAAAAAAAAAACAGTAAGGAAGAGATAGGACATGAAAAGTGAAATTTAAAATAACTCATGAGTAACCAGTAAATCGTTTTAGTTTAGACGCTACTTTGTCAGATGATTACCAAAATGATTTTTCTACGGAGGGTGTTCACCACTTAGCGGAATCCGGATTCCGTATTTTTATAATACGTATGGCAAAGGGCGGGTAACCATGTTCAGATCTATAAGATCAATATGATCTGCGTATTCCTTTAATTTGTTTTGTTATAGGATCTGTGGCATTGTATTTTAGAAAGATAGTTCTGATTCTTGGACTTTTAAGAAAATGAACTTAAATACTAATGTTTAAAAAATAAAAATTTTGTAAGCTTACATTTATAATCTGTAAAAGCATGCAACAGATGTTTCGGGTGGAAATAAATAAGCAGCACCATTCTTCAGCAGGCAAAAAGGCCTGAATGCAGCATGCAGTAATGCATGATTTTTTTATTATTATTCATCTTTAGAAGTATTTTCTTACGGCCGTATTCACCATTAACTTCAACTCCCGGTTCAATGCAAAAACCTGAAAAGCGTCTAAAGGCAGAGTGCAGCTTTCTAAAAAAAATTGACCGGCTTCTTCTGCCATCTAGCAACGGGGATTTCATAAAATCTTTAATTGGTTATTTTCCGATAAAAAATTGGAAAGTAACTATGCCGCTAGATGGCATAAACGCATCAAATTTTCCTGAAAAGTTGTACCCTGACTTTATGCGCTTTTCAAATTCTCGTGTTTAACCGGGAGTTGAAGTTATTGGTGAATACAGCCGTTAAAAACAAGTGTTAGTATCTAGTATTAAGTAATCATTTAAATGCTATAGAGAAATGGTATGCGCAGCAATGCATTAAAATCAAAATTACCATAAAGAAGAGATTCCTTTCTAATAGATATATTTTGAAGTCTAGTATATAATCCAACTTGGTAACACAAGAAAAAAAGACAATATTCAACGAAAATTTAGCTGTAACTTTATAAAATATCTTTATGAAAAAGGGGAAACTTTACGTTATATGTAAAGTTAACAAATTTATATTCACGGTTTAAACCAGCCGCATACGAAAATTTGAGGAAGACTAAATGGAAAAATGAAACTATTAGAATAGTGTGAAACTAAAACAGTAAAAATAAAAACTATGCGGGGAGGGAGAAAAAAGCGGAAAGTCGATTTTTCATTTTCTACTTTTCTTTCTTTGCGATTCTCATATTGTCTCACGCTTTACATACAGATATGGAAAGGGAAAAAAAAAGATTTTTTAAGAGGGAAACAAAAGGTGGAAAAGAGATCGGCTGTATTTATTTTTACCGGTACAGACCGTGGAAATCAAGTTTCTAAACAGGTGGTTTAAAAAAAAAAAATTTTTCGAAAGTCTGCAACGCACTTTGCTTTGACCTCGCATCTGCTAACTTATTCTGACCTTGATATTGCAAACAGCAAGATATCCTTGCTTCATCGGGTTCGGTATTTATTAAAAGTAAACTTTTACGAGGATGTTTTTTACCACTTACTTCTGATCATTAAAATATCAAGTCCAATCAAAATTCACACACACACACACAAAAAAAAAAAACAGTTAAAGCTTTTTTTTCCCCCCTCTCTCTCAAAACTTAAAAATAAATTTTTTAACAAACTTTAAAGGCTTTTTTAAAGCTTCTTTTAATGTATAAAATTTCGTTATAGAAAATTAGTGTTGTCAATAATTGATGCGCCAGTACATTTTTACTGCATCTAAAAATTTCAAGAGTAAATCATAAATGAATGGTAACGTAACCGGATATAGTATAAACTAAAGGAGACTGCTGTCTAAGAAAACCTACAGCAATTTTTCAATATTCTGTCTTAATAAATTTCCAACTTTATATTGTGTGGTTAAAGAAGCCAAGCCGCCCAGAAATTCAATTTTTCCAAGCTTTTTTTCTTTTCTCAGAGCTCAACGCAAAATTATAAAATTTACTTCACTTTTAAAAATACATAATATTCCAATATTTATAGGCTAAGAAAAAGCAATGTATCTGAATTTTGTGTAGTATCATAATTTTATAAATATTTTTAAATGCAATTAAAAAAGCCTTTCATCAATAAAGCCTGGATCTGTAAACCATCCGAATTCTTTTGAGGCTGTGCTGCTTGTGATCGTTTTTATGCAAAATACCATATTAAAATTTAATCCGAACAAATGCACAGCAAATCAAGTTTAACCTCACGTATTCCACCCCTTACACTGTCCGAACTTCTAAATTCAATACTATAAATAAAAGGCGGCGGCCAGCCGTATGTTTTGCGATCTACGAAAGGACTTGTGATATTTAAAGTTTGGCAACTTTGGTTAAATACATTGAAAATTAATCTATTCTGACTTTTCGAGGTGAAAATCCTTTCAGCGATATTAGCAGCTAAAGAATCACTGTTGATATATTATTTCATTCATTATTTTTAATTTGTTAATATATACTCAAATTTTTCCCGATTCTATTTGTATTGACTCCGAATTCTCACCCTGGCTGCCATATATGTGTATAAACACTTGCAAACATATATACACATACATACAATGCAGCCCGCCTGAATAAAATAGAATTCCAATGCGGCCCACCAAGTGTTTTGATTGGATAGGTCTGCTTCTGAACTAATAATGCTGTGAACATTTTCTCTGCAGAACAAATCATGCTGTATTTCAACGTAACTTGTATTATATTTTAATTTGTGCACTTTAAAATTCGTATTAAAAAGTTACCACTCATACTAATATATCTGAACAAGTCTGTCCTTATAAATTAATCATAAGTACTACAATATCCATTTTTTATGTGAAACACGTGAGTCTAAGATTATTTCATGACGATCCCCAGTTATATACGATGTTTGAGTAAGGACGGACAACAGACGAGCCTATATTTTAATTTTAATGAAAAGACTAATCATTTAATTTATTTTAGGTTCAATCTAATATCAATAGGGATGGAAGATAAAACTCCCTCTACCGAATAAATAATTCCACACCAAATAAAATTTTGAAAAAATAAAATAAAACATAAAATAAAAGTACTTTTTACTAATTGACGCTAAAATTATTTTTAGAATTCAATTCTAAAAAAGTTTTTTTAATTCTGATGCTGGTAGAAAGGCATGTCATATTGCTAAATTATAGCAAAACTACTGCGGTTATTTGAATTATATATTAAAAAAAAGTAATGGGAAAATCACAAAAATACAGTAATCCATCATTCAGTTTTATATTCATTCCTAATTTTCCTTTTTTTTTTTTTTTTACAACAATAGAATATTTTAATTACATTTATTATACGCATTTTATAAAATTTTAAAGCATCAAATCCCAACTTTCAATCAGAAAAACTATCAAAAATATAACAAACTAATCAAAACATGCAAATAATGTTCACGTATATGAAACAATGGAGTTATTTCAACTGCCACACGATTTTTCTTTTTAGTTTTAATAAAAATAAATCAAACTTCCGGAGTTATGGTGTCATGCGACCTTTATGGATTCACCTACGTTTCAGCTAGCAATATTTCTCTTAGGAATTCCAGGGAAATATACTTATTTAATATTCGTATATAAAATTCAAATAAAATCAGTAACTAATATCTCAATGTTAAATTTAATAGTTATTTAATAATATTCAACATCAAATTGGATATTTTAGGTAAAATTGTTTTTCAATAAAAATATAATCAATTACAATTTGAGTTTTAAATGAAACTTGTTTGGAAAAATTATCAAAAAATACGCTAACATTTATGCAGTTCAAAACCGCAAGAAAAATATGAAAGAAGAGAATGAATTTGAAAGTTAAGGGGATGGTTAATAGACATTGTAAAATTTATTTTAAATAACTATGTTATAGTTATGAAACCGTGCATACATATACATTGAAGTAGATAAAACATAAATAACAAATGAAGATTAATCTGAAGAAATTAAAACAGGAAAATTATGGAAATTTTCCCCTCTGACGACAACATTCTCAAGGGCAAATTATTGCAAGAGAAAAAATACCCAGATGTTTGTGATAATAGCAATGGATTTAAATCTAAAATATCGCTATTTGCCCGACATCTCAGTAAAAACAAAAATAAGAACTAAACATATACATAAAATGTTAAATGCATTAAAATTTCTTAAAAAGTATTTTGACTAAATATTTTTTAAGTTGTTTCCTGTGAACTAATTTTTAAAAATTTCCCACGACTTAACATTATATTCTAAATATAATTGGATATTGTTTTGTGGATTGATTAAGAAATTTTTAATAATATTTGAATGCTAAAAATCTGAACATTAAAAAAAAAAAAAAAAAAAATCAAAAACTTACTTTTAATTATTATTTTCTCTTTTACATCCACAGAAAAACTTTGTTGAATAAAGTTTGGCTTGCACAACAAAAATTTGTTTAACCCTTTAACGTTCATTGGTATCGCAGCGAAACCAAACAGACATTTAACAATTTTTAAGCAGCTAATTTTTTAACATTTCCCCCTTGTTTTAATCAAGTTTTAAACTTTTGTTCCTTTTCTGTTCGGTAGGTAGCAGCACTATAACAAAATTTAACAAATAATGCTTCAAAGGAAGCTAAATGCATAAGTCACTTGAAGTTTCTTAGTGTGCGCGAGTGCAAATTGCTGGTTTGATGATGCACTCAAATCTAGTTTTTTCATTTAATGGAGAGCTGGACTGTTATTTTCACCTGAAACAACTTTAACGATTTTTTGTAGTCGATAATGTTTACTTACAAAGTGTTTTATTTATTAAATTAAATATTATTTGAATTTAATAAGGGTAACTTATAGATGTTTCAAACCAAAAATTTTTCGAAAAGGAACAATGTTAATTCTTTATTTTTTAAATATTTGTGATCCACTAAATGTCTAAAAGCCATTTTTAAAATTAGTTTAGCAATTTTTAAAATAAATTGAGTAGTGAAAGTTAAAGGGTTAAATTTATTCCAATAGAAATTGTTGAGATTAATAAAATTTTTGTTGAAATTTTAACAAAAATATATTTGTTTTTCTGACACTTTTACTTACAAATATACAAAACACTGTAAAATTAAACAAAATATTTTGTTGATATAAACTAATACAAAGAAATTTTAGTAAATTTCTTGATTTTTTTTTTTTTTTTACTTCTAATGAAAATTTTTTAAAACGGTATATATATATATATATATATATATATATATATATATATATATATATATATATATATATATATATATATATATATATATATTAATTATAGTTTTAATCAAATCCTTTCTTTGGGTGTATTTAAATAGTTTGAGAAATTTTAATGTGTTTAATATTACTATATTTCTGTGCGTATGTATGGAAAATTTTATAATCCCGAGAGAAAAAAAAAAAATCTATTTTCATAATACTCATAGTAAAAATTGATTTAGTTATATTAGATGAATTTAAACATCTACGTATTGGACTTAAATTGAATAGCTACTGACAATTTCATATCCAATTTGATCATTTTTAAAAGCACTTTAAAATTATCTTTAAATGCAATATGAAACTTTTTAAGAGTAAACTAGACTAAAAATATTAATCTCGTTCCAAAGATTGATATACTTATGCCATAATGGTTAAAAATTTAAAACAATATATTAAAAATTACATATGGGGGAGGGGGGAATTATATATTTCATTTATTACACATTAAGTATGAAAAGGATTTAAAGTTTAAAAATATTACAGTTTTAAAAAATTAAAAGAACACGCTTTTATAGAAATGTGAACTAAAAAGCACAAAATATCTTGGTTATTAAAATGCAGGGTAAGAGAAAATCGTGTGAGTGACACCATAATATTTACATACATTTAAATCTTTAAAATAATTTAGAATTAAACAAAAAACATTAAAAAAAAATCTCCCCTGACTGGGCTCGAACGCTAGACCTTTAGGTTCCTAGTGCGGAGCTTTACCTCACAGCCACAGCGTTCACGTAGGGAAAGTCTTTAAAATATAGATTTTTTGTTTGCTCCTAGAGCGGTTACAAACATACATACAGGTGAAGTTAATAAAAGCATGTTAAAAAAGTAGTAGTCTTTATCAGTAAATTTTTACTATATTAGAAAAATTCCAATAAAGAGAAAAATATAATTTATTCTAAGGAAAACAGACAGCTCTTAAAAATAAAACTTAATGCTACTAATCCTGAAAAAAAAAATCGCTAGAAAACGATTTTAAGTATTTGAGGTTTTTTTTTTTTTTTTTTTTTTTTTACCTCTAAACGTTTAAATTAAAATTCTCATACTTAAAGAATTACTTATTTAAATATTTTTACAATACAGGTTATTTTAATTAATGCTGCTGTAAGTGACCCGTTTCGAAAACAAAATTTTTACAAGTGACCCGTAATTCAAACGTAAGGTCATGGGGATTAAAGTTGTCTTTTTTCTTGTTTAATGTAAAAATCATACTAATTTAGATTAGAAGTATTCTGTTTTATCAAGCTGTATACATAAGTCATTAACATTAATGCCTTATGCATATTTTTGATTATGCAAGAACCGGAAGCATTCAGGTAAAAAGTCATTGTACTTGCACAAATATTTATCAGAATAATGGTACAAATAGATTGGCTCGGTACGTTATCTCCTTGGGGGAAATTATGGAATATTACGTTAACCTAATAAAGAAATACTACTAGTTTATTTAAAATTTTTACTGAAATAAAATAAGTTTTGTACGCGTAAACTTTAATTTTTATATCTTTTTAAATCGTAAACTACAAGCAAATAACAGTATATTTCTCGAAAATCTTCGAGAGACATACGAGAAGCATACAGAATCGTATCTATTGGGTTGTTCGATAAATAATGTTTTTTTTTTTTTTCATGTTTTTCAAAGTGAATTTATTTATATTAACAAACATTAATGATATATTGACCATTTTTGTTGGATGACCTTTTGCCATCTTTCGGTATGTTGAAAAATTTTACGTTCGAAGAAGCCTCGGTTTTTAGAAGCGAAGGTTTTAAAAAACGACATTTATCGAACAACCCAATACAACACAAGCTGAACAAATTGTTAAAAATTTAAAATGTCTAAGCTAGAAATAATATTTCTATCACTGGAGGAAAATATCGTGAAATCTCATGCTAACCTATGGGAGAAGGGAAATACTCAAAATTTCAACATTTTTACTAAAATAAAAGAAAATAAGCTTTGTACAATAAAGCTTACAAATAATTACGTTCACAAGCTGAACAAATAACTAAGTTGAAATTGAAAATTTTTAAGCTAGAAACAGCAATTCAGCTTTATTAACATGTTTTTATTAACTCGTTTTCTTGTTCGTTTGTCCAGTACAAATCTTGCAATCGATTTTTAACTTCCCGACTAGCTAGACATTTGAAACTTTTAGAATAGCTCAGAACACGATGACAATGCATTCTTTTAATGCTTTTATTCAATAAATAAGTGTTTTCTTTTAATTAATAAAATGTGGAAATAAAAGCCTCATAATAGCTTTAAAATCAGCCATTTAAGTTTTCTTTATAATTTAATTGTTGCCAAAAAAATTTACGTGTCCATTTCTTTTTCAACAGGAAAATACATTTACTTAAATATGAACAATAAAAATTGTAAAAAATTAAATTATGCATCTCACAAAAAATGGCGTCATTATCACTTTAAAAATTTTATACACATTGATAAAGTGCTAATACGGCTGTAACTTCCCGGTTAGCTAGATATTTGAAACTTTTAGAATAGATGACAATGCATTCTTTTAATATTTTTATTCAATTAATAAATGTTTGAAAATTTCTTATAATTGCCCTTTATTACGCATTTGATCATTTTCTTTCAAGTTGATGGGATAATTATTATTATTATTTTTTTTTTTAAACTTAATACATAGAATTGTCAAGTTTATATGATGCAAGAAAAAATTTAAGAACGTGGTATGTAAAAAGTTTTTTATCTTGTAATGATTTATTTATTTATTTATTTATTTATTTATTTATTTTTTTTTTGGGGGGGGGGGATGGGGATTAAAATAAATCTCATTTAAATTTTATAAATATTAAATTTCCCTGAGACAAATGATTTGTGAAATTTTATTTTTTGGATGGAAATAAAATGTGGCTTTGTTTCCCCTGCGCCTGTGATATCCCAAACGCACCGTTTTTTAACATTAAGCAGAAAATATTGAAAGATTATATCCATACAACATCCGTCATTGCGAACATTTTTCTTCTTTCTCCCCGAATGCCGTATATTCGGAAATAAATTGTTCCTACAACACTATTTATACACGTTCGTTAAGGGAAATAACAGACACGGGAAAAGAAATTTAATAGCCAGCCCCCCTCTTGTACCACCCAAGTATTCAGTTTCGGTTCTGTGCGCCCCATACCCTGAAGCTATAACCATCACCGTGGGGTAAATATCAAATCTCCCCTTTCGTCAGTTATGTCTGAATTTTGGCTTTAAAAAAAAAAAAAATCAGAAATTCCATTGTATGAAGGGCTGTAAAAACAAATGCCACCGGTATCTTGAAAAAAAAAAAAAAAAAAAAAATCACCAGAATAAATCTTGATAAACAAAAATAACAATTTCACGGTCTGGTGTAGGGGGGGGGGGGAGGTCAAGGCCAATTGTCTACGTGTGGGACCAAAGCGGAATGTCCTGCATGGGGAGAGGTGGACCTTTCTAAGGAGGCACCCAGCCAGTATTCACGCGATTTTCGAGAGGAAATAAATTTCCGAACGGCCAGACCAACGAGCCTAACTTGGGTTCGAATCCAGCATCCGCTGTTAGTTAGTTTCGAAAGGAAAAAAAAAAAAATCACGACGAGAGTATTGCCTATCCCTAAAGATAGAGGTGATAGACTGTTTGTGAGTCTTGGCCGGATTTGGCTCTCCTTGGAGGGGGGTCCTTTCTTCGTATTTACGTGAGTTCCAGAGGAAACTCCGGGAAAACTCCGAACGATTAGGTCGACCAACGCGACCCAGGATAATACAGAAAACCTGACATTTTCTCTCCGTGTTTAAGATTTACGAGCTAAAATTAAATGTACTGAGTAAAAAGTTGATATTTTTTTTTTTCCTACTTAAATAGAAAATTAAATACGTTGGTTTAACCTACTCATTTAAATCTAAATATCTGTTTCGGATAACAAAATCTAAGTATTCAGATTTAAAAAAAAAATCCAAATATTCAGAATATGCAAGCATAATTTTAATGGGGAGGAGGTAAAGGAATCCTGGGGGGGGGGGGGGGGGGGGATTGACATTTTAATATTTAAGAAAGTGCGATAAAGTACATAAGAGTTCAAACGGAAGAACACTAGACGCCTGAAAATGCGCAAAAGTCTAGAATGCCCATCAGAAACAAACGATAGTATAGAGATCAAGATCAAGGACAATCTCACTAGTGACTTGGGCAGAGTGCCCTCCGTGGGTGGTCTAAAAGAATAACCCTTAAACGGAAAGATGTTTTCATTTCTGCCTTTTAGAAAAGCATTTTTACTGAAAATGTTACACACATCGTCCATTAGTGTAATACAAAAATAGCGATTTCAGATTTTTGAATTACCGCTTACGCATCTGCGGTTAACATCAAAATTTTCAATATAAATTCCATAAATACGGTATTTTTTAACCCTAATCAAAATTTTTACTAACAATTTTGACATCAAGCTGAAAGCAAACGCTATTAAATATTTTGTAGCAAAAAGCCCCCCCCCCAAAAAAAAAAAAAAAAAAAAAAAACCCGCTGAACACTAAAACAATCGCACTTTCCTGTATATCAGGAATGTATTCACTTTATATTTCGGAGAAATATTTTTGTTTGATTTTTTTTTTTTTTTTTTTTACACCTGGGCGTTATCTTAAACTCACTCGCTCATTTTTGATAAATTTTTAATTTCAATCACCTTTTGAGTTGATTCACTTAGCTTATATATAAGCGTGATTAGATTTACAATTTTTTTTTTTTTTTTTTTTAAATTAAGTTATTTTACGACAATATAAACGAATTATGTAAAGTTAATGTTCAAAAGAGTGTAGCTAGTTAAAAACTTTAAAATCACAGTAATTTGACACATCAGTATCTGTTAGCAAAAGCTGCGTTTAAAAATTTCGATGTGCTAGTAGTATAAGGAATAAAGAAAAATGTTCATGAAATCCAAATGAAACAAATTAAATCTAATTTAACCCGGCAGAACGGGCGCCGTGAAACTTAACTTGAGAACGGGCATGGAGTGTCAGCGCACCCCAAACATTAAACATAAATACGAAAAAAAATCTTTAGAATTCAATCTGTTAATGAAATTTATGATAATTCCACTCTTTCTCGTGAAAATAAATAACTAAAATGTTTAATTATCGTTGTTTGAATATTCATAAAAAATAAATTAAAAGCACTCACCTTCTTCCTCCTTGTTCGAAAAACTTAATTTTGGGGTGTCAAAACAACCCCGTGCCCGTTCTGCCGGGTTATATATATATAATATATATATATATATATATTATTTTTTTTTTAAATGTGTAATGTTCTTCCCAATAACATTTATCTGTTCGAGTTGCTACAAAACTTAAAGCATATGTTTTATTAATTATGGTACACGTAACTTTTTTTTTCTAAAAATGTTAGTTACATTACGGTATATAGACGATAATCATTTGATGCACATGGCAGTGTTAGATATTATTTCAAAATGAAACTGAGCACTTCTGTTATGAAAATAACGTATCGTAAAATTTAAGATCTTTCTTACGAAAACAGTAGAATACATTACAGTTTAAAACCGCTACTTTTTTTTTGATGAGAGGTTGCATGTTAGAATTAGAGACAGAACGAGATTTATATGTAACATAACGCATCATTAGATTATGTGCTCACCTCATTTAAGTGTTTAAAGGAACTTTACTAATAAAATATGACAAGAACATAATTAAATTTACACAAAACTTTTATAATAGATGCAAATTTCGGTATCAAAGTTATATTTAGTCCTTGCAGATTTTAAAAATTACGTAATACAAGATTTTAATCATATATGATATGCCCGTTATTCGCATTGGGAGAGAGTGTGGAGGGACTATAGACTTAAATAAATACCATGCACTGAAAATTACATTGTGCGTTCAAATCTAAACACTAAAATTGAGCATAAATCCTACACGAACTAAACTCAGTCTTTAATATAAGATTTTATACCTTTTCAGGCTGTAGTAAAAATTTGGTCTTATATGGTGCATAATTTATCGAATTTATCCAGAGCTGAACCAAAATAGTTTAAATGTATACCATTAATTATTTAAATAAATGCACTTTAGAAACATTGACATATTTAAAATTGAATTAATAGGAGCCACTTATGTAAATAAGTTTTGTAACACGGGTATCTCTTCTGCCGTGAAAGTATATTTACAAGCATTTGGGAGAGAGAAAGAAAAAAATAAATTAAAAAAAAAAATTGAAAGAAGGGAAAGAGGTTTACCTTGGCAACCTCTTCTAAGTTAACGTAAAGATTGTTTTGAATTATTTTTCAATACTGAAAAATATCTTGTAATATGCGTGACTGAAGGATTTTTATCTCGTATTTGTGACATTTTGATTCGAAAAATACGTTCATATCTGTACTGATAAAGGTAAGAAAGTATAAAGGATTTAAGTCCAAAAATATCGATTTTGAGTTAAGTACATAGTCAGACCCAGAAAAAAAATTCTCTATCGATTGGTATAAAGGATTTAAATCCATGTCATTTAGTCTGAGAAAATCCATTGGTAAAAAAAGATTGAAGTCAGAAATTTAGCATTAATCTTGGTATAAAATATTTAATTAAATTTTTTCCCTTTATTAAATGAAGGTTGACAATCACTGAACGGTATAAAGGGTATAAATCAACAATCCCTTTTTCCTAATCGATTCTTCTGATTAGTTTTTAGTTAGTTTTACTTTATTTTTCGTCTCCTGAAAAATCAAGAATATGGACTTAAATCCTTTATCAGTACAGATATTTCACTTCGAAAAATAAGTATATAATTTGAAGGTTAAAATATTTTTTATATATTCATTTACGTAGGACATTTAAAAAATTTTTTTTAAAGTATTTCATTTATAAATTAAAATTTATTTTAAAAAGAAATTCATTAGGATTACTTTTTCATTAAAATGAAATTACCTGAAATTTTTTTCACTTTGCTTCAAGAAAGGAAAAAAAAAAAGTAATATCAATGCATTTACACAAAAATGCGTTAAATTCTTTGTTTACACAATTTAACCCTTTCAGAGGTAACCGTTTTTCAGTATATCTCTTTATTAATTCATAAAATTAATACTATGTACAGTACAAATATGAAAATTTTGTACTGCATTTTACACATTTGACTTTAGATTAAAAAAAAAAAAGCAACATTTATTTCAAAATTTACTCACACCAGCTGTTTATTTCGACTATGCATGACAGAAAAATACGGGCTCAACGCTTAAAGGGTTAAAAAGCTATTTTAGTTGTATAATTATATAAAACGCGTCTTATACGTAAATAAAAATACAAGCAATGAAATAATTCAATGCTAATAAAATTGTCATTCAAAATACTAAAACTCGTTTTAAATTACAAAAAAAAAAAAAAAAAAAAAGCTTGCAAATTCGCTTTTTTTTTTTTCTTAAATTTATTTAAGGCTTTAACAAGTAAAACTTGAGTTCCAAAACAAGCACTTAAATATAAGAATTTTAAATTACAATAAAATTAAGACAAGTATATACAATAAAATATATAAAATAATAAAAAACGAGGTAGTATATAAAATATAAAATTAAGTGTTTAGAAAGCCTATTCAGGCTCCTCATAAGTAATAGGCTCGAATGTATAATTTTATATTTTGTTTATTTTATTTTAAAATGTTTTATTGTATATAGTTGTCTCAATTTTACTCTAATGAAACATTACTTATAAATACAGTATATTTTAAATATAACTTATTTTATAAATTAATGAAAAACATATAATCAATAAAATTAATATTAACAAAACTCACGTTGAAAATATCAAACTCATTCCAAATCACTACTTAAAAAAAAAAAAAAAAAAAAAAAAATGTCCTTAAATATTGAAAAATAAACGCTGAAACTGCTTACCTGTGAATATTTTCCAACGAGGCGGAATGAAAAAAGTTTTAAGTCCAGAAAAAATTCCTTCAACTTAATCAAAACACAACCGACAGCACTACAAACTTCTAGCAGAAAGCAGACTGAAAATTTTGCTGAGTGAAAATTTGATTCAAGGGGAAAAAGACAAACGCCAGCGCCACTATATTATGGTGGTAGAATTCCGAAACTCGTTTTGGCCGAAAATTCAGCAAGAAAAATTTCCCGGCTTTTAAGAGTGGAGAGGTAAAATTGAGGTTAGCGAACTCTCAAGAAAACTGATGACCTATATTTCAGGATCTTTTTTAGATTTTTTTTTCTCTTTGTCAATGAGAATTGCTTTACTCATGGAAATATTGCAATGTTTGCGGATATGTAGTAAAACGGTATTACACTTGTCCGGAAACTGAATAATCCTTGTAGACTTGTAGATAAGTGTTTCGATCTTTGTTGCCAATCATTAAAGATAATGTTGTAGTTTAAAGGCATACAGCATAGATATAGTAATTTATATAGATCTATCATCCCATCGTTATCATGCAAAAATTTTTGACATCAGCCATATAATAGTGGTATTGAAACCATTGAAGCTAGGCAATTGTAATAGAATAGAATAGAATGTTGATGAATTTTCAAAATGTCGAAATATTGCGTCTTTTAATTCTTCTAATACATTTATGAAAAGAAATGGGATAAGTTATCATAAAAGTAAATTATATTTGACTAAATTATGAAAAATTAATTTTTTTAATCAGTTGCTTTGTTATTATTATGAAATAAAAACTGTTTTGATTTTTAGTGGAATATTTTTTTTAAAGTTTGATATTTTTAAGATTTTATGTTAGTATAAGTATATAGAATTTTCAAGATTCTTTTAAATATAGTTAGCAGCGGCGTAGATTAGTTTTAGTATATAAAAAGAGTTAAACTTTAAATATTAACTAAATTAATAAATATATAAAAGAAAAACAGAAAGAAAGAAAAAGAAAAATGCATTTTGAATTGTATCTGCAGTTTTTCATTCATCTTTAGTACATAAATTATTCATAAATTTTATTTTCTAAATTATCTGTGTGTATTCACTCGGGGAAAGACGGCCATATTGTGGACTTTTCTGCGAGTAAAAAGGAATCATTTTTTCCCCAATGATCAAACTATGTCTTATTACTATATCTATGGCATGCAGTAACCTTTGAGTTTATAAAAACAAAAGATGATTATGATAAAATTTATAAAATTCGGTTCTAATTTTGTGAGCATTTTAATTTTATTACTAATTAATTACATGGTAGTTAAAAATAAATGTAGTGGTCACCAGGCTCTGATTACCGAATACGCATGAAAAGCTTTTGAAAGGGCCCGACATTAAGATAATCATGGGGCCTCAAATTGCATATGCTATTGTTTAACTACATTGTCTGATTATCAGGAATAACAATAAACCTTATTATACAGCAATTACACCTAGATTATATCTATATGGAGCATTGATTAATAAAATGCACCGTATATTTGTGAATGTATTGCATTTTTTTTTAAACAAATAATTTTAAATAGTTCGAGCTTATTTTATACAGAGTGTAATTAATAATTTTCAATGGGATACAGTAGCGGACCTACAACTCTTGAGGCCCAGGACGAAAATTTCACTGGGGGCCCCCCAACTATTTAGAGCCTCCCCCCCCCCGAACTTATTCACTTAAATTTATTACTATAAAAAGGCACTGAAATTTTTTTTAAGATTGATTCAGAAGCCAAACACGCAATAAGAAGGCCAAGGGCACTGGTACCACTTGTGCTATCTTAATTAGGCTTCACATAAATGATTCTTTTTTTTTTTTTTTTTTGAGTTGTGGCTCTATGGTCATATTTTGTTCATTAAGACTCTTTAGACAGGAACCTACGACTTAAAGAACTGCAGGAAAATTTTCAGGTTAAAATAATGGAACGGCAACTACACCATATATATATATATATATATACTCTGTTTATGAGAGGCATACTATTGTAACAATCTCAGCTATCGTAGATTACAAGTCGGATCGTACAGTCGGCAGCAAAAGTATCCGAACACTAGCAATAATCCCCGTCAGAAAAAAGCACTCTTAATACTGCTTTGTTAAGTAAATCCTTGTTGAATCATGTTCTTAGACTGACTAAGAACATGATTCGACAAGGATTTATTTAACAAAGCAGTATTAAGTGTACTTTTTTTAGACAGGAATTATTGCTAGTGCTCGGTTACTTTTGCTGCCGAGTGTTCGATCCGACTTGTAATCTAAGATAGCTGCGATTGTTACAATAGTATACCTCCCAAATTAGGTTACATTTTTTTCAGAGCCCCCCCCCCATGACCTGAGGACCAGGGCGATCCGCCCCCTCCGCCCCGCCCTTGGTACGCCACTGATGGGATAATCTTTATAACATACAGAATTTAACCTTTTATATAATTTGCACCTCGTTGCCATTATCGTACAGAATTGCTTGTGTTTATTTTTCCCAATTCCATCTAATTATGTTTCGTTTTTAAAGATAATTTGTATTTCCATTTATTTATATACTTATTTTTTAATCTGTCTGCATATGTTAATATAATCTGTCAGTGAGCGGTCCCGGCCTAGGTTTGTGCTTTTCCTCAGTTGAAAGTTTAATCGGACGCTTTTACTGGAATTATTCAAAATTTGCATATTAAACAGTTTTGAGAAAGTATAATAAAATTATATCTGTATTCCGAAAAAAAAAACTAAAAATTAACATAAATTCGTGTTTGATAAATTTAAATTTATTAACAGAGGCCTATAGATTTTCATGATACGATGAGCATTTTTATTAACTCTTAGAAAAAGAGTTTCCAAGTAATTTTATCTAAAATGTTTTAAATCAGTTTTCTTTCGGTATTTTTTCCTGTTCGAAGAGTGGTTTACTGCTGAAAACTAATTTTGCCGGAAATAACAACCTATTGCATCTATTTCTATTAAAAAAACTAATCGCATCTTCATTTTTTCAAATGGTCAAAACCCTCTTTTTCCCCACAAGGCGAAGAGCAGTTACAGTCGGTAACAAAAGTGTCCGAACACTAGCAAAAATTCCTATGTAAAAAAAGTACACTTCATACGGTTTTGTTAAATAAATCCTTGTTGAATCCTGTTCTTAGTCAGTGTAAGTACAGGATTCGACAAGGATTTTTTTAACAAAACCGTATGAAGTGTACTTTTTTTACATAGGAATTTTTGCTAGTGTTCGGACACTTTTGTTACCGACTGTACCAGTGAATACTAATTTTCCCAGAGATTGCAACCTGTCAGATTCTAAGCAGCCTAAACTATTTACTCTTAGTTTTCTTAAAAGCAGTAAAAATCGGTTTTTTTTTTGTAATGTTTCTCTGCTTCACTTTCCCTGTCACTGAACCACAGGTGTCGATACTACTCCATGATATATCCGATTTTCACGATTGGTAGACCTCGGCGTTTTGAAGGTGAAATTGAAATTGCACAAAATTTAATAAGTAGGATGATTATCGAGGAAAAATTGGTTAATTAATTATTTGTTTAAAGGACTATTACTATTCATTATGCTTAAGCAACAATTATTTAAAATCAGGGTTTAACCTGGCAAAAAAGTTTCTTTAGCATTTTAGCTAAAACATATAAGCAGTATTTTAGCTTTTTCGAAAATTAATTCTTTGAATAGTATTGATTCCTTTTTCTAAACTTGGTTATCCCCAATTTTGTTTTCTGTTTGTTTTGTTCACTGACGATTTTAACCAAGCATGTATTGCGATTTAAGAAAAATGAATCAGCAAAATTTTGTTTCGATTTCAACAAACGCAATACTAGCACTGAGAATACATCTATGAAGCAAATTCTTAATTATATTTTTAAATATTTTTGCATTTAAATTCAACTATTAAAAGTCGAAATTAATTCTGAATATACTAAATAGATAATGATTCCCAATATTTTCAGTGATTTTGTAATTTCCGTCCATGAATATTTGTATTAAAAACTAGAGGTAGTTATATAAAGATATTTTATGAAGTAATCTAGTTTTAGCTCTTTAGCGAAATTCTTACTGACATAGTTTAGCAAAATACAATATCTTTTAGCAAAATGCTAAAAAAACTAATGGCAGTTTAATCCCTGTTTAAAATAATAATATTAATAATATCGAAAAATCTGTAAAATATTAAAGGTGGTTTGAGCTGTTCTTCTCCTCAAGGCATGTAGGGTCTCGTTCAGCTCACAGGCATGTGGCTGAGCTTTATAGCTTTAAGCTATAAGAGACTTTAAAATCTTGTTTGCATTATTAAAAGCGTATCGTTAGAAAAAGCTCCATTTATAGTTGACAGAAAAAAATTCTTAATTGCCACCACTACAGTCGGCAGCATAAGTATCCGAGCACTAGCAAAAATTCCTATGTAAAAAAAGTACGCTTAGTACTGTTTTGTTAAATAAATCCTTATCGAGTCATGTTTTTAGACTGACTAAGAATATTATTCGACAAGGATTTATTTAACAAAACAGTATTAAGTGTACTTTTTTTACAAATTAATTTTTGCTAGTGCTCGGATACTTTTGTTGCCGACTGTACAGTGTTAGAAATAAGCGGTCGTTAGTCACATTTTGCGACCAGTTTTTTTCATTTTGACGCCTAGAATTCCAATCATAGTTAACTGATGTAAGAAATCATTTCTCTATGAAAGTAGTTGAAGATTTGTTAATGATTAAATTAAACAGCCCTAAATTGGAAGATTTCTGCCTAGAAAATACTATTAAATTGTGGTGGAATGATGTATCTTCTAGACGAAGAATTAATTTGCGATTTTAAATATGTATGTTTAATATTGTCAGTGTAATTACATTCATTACATAAATCTTTTTTATATAATCTTGCATATATTATTTACAAGTTGATGCTTTATTATTATCATTATTTTTTTTAAATATACATATTGAATTATAGATGACACCTAGATTTTTCATTTTAACTCCCAAAAAATTTAATCCAGGCGTCATTTTGACGCCTAGTTTCAAAATTCTTATTTCTAACACTGCGACTGTATATGCATCCAGAATTCGCCATTTACGTTACGTAAATGTATCTCAGCTACAAAATGCCTAAAAGGTGAACTATGATGTCAAACATTCTTATTTTTAACATAAATAATTACAAGATAAAAACAACTTTTTATATACCTCGTTTTTTAAATTTTCTGTTGAATCATATAAACTTGACAATTCTATGTATTAATAAATATTTTTTAAAAAATATTTTGATGAATTATTCCATCAGCTTGAAAGAAAATGATCAAATGCATAATAAAGAGAGCAATTATAAGAAATTTTCAAACATTTATTAATTAAATAAAAGTATTTAAAAAAAAAGCATTGTCATCGTGTTCTGAGCTATTCTAAAAGTTTCAAATGTCTAGCTAGTCGGGAAGTTAGTTAAAAATCGATTGCAAAATTTGTACTGGACAAACAAACAAGAAAACGAGTTAATAAAAACATGGTAAATTATGCACCGAGAAAAAATTCTGTGACTGACATCTAGAAATTGAATCGTAGCTGCTGTAAAAATAATTCCATGTCATCCTTATAAATTCTACCTTCCTTTGAAAGCGAGTTCTAGAAACCCCTATTAGAAGTATAGAACGTTTTTCTGTATTATCGAGGTCAAATCTATTTAAAAATTTCTGCAAATAAATGCGAACACAAGCGACGAGTTTTCGCAACTCTATTGTCAAACGTTACAATTAAAAAATATTGGTGATTATGGAATAAAAAATCCGCTAGATCTGGCAACACTGACTATAATTCGAGTTTATGACACAATTCTAGAAAATTAATCGAGAATTTCTCGCAATACAAAGGATTCATAATATTGTTTCACCATCTAGAAATGTATGGACTAGAAATTCTCGATCATTTCGTCTATTCAGCTTATTGGCTTATCTTATACGGATAGCTCGGAAATCTGATTTCTAGTTTAGGGATTCAGAAAGAGACTATTAATTAATTCTAAATGAAACTGTACATATATTTTTCTCAATGTGGTTTAACTAAAACCCTGTGAATAATACTTTCTTGTTTTATATTTGTAATATAAAAATTTTGTAAAAAGGGTTAAGAGATCACGCTAACATGCGTACGCTCCATACCCTACTCTGCTTTCCCGTTAGCTAAAGCCTTACTTCATTGATATATATACTCCATATTGTATCTTCCTTCATTGATAGATTTTTTATTACCAATCTGAACACTATCTGCTTTTTATCTTTGGGAAAAAAAAAAAAAAAAAAAGGGAGAAGAAGAAGAATAATTCATTTTTATGACAATAAGGACACCATATCTGGTGTGAACACCTGTTTGAAATCCAAGATTTGAATCATTTTGGAAAGCTGCATGATCGTTGCAAAAAATAAGAGGCCATTTTAGGGTCTGTGAACTTTTTTCTTCCTTTTTACCCTATTTAATTATTTTTGTGCTTTGATGCGAATCAGAAGGGTTGTGAGGACTTTTTAAATGATTACAATAATATATTTTTTAGCTTAGTACAGTGTTCTAGCAGAAAACCTTTTTAATTTTGGAACTATTCGTGTGTTTTATCAGTCATGTTTTTTCGCTAGTATTTCAGTCAATTGAAATATTGACATTTCTTTAGACTGCAAAAACAATATAATAATTTTCGTTTTATTTGTAATGGTTTAATCTTTTAAAAACGAATGATTCAATAAATCAACCATTGGTATAAAACAGAAGTGGGAAACTTTTTTACCTTTAGAGATCACATTTAATTTAGACAGAAATAAAAAAGGCCGCACTAGCTTATATACCTATGTAAGCAAATTTTATTAAATTGTTATAGTTTTTGGGTAGAGTTTTATCACTTTTTATTTTTACTTCCATTACCCGACTACCGTAGGTAATGGAGAAGTATTGTATTTCGTCCAAAAATTCGATATCGAGATTTCACCTGATTTACATGTTTTAAGGTTTTCTGAGTCCAAATAAGTGGTTTTTGGCAATCGGTCAGTGTGTACAGTCGGTAACAAAAGTGTCCGAACACAAGCAAAAATTCCTATGTAAAAAAAGTACACTTAATACAGTTTTGTCAAATAAATCCTTGTCGAATCCTATTCTTAGACTGACTAAGAACAGGATTTGACAAGGATTTATTTAACAAAACAGTATCAAGTGTACTTTTTTTATATGGGAATTTTTGCTACTGTTCGGACACTTTTGTTACCGACTGTATGTATGTGAAGAATCTTCTGGAAACTAATTAAGATTGAACAACGAAACTGTAGAATTGAAACAGGTCTGGTGTACATATGAATTTTCCAAATTTTGGGGGAAATTGCGAAACCGGAAGTGAGACATCCGATACCGGAAGTACGTATCTCAAAAACGGCTCTAACGATTTTCTTCAAAATTGCTGTATAAACACTGTATTAGATGTCTTTTCGAATGATATAGTTGGTTAGTTTAGGAAAATTAATAGGCGTCCTGTATAAATAGCTGAATTTCAGGTTCTGCAAGTGCGTTCCTGTATAAATTTTTTTCAAACTTGCTATATTAACCCTCTTTTAAATATCCTTTTGCATGTAATTGTTGTTTTCTGATCAACAATTAATTATGCCAAACTTTGGTGAAAGTCGGTATCTCAAAAACGGCTCTAACGATTTTCTTGAAAATTGTTACATAAACCCATTTTAGATATCCTTTCTCATGCTTTACTTGGTTATCACAGGAAAATTAATAGTCATCCTGATCCGATAAAGCAGTTTTAGAAAAAAAAAAAAAAAAATGCTGTGTAAACTCTGTTTTATATGTCTTTATACGTGTATTAACTTTCTCTTACTGGAAAAATTTTAGGTGTCTATTTCATTAGGTCAATTCTATGTCTTCTGATAACATTATCTCCAAATGTGCATATAATGCATGTAATAGTTGGTAATGGAAGTCGTGTAATTGTTCACACCAGATTTTTTTTTTAAATCATATATATATAAAGTTGCAAAATAAAATATTTTTGTATTCATATAATAACTTGTTATAATATTAATCTTTAACCTTTTTTTTTTTTTTTTTTTTTTTTTTTTTAAATAAACAACTACATGTTTAAATATCACTTCAAATAAAAGTAATAAAGTAGAAGTACGTTTAAATAAATTTATTACAATATTAAAAGAAATATAATAGAAAATACAATATCAATAGAGGTACTTTTAAATAAATTTATTACATCATTAAAAGAAATACAATAGAAAATACAATATTAATAGAAGTAGTTTTAAATAAATTTATTACATTATTAAGTTATGAAAAACTAATATAGCAACAATATGTAAAATACTTTTAAAATCCGATGGAAAATTTAAGTTAGCATTTGCTTCTTGCTTGAAATGTTACTAGATTAGTACCTATCTTTTACTAAAAGGTATATACTAATCTACGTTTTATTAGAAGGACGGGGGGGGGGGGGGGAATCCTGCATAGGAGTGCACCATTTGCGCCTTAGTCTGTAATTAAAAGAAAAATCTAATATACTAACTAAATCTGAGTACATCTAAATATAATCACAAATTTAAGCCATGTTCATTAGAGAAGTGTATGTAGAGCTTTTTAAATGTAAGTGTGATGTTTGTATATATATATTTCAAAAGTAACGTTTAACATGTGGATTGCTTAAATTACTTATTCCTTGTTTAAATTTTGGTTTGTGTTATTGATTAATTTAATTTCTCTTTTTTTATTTTAATTCAATTTTATTTTTTTATTTTTTATTTTGTTGCAAGATAGAGACTTGAGCTGTATATTGCTGGAATTAGCTATACAGTCTTACGAAATCTTGCATATTTTGATAGAAATGCAAGTTTCCTGAAGAGTACATTTCTATTTTTCAGCATTTAAAATTCCAATTTTCAATTCATGAATTCCACTTTTTTTTTCCTTTTAACGGAACTCTTTGGTGATTTTATCCTTTTTCTTTTTTCTCTCAAATGTTGACTGTTACTAATAATTCAACGTTTTTGCAAATTCTCTCATCGTTAGGCTTATGTGTTATGTTAGTGTCATTTCTCTTCTGCGTAAGTACTTTAACTTGTTTTACTAATCATTGGTACTCAAATTAATTTAATACTGTGACTAATTTTAATCAAAATAAATCTCAATTAAAATATATTTTATGTTGGTATTTTCATCTATCTTTTGTCTGCTGAGTGTTACAATGATACTAAAAAATTTCAAATTTTATATATATATATATATATATATGTAACATCATAATTTTTTAATCACCAAACTGTCGTAGAAAGAGTTGGACGATGAATTGGACATTTTGCTTACTATAATTATATAATTAATTTAATTAATAAGGGTTACTACGTCATTACTTTTCTCTAAAACTAATTTTGAGTAGAAATTTTAGTCATAAAATAATCCTATAAATTTAAAAAGAAGTTTGTTGATTGAGAATAATAGTTTAAGAATTCTTAAAAAAAAAAAAAAAAAAAAAAAAACGGTTCCGTGGTTAATTTTTGATAGATCAATGACTGGCTCAAATTTAATGTCATATTTTCATCATTTACAATTAATTTTGCCAATAGACATCAAATTCTAAGTCATATAGCTGATAAATTTAGAAATCATCTCTATGTAAAATTTTGAATGCCTAAAAATAAAACGCCATTTTAGGGTTTGTGAACTTTTTTCTTTTTTCTCTCTTCAGTTGTTTCTGTTCTAACAGAATGCTTTTAAAGGTTTTTTAAAAATGATTTTGATAACAAATATTTTAATTTATAATTTTCATGGTAGGCAACATTCACATTTAGGAACTATATGGTTGGTGATTAAATAAGATATGTTTATTAACTAGTATCTTAACGAATTGAAAAATTAACACTTTTTTCAAACAGCAAAAATTAATAATACAATGATTTATGTTTAGTTTTTAACGGTTTAATTTACAAAACTGAGATATTCGATAAATCACTGACTGGTATAGAGAGCAAATTTCGTAGAAGTGTGAAGATTAAAGCCGATTAACTACGCGATGATATGCCCTCTGTGGGGGATCTTTCTAAGGAGCCTTAGTCCGTACTCACGGGAGATTCAAAGAAAACTACGTAAAACTTCAAACGGCAAGGGCGATAAGTATGACCTGGGTTCGAACACCGCGCCCCCAATCAATGCTGGTGGGGCGCGATTGTTGTAGAAAGAGTTGTGAGGTATATTAGCGTAATGCTACAATTAAAATTCACACTTTAAGAGTAACACATGAATACGAAAGTTTTAGGATTCAGTCGACCAGTAGAGTTAGTTCTCATCCTAAATTAAAATCGTAACTTGTCATATGCTAATAAGTTTGGGAAGTGAGATGGATAAAAGGCGATGTATTTCATAGTGAAAATATAGTAGTAGGAAGATTGCTTTTAGGAGTTAGTTGGAAGGAAGATTGCTTTGGAGAGTTTGTAGCGGATATAGTTGGATGTAAGTCGAGTAGATAGCGGTGTCAGGGAATCCTCCTGCTATCGAAAGGTTACTGAGCCGCGAGGGTGATTGAAGTTAAATGTAGTAGTGGAAATTATTTGTGGTTAATCATTTGAAGTTAGAATAGTTAGTATGGCTGTCCATCTTAAGTTATAAAGATATTAAATATAAAGTCCAACGCCCGCCTTTTTATTTAAGCTCAAATTAAAGCTCATTAATTTTATATATTTGGACTCTGTCATTTCTTCATAAATTAAGTATTTCAGTTTGCAGCATTCAACCTTAAGCCAAGTTAAAGTTAAATTGAACTATGGAGACGACATTAAGGTAGGCTGACCATATGTCCTCGAATCTCGAGGACAGGCACGAATTTCGAGGACAAACTACCTTCGTCCCCAAAAAATTACAACACATTTGGGGACGCCGGTTATAGAGTTATTAATGTTTTATTATAGTAATTTATTATATGAATAATAAATAAGCTGAAATAAGGTGCTTTATGCATAAAAATTACTAAAATTTTACAATTTAAGGTGATTTAATTACTTTTTTATTTTTTTGTCCTCGAAATTCGAGGACACCGCCATCTTTGTCCACAAATTCAAGGAAAAAAATATGGTCACTCTACATTAAGGTCTCCACAGAGTCATTCTATAACGAATCGCATTAAATTTCTTTAAATGTTAGACTGTCATTTAAAGAATTTCTCAAATTATTGTGTCTAATTATCATATATTTCATTAATAAATTTTTAAAGGCACTATCTTACATACTATATCGTATTAATAAAATTTTAATCGTGAAGCTTTTTTTTTTTTTTTTAATTAAATTTATTACTTAAAAATAATTTTAAATATATTAATCACAATTTTTTGTATTTCTCTGAAATTTTTGCTGGAAAGAAAAAAAAAAAAAAAATAATAATAATGCGCTTTGCACATTTGTTAGATAAAGATACGCGCAGTCTATCAAGGATATATTATAGAGGGCCAAATTATACCGCCATATTGTTGTAGAAAAAATTGAACGTAACTTTTTAGTTGGACAAATTGTCTTTCATATTTACTTAATTAATTTACTGGAGATTAAATATATTTAATTTTAATGGGAAAAAAAAAATCTTTAACATTTTAATTTTTAGGTTCAAAATTGACAGGTTGGTTGGGATTAACGTCACACTAGTACTGCAAAATGGGTAATTGGCGACTGTATAGGATGCACCCCTAAGGATGGTCCGGAGACCTGCCATCACAATTTTGATCTTTAACGGAGGGGATGGCTTCCCTGCTTTGGTGACCCCCAGTTATAAATTTTGAAACTTGACAGAAAATTTTCATTCTAAAGTCAATTTTAACTACAAATATAAATTTTAAATCATATGTTAGATAAGTTTAAATTAACTTTATGTAAAGTTTATGTTCCTAGAGCAATTTTTTCTTTTCTTTCTTTCTTTTTTTTTTAATTTAGAGAATATTTAAATGATTTATTCATGGTTTTTCTCCGACCAATTATTCCCAATTGAAAAAATATGTATGAACTTTGTTTTAAATCCTATCTTTATAATACTGTTTCTTTCTTTCTTTCTTTCTTTTTTTAATTATTATTATTATTTAAACAATTTTTAATTTATATTACGAAATGTTGTACATAATCCTAGAAACATTTTGGCTAATACTATTCATCAATTTATTAATAATTAATTTTGTTTGGCTCTTATTTTTATTTTTACTAAGATGTCATGAAAATTAATAGCGATATTTTGACTCCATGATAATATTATCTTGTATTTTTTGGTTTAAATGTTAACTGTAAGCCGGCGTTAGTTTCTATTTGCATTTATATGTTCTATGCATGTAATTGGCAATTAAGTCTTCTATCATTTTTTTTTCTTTTAGTCTAATTCTATATTTTCACACATTTTTACTTTTGTTTTTGTCGTGGTTCGGGCATTAAAAGTTAAGATGTGTTAGCATTATCCATTTAATTTTACAGAAAACCACAAAAATTTGCTTGCACTATTTGTATAATGCCCCAGCTGAGGTTATGAATTCTGTAAGCTTCCATTATTTTATTTTATTTCATCTTATTTTCTTTCTTTTTTATCTGTTCATATTTTAGAAATTTTCTACAAGTTTTCATAATATATGTTAGGTCTGAATTCTGATGTCAAATATAGCTATTATTATAAATTAGAAATTTGATAAATAGTTTATATAAAAAAAATAAAAAAAAATAAAAGAAAAGAAAGAAAAAAGAAAGAAATCATATGTAATTTACGTGTAAAGTATTTTTTTCAATATAAATTAAGAAAATACATTTCCAATGGAATGACATTTTTTAAGCGTTTCTCGGCAATAATTTTGTAATTTTTGTAAATAAGATTTTTTTTTCCCCGGTTGCAATTGAATTAGCTATATTATTTTTGCGCAAATATGTAAAGAATGTAATTGAAATTTTTACTGAATATCTAAACATTCATTGCATAACTAAGATATTTTGAAAGCTGTTATTAGTTGTGTAAGAAATCGATTATTAAAAAAATCATAGAAATGATTATAAAATTATAAACACTGCGTTTTATAAATGTCCAAAAACTAACTCTAAAGGCAGATTAGGTTAGTTAACGTTACACTAAAGCTTATTAGGGGGTACTGGCGACGATCTGTCAACTGTATAACTATAAAGAAATTATTACAACCATGAAAATATCAGTCTGTGAGATTTTGATATAGCTATATTTGTAGAGATCCTGAGTTCTTTTTTTTTGCTATTTTACGTTGGGCGGCGCATGTATGTGTGTATCCTGTCTGTATAAGCATGTATGATTTTGTGTGAATACGATAGTATTGAAGCACTGCAAATTTTAATAGTCGTTTTTTAGCGCACCGTCACATGAACTATAAAAATTTTAACGAGTAAGGGATTTATGGTTCATTTATAGAGATGCAAAGAAGAATTGTTATGCATTAAGACCTATGGAATCAAATTATTTTTAGTGACTTTTAGTATTGTTAAGTTATTTAAAATAGAATAAAATTGATAAATATCATATTGATTTTCTAGGGTACTGCCAATATAGGAGATGGAGTGTGTATAGCTTATACAAGGATATTTCGTAAAATATTATTTCTTAAAAAGAAAACTTTAAAAAATCCAGATAGATTTTAAGATTTCTCAACAATATGGCACTATCTCGAGCTATGCAGCATTTCTCTCACCGTTTCTTGATCTTTGGAAGTCCGTCATTGTAAAATTGGACGGATGTGGGTTATATCAATCTATGGTTTTCCAAAACTAAACAGATCAACATTAATAGTTGTAATTTGCAACATTATGTACAGTAAGATTAATTAACATGTTGAATAAAATTTATCTATTGCTATCTCTGTTACTTTTTAGTAATAATTAAGTCTTTATGACAACTCATCACGGAGAGGCATGGAATAATGCCTAATAATAATAATAATATCATATGCGATCTAATTACATAGGTGACAATTTCTACGTTTTTTTTAACGCCACTGTTTCTTTGTAAAAAATTTCATAATGTTTATTCACAGAAAACTATTAAAACAATTATGAAAAATTTCTATTTAAAATTTTCGGTAGCAAAAAAAAAAAAAAAAAAAAAAAAAAACATATAAGTTAGCAGTTATGTTATTGTCTAAAAGATGATAAAAAAAATATTAAACTATTTTAAGATGTTAAATAGCTTGTTCATTGTTAAAAATTGTGTACTCACCTTTTACAGATTTTATTGAATTTTCAAAAGATTTCGAATGTATTGCTGTTCACTGTACAAACATTCAAACTGAGGAAGAAATTCTCAAACGTCTATTATGCTTTTCACTTTTATTTCTTTAATATTTAATGATTCAAATCTGTTTGCAGACCTGGTAATTACTAAATGTTCGGAATTTCGAACCTCGTTCCGGACTTTTATTCATTTATTTAAAAGATATTTGCTTTACATTTATTAATATATTTATAGCGAGAGAGAAAGAGAGAAAAAAAAAGTTCAGAAAAGTTTATAAATAGACAAAAATAAATCGATTAAAAAAAAAAAAAAAAAAAAAAAAAAAAAGGCTAAATTATGAGCTATTGTATTAGTTTAAAAAAAAAAAAAAAAAAAAAAAAAGGCTAAATTATGAGCTATTGTATTAGTTAAAAAAAAAAAAAAAAAAAAAAAAAAAATGAACGTGCAGATTTAACAACTTTCTTCTATGAGAAGTTTAAATATAAAAGATTGCGTGTATACAGCTAAAAAAGAATATAAAAATTAAGGTATTTTTGTATGCTTTCTTAAAATCGTACGAGAATATCTTGAACGATACTATACACATTTCAGCATTTGTTTTTGTGAAAAATAGAGTAAAAACGTACGACAAACTTTGTTTGCGTATTAGTATATAAGATAACGAAAACTTCACATATGTATATATATATATATATATAAGGTAAGTGAACCAGTGGTTGACACTTTTAGAGCGATCTCCGATGTTTTTAATGTTCTAGTCATCAGAAAATATTTTTAGAAATCTTAAGTTAGTACATATGGTTTGAAAGACATTCAGAACCACATATATGTTAAAATATATACATTTGATAACAATTTTTTTTTTTTTTTTTTTTTTTTTTTTTTTATGAATTTTTATTTGACACCCACTCAATGTTCCAGTAATTGACACTGCCAGTTTTTCATTTTATCAGTAATTGGCCCCTATGTTCCAGTGTTTGACACAGCTAGTTATTCATTTTACCAGTTATTAGCACCCTATGCTCCAGTGTTTGACATAAAATGTTAAAATTCTAAAATGTAAAATATATGATTTGATTATTTTTCTTATTTATTAATTATTTTGGGATGGATGTCAATTATTGGAGCATGCCAATCACTGGAGCACCTACCCTATATATTACTGAAATCTGAATAATTTCTTTTTATGTATTCGAGGTTCTCTTTCATAAATTTGATAGATTTCTGAAAAATTGAAACAACAGCTTTTCTGTCTTATAAATTTATTCACATAAAAATTAAATACTAGAAAAAATCTACGTAGAAAAATGCACAAATCTCGATAATCCTCTTCTTTATCTATGTTCAAGGTACTTCTATAATAAATCTAACACGTTTTTGAGTTATAACAACAGTTTCTCTGTCTCGTAAAACAATATTTCTATGTAAAAATTAAATAATCGGAATGTTCATACAGGAAAAATGAACAACTTTTATGTTGTTTTTAACATTTTTGTTCTATCTTTAATAAATCAGCAAAGTTTCTCTTCGAAGAGGAAATTTTCCTTTTAAATAGCGATATTTTTTTCCGTCAACATTTATCAGAAATAAACTAGAAATAAAACGAAGTAAAAAGAAAATCTGTAGCATATCTGTATATCTGAAGTCAACTTGCTTCGTTGACGTTCTTCCAATGACGTAATACTTTGAACTAAGGCACCTATAATACGAGCAGACTCGTCCGGCATCTTTTCCCCCAATTCCTTCAAGTGGGGAGCGTGGGAGAGAAAAGCAACCCTGAGCCGTTTTACGCGTTTCGTTTCAAAGTTCGCCAAATTGCATGCTTTTTAAATGGTAATTTTCAAACGCATAAATAAAATATATTCATTCATAAAAGATAAGTAAACAAATTTAGCTTCGAATTTAAAAGAAAATATAATATTAGGTTATCAATAGCTGAATAGCTTTTTCTAATTGTGGAACTATTTACTTCCGAGGAAGCACACTTCTTTCATTGTCGTCTGCTTGCTTGTTTAGATCCCTTGTTATCGTTACGCTGTCAGAGGATATTTATTGTTTTCTGTGTATAAAGTAATAAATATAGATGGATGTTAATATATTAATTGCAGTATTCATTCAAGAAAGAATCCTCGGATGTTTGGATTTCTTTTAGAGGCGATCAGAAAGAAAATTTGGACTGTTAATTTTCGTCGAGACACATGCATTCAGAGATCCGGCGCTGAAGTATGGAATGTAAGTTATATTTTGTTTAATTAATATATCTCTTGATAAATACTTCCTCTTTATGTGAAAATATAATGCATGCTGCTACTTATTAATATTTAACTGCTTATATGTTTTAAAGACGTAAAACAGTTAACTATGAGCTTAATGTGATATTCTGAGTTTGTAAATATTGGCGACGTCAAATTTCGCCAAATAAAGTTTTGTTTTCATAATTTAATGCAAATGAAATTTAGTTTGTTTTAATTTTAAATCATAGGTGAATTATTATTGAAGAAATGTACGCATTTTTGCATTTTTAGGGTTATTTTTATTTAATCATTAAAATCAGATAATAAACTTTTTGTGCTAAACAATATATTCATATGTATTATAGTTTAACTTAATACAGTAAAAAGCATTTATTTACTTCATAGACTTGTACTTTTCTGAAATATCTATTGGTGTTTTCTATTGTCTTAAAAGAGGTAAATTTAAATTAATAATAATTATAATAATAATAAAGTATGAATTTTGAAAATTTAAGTTTACTATGCTAAAATCTTTCAATAGAAACTTGTACAATCCTCGTTCAAAAAATCTAGATTAAATTTTTTTTTTTCTAGATTAAGAAATATATGCTCCTTAAATTTCGTTTTAAACTACAATAATTTTCACATATAATACGTCCTTGTTTTTAATGTTAAATATTTTATTTAAAATAAATTGATTTATTTATTACATAATAATTATTTATTTTGATAAGAAAGAATTTAGTTATTATTAATAAAAGATCTTGCTTATAAATAAATTCTTGCAAAATATAAAGAGATTTAAGATTTTTGTGAAATAATGCTAAATATTTTGACCAATATAAGAAACAAAACCTTTTTATGTTTAAAAATTTATATCTTAGAACTTGGTATATTAATTGACATTATGAGAGTCAAAATATGCAGTCATATTATTATATATCTAAGAAATTTATTTATAATAAAGTTTAATGTAGTATATATGCATTAAACTTTTATTGAGGAAATTTCTCTGAAACAAGTTGGTGCTTTTATTTCTGTTTTCACGGTTAACTTTCAAGAAAAACCCATTATTTTTAATTTTAAATAATCTTATTTGTTTTTTAAAGTTTAATTAACATGAGATAATAAAAATAAAAATGCTTTTAGAACATGAACTAATTATTTGATAATTGATATTTATACGAAGTATCCAATCTGTTTTAATTTCTATCTTAATATTTAGTTTAACTGCACACTTGAATGATAGATTGTTCAGGTTCAGATGAAGATTTACTTTATGGGAATGTTTATGTATTCTATAAATTGTTAAATCAATATTTTTTTTTTTTTTTTTTTTGTGTGTGTTTTTTTTAAGTAGGATTTTCGGGGGGGGGGGGGGGGAGAATTCATTTTTTAATTTCAGGGGTTGATCAAAATAAAAAAATTCCTTTTAACCCCCTCCCCCCTTCCTTCTCCAAACTGAATATTATAAAATGGGGCTTTTCAAAAAATTAAAGTTCATAAAATAGACCCTTTCAGAAAATTTAAATTTAGTAAACGAAGTATGAGCCCATTCACTAAATTTCACTTCATAAAGTCATTTTACAAAATTTTTGTTTTATAAAAATTAAATTTTTAAAAAATTTTCCATGTTTTCAATATTATTTCAAATGACTACTTGCACTTGATTCTCTGCCACGTTATAAACTTGATATATATATATATATATATAAATTAGTGCTAATTTTTATTTGTTTACAAAAGTAGAATTTTTTTTACAAAATTTTCTTTTTGCACTTATATATTCTGCCAAAATGCCACTGCCCCTCCCCCCCCCCCCAAAAAAAAAAAAAAAAAAAAATCTTGGTAAACTCTTGAAATGTTCCATATGTAAATTGTAAATATTATATAAAAGTATCAATTTACTACTAGCATTACTTCTTTTGAATACATTTATGATACATTTTTAAATAAATGTATGTTAATTTGTTAATACTCATAATAAGATTTAAAAAAATTCTTTAGAACCATTTTGAAGTGTCCCAATTCAAGCAGAATAGACTGAGGCTGAAACTGGATGTCCAAAACCTGGTTGTGTACTTGAATCACATCTGAGTAATCCAGAAAAGGTTTGTTTTCCTTTTCTTTTATGACGTATTATGCTATAAATGTGTAAATGTTGATACCTGTCTTGCACAATAATTTTGAATTTTAAGTTGTACACAAAATTAAACTAATATGCATCCTAAATTAAAAAAAATTAAGGATGCATATTAAACTTTTTTTAAAATTTTTAATTATATTTTTAAAGTTAAAGTTTTTTTACATAATGCAATTTAATATAGTTAAAACTGCAAATAAGCAGTTTTATTTTTTCATTTAAAAATACTAAATTAAATAAGATTTTTACTATATTTATGAACCCTGTATTTTTTTATTATTTCATTTTAATATAAATAAATCTGTAAATAAAGTTTTATTTATTTATGCACAAATAATAAATTAAACAAACTTTTAGCTCATTTGCAAACTCTGTATTTTTTAAATTACTAAAATGTAAATATCATTTATAAACACTTTACACTGTCTTTGTAAACAACTGAAAAAAAAAAAAAAAAAAAAAATACTCTTCACAGTTCAGGCTCAGACATTTTTATTATTATTATTTATGTATTTTTCTCTAAATACTTTGTACGGGCCTGGATTTTACACAATGTTATAAATTAGTTTGTCTTATTTTTTACAATTTTAACTTGATTGTCTCCTAGTTCGCACTGTGATTTTCTTAAATATTTTTAGCAAATGTGCTATTTATTGAAGGTAAGGCTGCAGACAAAAAGGGGGGGGGGGTTAACAAAAGAGAGAGGAGGATGGAGAAGGTTTCTCACATAGAAATTTTTGTTAAATAAAAGTTCTTTTAGAACTACTATTGAAATAGACTAGAAATGTTCAAATACAGTGCCTTTGAGCTTATACCTTATCATATAATATGTTTATCGCATTGTAGGATAAAAGGAAGTAATGTAAACATCATAACAGATTATTTAGGATATTTTTGTTATTTTCAGTGACATTAGATTATACAGGATAAGAGATGCATAATTGTGTTCATTTATTTCTTCTTCGAAAAGTCATCAAAATTATTCTTACTGTATCATTTTATGTACTTAAATATTTGAAAAATTAGTTATCATAGACTGAAATTATTGGTTAATTATTATTATTTTTTTATAGGAATATTATGAAGAATATAACAAAATTCTGAAAAAGAAAATTGCAGCATTAGGAAATGCTATCGTAAAAATTTAAAAGATATTAAAAGAAAAAGATGCAATACAAGAAAAAGACAGGGGGCTATCTTCATTTTTGTCTGAAAAGCAAATTGCATCTTTTTAGGTTGATAGACAGAGCATTACATATCGGAGCGATGAACCTTCCTGCATCTTGTATTTTCCAGATATGCATTTTTTACTTTGTTTAATATCAATTCAATTTGTAAAAGTGTTGTGAATATGTAATTATATTACATCCTATTTTGCAAAGCCTTTGTTGTATTTGATAAAACAATATAAGCATATATAGATTTCTCCAGCAATGTAAACATTTTGTGAAACGAAATAAATAAAATATTTGTATTTTATTTTTCTAGTATTATTCGCATCTTTTGAAACAGTACAAGAATATAGGTTCATAATTTGATAAATAGAAATGATGGTTTTATTTACTTATTTTATTCTAAGGATTAATTTTATGTTAGTGGGTTTTATTTTCATTTTATTAGTCTATAAATGCTATTACATTTAGACACCTATTACAACACCATCGTTCACGTGAAATAAAATGGGATGAAATATTTCACCAGGTTACTGAATAGAATTATAAAAGAAGTAGTACGTTAGATCACAAATCCATAATAGAATAAAATGCAAACATGATAACTTTTAAATTATTATATTGTTATATATTACAGGATAGAATTATAGTGAATCAGAGAATGACTGAGTGGTTTTATTAAAAAAACAAGAAAGAAATAATATACTTAAGTCCATTATTATGAAACACTTTTCAATATTACATAAGTTATAGTAAAAGTAAGTCAGATAATGATTGACTGGGTGTTATTGAAAAATTAAAATAATGCATCATTGACAAATTATAAAACACTTTCCTATGATTTGGAATATAGTTGTAATTGAAACTTTTGGAAAGTGAAAATGGAGAATTAACTTGTGTATATTCGTATGTACTCAAAATCTATATTAGAGTAAAGAAAAATTATTATAGTGAATAATAATCATGCATCATTCATAAATTATGAAACACTTTCCCATGTTACAGGTTATAGTAAATGTGAGAGTAATTGAATGAATATTGCACTTAAAAATATTTAAATAAAAGCAAATATAAGAAAAATTTCAAAAAACTTTAAATATTTTCTTTGGTCTAATAATTTGGCCAGCTACTGTATATATTATAATTATTATTTTGCAAGCCTTTTCTGCATCTGATTAAACATTATAAGCATATAGATTTCTCCAACAGTGTAAATAATTTGTGAAATGAAATAAATAAAATATGTGTATTTTTATTTGTCTGGTATTTGCATCTTTTGAAACAATGAGTGCATATAGACTCACAACTAAGTGTGTGTGAGGGGGGGGGGGGTCAGTATTACTCTTTTTTAACTAATGATTAAAAGTATATATTACTGGATTTATTTTCATTTTATTAGCACATATAGAATATTACTTTTAGAAACCTAATATAACCAGGGTTCTCACAAATACAAATTTGGATATAAGAAAATTTTTTAAAAATATATATCAATGATTAGCCAATTCTAAAAATAAATAGGGGTAAAAAATGGTATTCCAATTTCCCTTTGTGAGAACTTTGATTACAACATCATTCACCTGGAGTAAAGTAGGATGAAATACTTTCTGAGGTTACTGGATAAAATTATAAAAGAATTTAATTATGAGAACTTACATTTGAGTAATTCAAATCCATAATAGAGTAAAATAAAATTATAGTGAAAAGAAGAGTGATGTTATTTAAAGACAAGGAATATAAAATATGTTTTTAATTATTAATTATAAAACATTTTTCATATTGCACAATGTTGTTATAGTAAAAGTAAGTCTGGCACTGACTGAATGTTATTTGTTTAAAATAAAGAGAAATTGTAAAAAACTTTCCATTGATATGGAATATAGCTGTAGTTCAAACATTTAAAAAGGAAAAATGAAGAATTTACTTATATATATTCAGGGCCTGATTATCGCACAGGCCGTCTAGGGCACCTCTATTTAGGGGCACCAAAATAACTTTAAAAATTTTTAAATGCTATTTTTGGCAAAGATTTTCTTTAAAAAATTAATTGAAAGTTAGCTAATGATAATAATCTTTAGTTGAAATCTAATCTCCGAGGAGGAGGATCAAAAGTTATATGGCATGCCTACAGACCACACCTAGGGGTAGATACCAAATCGTCACCAATTTCCTGTTTCCTAGCTCTAATGCAACACTGAACCTACACCTCAGGTTTGTATCCAGTTGCATTTTCTTAACCTTGTGAAATTTTCTTAACTTTTTGGAAAAAAAAAAAAAATAATAATAATAATAAGCTTTAATTTGTTTGGGGGGAGGGGGCACGAAAATTGTCCTGGGACTTGGGCCACAGCAGGTCTTAATCAGGCTCTGTATATATTCATATGTACTCAAGACAAATATAATAAAGAAAAAAAAATCAATTATATTCATAAATTATGAAACACTTTTGCATGTTACAATCTACAGTAAATGTGCGAGAGTGACTAAGTGAACATTGGCATTAAAAAATATTTAAAATAACAGTAAATGTAATACGAAATTAAAATATTGCATAAATAAAGATACTGAGAGACAAGAATATATAGACAAGAATTACATTAAAAAAAAAAAAAAAAAAATCAGTGAATGTTCAAATTAATTCTTAAAAAAAGTCATTTGTTAATTAGGAACACTATTCTATATTTTTCTGTAAAGATATAATTAGCAAATCAACTGAAATCTGTAGAAGACAGATTATATACATATATATATATATATATATATATTTATATATATATACAAATTGTAATATATATATATTTATACAATAAAACCACCCTAAAGTTATTACAGGGAGAGGACCCTCGTGTAGTCAGTTGACCTTAACACCTTCACGTGCCCCATAGTAAGGGAGCCACCTGCCATAAAATATTAGCCCTTAAAAAGAAGTAGCCTTTTAATTAAGGTTGTTCAGGAAATCCTATTCAGGCCACAAAATCTATAAATTACATTTGGATTATAGGAATTTACGTTTTGATCACATAGCTGCAGTGGCGCATCCAGAACTTAACTTTTGGAGGGGTGGTTAAGAGTTTTCAAGATATTAATCCAGATCAATGAAAAATTTACAATTGTAACATTCAGTTGGGAATGTTAGTGCTTTTTTTTTGGAGGGAGGGGGGGCTTCAGCCCCTTAGCCCCCTTCCCCCATAAATCCACCACTGCATAGCTGAAGATATAGTGTTTAACCTCTCACTTATAAATGGTGAACACTAATTAGTTTTGGTCAAAGGCAAAGGAAAATTACTTGATCTTGAAAAAGGAATACAGTTGTAAGTGGGCTTTTATTTGAGGGATATTAATATTAACTTATAGAAAGAAATTTTGGAACTGTTAAAATTGGCCCTGAAGGAATGTGGCCTTTCAAAAGAGATGGACATTTAGAGAAGATTCACTGAATTTTTAAAGGAAAGCAAAGCAAAATTTATCATCCTTAAATTTTTATAGTGAAAAATAAAAAAAGGCGGGGGAACATAGAAAATTTCTAGAAAGACTTCAGCCCTGATGATAAGTTTATACAAAATGCTAAGTTTTTTTTTTACTTGATTGGAGGGTAACAGACTTTTATTATAGAAATCTTTATATATATATATATATATATATATATATATATATATAAATGAATGTTTGTCTGTATGTCCTTTATAAAATCGTAAACGGCTTGACCGATTTCGATCATTCTTTTTTTGTTTTTTTCCTTATAGGTCAGGGATGGTTTAGGAAAAAAAAATTGAAAAAATTCGCCCCCCAAGGGGGGGGGGCAAAACGTGAATTCAAAAAATCCTTCATATCTCAAACAAAAAAACAGATATCCGTAAAATTTTTGCTTTAAAATATAGCTTATATAAATGTCTTAAAAACCAATTTCTAGAATTTTCGAAATTCGGTCCCCAAGAGGGGGCGGGGGGGGCGAAACGGGATTTCACATGCGTAAAACGCGATTTCGCATAATCCTATATATCTCAAACAAAAAAAACAGATATACGTGAAATTTTTGCTATAAAATATATCTAATACAAATATCTAAAAACCAATTTCTGGAATTTTAAAAATTCAGCCCTCATGTGGGGCAGCAGGGGCAAAAACAATTAGAAATATAGTTAGGCCTTTCAAAATTGGTACAGATAGGTTTCAATAGCCTGCAAGTCAAATGGGGATATTTTCGAAAGTGTAAAGTTATTAGGAGAAGAGAGGGGGGGGGCAAAAAAAATAAAAAATATCGTTCAAATTTGGTATATAGAGGTTTTCGATACTTACAAATCGATTGCGGATATTTTCGAATTTGTAAAATTATCAGGAGGTGCGGTAAGGGGGGGGGGGGGGTGCTATGGGCAAAAAAAAAAAAAAAGAAATACAGTTAGGGCATTCAAAATTGGTACAGATAGGTTTTAAAGGCCTGCAAGTCGAATGGGGATATTTTCGAAAGTGTAAAGTTATTAGGAGGGGCGAGAAGGGGGAGGGGATGGGGGGGGCAAAAAAATAAAAATAGAGTTGGATCGTTCAAAATTGGTACACAAATGGTTTTCGATACTTAAAATCGAATGCGGATATTTTTGAATTTATAAAATTATTAGGAGGGGCGGTAAGAGGTGTGGGTCGGTAAGGGGGGGGGGGCTATGGGCAAAAAGAAATAGAAATGCAGTTAGGCCGTTCAAAATTAGTACAGATTGGTTTTAGAGGCCTGCAAGTCAAATGGGGATATTTTCGAAAGTGTAACGTTATTAGGAGGGACGGGAGGGGGGGGGCGGAGGGGCCAAAAAAAAAAAGTAGAGTTAGATCATTCAAAATTGGTACATAGAGGTTTTCGATATTTACAAATCGATTGCAGATATTTTCGAATTTTTAAAATTATTGGGAAGGGGGGGTGGGGGGAGAGTGGTGGGGCAAAAAAATAAAAATTGAGAATTCAGTAATTATAGTGATTCATTTAAAAATAGGGTCCAGCGAAGCGGGCGAAGCCTGCTAGTATATATATAAATATAAAGAAAAAGTAAGTAAAAAAACTCCACAGAAACTTTGGAAAGGAGCTATTATTCTTCGTAAAATTTAGTTATAGTATATGAAACTGAAATCTGTAGGAGACTGATTTTGATTTGTAAATTTTTTATACACATACATACTCACATACCTATTATACATAGATGAAGAAGAGGGCTAAATTAACCATAATTAAATTTTAAATTATAAAACAAGCTAGTATGCCGTGGCCACCACAAAACTTTCTTCTATATTTTACTGAAAAAATTCACGCAGCGCAAATTATTTGCTAAAATTGTTTTCCATGGGGAATGCAGACGGTTTGCGTCTCGGAGGTTAGTTGGTTGGTTGGAGGATTTAAGACCGATTGTCTCCGCATGTGTACTAGGCCTGTAGGGGAAATGCCCTCCATGGGGGTCTTTCTAAGGGGTCCTAGTCCGTATTTACTCGAGTTTCGGAGGAAACCACGGAAAACTCCGAACGACTAGGTGAATGAGCGTGACCTGGGATCGAACTCGGCACCTTCCATCAACCAGCTTTGAGCGCTTTCGTCTCGGAGGAGGTGTATAAAACTAAATGTTGAGAGAAAGTCAATTTTGTGCCAACATCTGTGGATTTTTTTTTTTTTTTTTTTTTTTTTTTTTTTTTTTTTCATGATGGGTATCGTTCAAAAGAGCTTGCCAATACCTTTAAAACGAATGGTTGAACCATCGATCTGCGATAATTTAAAATAAAGTTATCGATTTTCTTCATTTTTAACAAAAAAAAAAAAAAAAAAAAAAAAATAATAATAATAATAAATTTTTTTAATGTAATATTGACAATAAAAATGACTTTCTTTTGGATATTTAGTGTTATACTATTTCTCTAATATGGAAATCGTCTGCATTATCATGGAAGATAATTTTTTGTAAATAAAAATTTTAATAAATTATTTTTACTGAGTGAATTAGTATAGGAAAATATAGAAGAAATTCATGTGGTGGACACAACATACTAGTTTATTTTCGTTCTTTATTTCTGCATCTATACTAATGTAAGTGTTGTTAATATATATATATTAAATTACACAGTATTTGCACAATAACAATAAACATCTATATATAATTTTAAAATAAATTGTTAAAAACTTTAAAAATTATTTTGCAATTAAATTAAGTTATAAAATCTTGATGAAAATGAAATTATTTTCATATCTAACAATTAAACGAACCAAAGCAAAATTTAACATTTCTCATATTATTGAACAAGAAATGTTATTCACTACTGCAGAAATCACTACCGATTAAGTGCAGCCTCGAATTAAGAAAAGAACTATTATATATGCCGTGTTAAATATCGCGCTGAACTCTGAGAAAAGAAACCTTCATTCAAACTCGCCAATAAAGCAATAAGCGCGCCAGTCGGGAAGCGCGGTTCCAAATGGGGGCAAATATGGAGGACGATAAGTCGGCCTGTATTATAGAGGCTCTACTTTGAACTGAACGAGCGATAGTCATCCTAAACAAAAACAAAACCTGAAAATCCTGTTTCAAGTTAGATCTATGCGACCGTCACTGCCATTTAAATGTATGTTTTTTTTTTTTTTTTTTCCTTTTCTTTTTCGGATGTTTACAAAACATCTGAAAGAATTATATAAATGCTCTAATACAGGCTTGTCCAACCAAAAGACAATAAGGGCATTATTGCAAGTGCATTTCATTAAGTGAGTGTATACATACACATACAAGATTCCTGCGGCTCTTAATTTTGCACACTTTTAATTTTAAATAGAAATTTTCGTCGTAAAATAAGCGTGTTTGAGAAGAAGTTTATTTTTTAAAGAATAGTGGTGGAAAAGTTCCTGAAAAGCGGGACCGTGAAAATCTACGATACTACTGATAAATAAATATATCTCACAAACATAGAAATTACCTACTATCGTTATCTAATATAAGTTATTTCAGGTCACAATAGCCGGTTTCCTATTTAAAATAATAAGCATATCGCTGCTAATTTGGGCAGATGTACAAATTAAAGAAATTAGACTGTTTTCTATTCCTCAGTTATATAAAACTTATGAAAAGTAGATACTAAAACTTTTCGGCTTATAAATGCCTGCAATATATATATATATATATATATATATATATATATACACTGAGAAAAAATTCTGTAATAGACATTTAGAATCTAAGTTGTGGCTCTAGAAAAAATAGTTCCATGTCATCCTTATAAATTCTAGTCCCCTTGGAAAGCGAGTTCTAGAAGCCCCTACTAGAATTCTAGAGCGTTTGCCTATATTCTCGAGGGCAAATTTATTTAAAAATCTCTGCAAATAAATGAGACTACAAGAAGCGGGTTTCAGCAACTATAATCTTGGTTTATTACCAAATTCTAGAAAATCAAGCAATAATTTCTCACAATATAAATGATTTAGAATATTTAGAGTATTCAGAACATTGTTTCATGATCTAGAAATGTGTACACTGGAAATTCTCGATTATTTCGTCTATTCAGTTTACTGGCGTGCCTTACGCGCATAGCTCGGAAATCTATATTTCTAGTTAAGGGATTTAGAAAATGGCCACTTATTCATTCTAGATGAAGGCGGTATATTTTTTTCTCAGTGTGTATATATATTGTATTTTTTCATTTTTTGTTCAGGACGAATTTTATCAGTTGTTGTCCGGGCCAGATCATACATTTACAAAAAATAAACGAACTTGGCCGTTTAAGAAAAGCTTGAAAATCTCGGCTCGTGCGTACCTCTAGTGACAACAGCAATACGATTCAGTCCTAAAAAATTTGTATACTATTTATATAAACTAGGCTTTCCCTCACAAAACATCTGCATGATAGTTCCTACATACCTAATATGATATTCAGAAAAACCTCATAAATAAAATCAATGGAAAGTTTCAGCTTTTTTTTTTTTTCTCCAATAAAAGAGACTTAAATCTTTGATATTTGCATTATAATTTCAGTATAGAAAATAACTTGTTCCGTTCCCAAGTTAAAAATTTCTTAGAATTAAATTAAATTATTGTTACGTTAAAAATCAAATACTTCCTAATATTTGACGGAATTAAGTACCCTACATTACCATGCATAACAAAAATTCCACAGTTGATAAATGTATTTACAAAATAAATAAAGAAATAAAAGAAGTAATGTTCGTTCTATTTATAATGAATGGAAATTCCAAATTTATATATATATATAATTTTGGCTTTCAAAATAAAATTGTTATTTTAATATGATAATTTCGATTTAATATAGCGTTTCCACCGCCTGCTGAATACCAACCACGAAATGCAAGGCTTAATTGCCCTTAAATTCATCCAAACATATTTCTAAATATGAGATTTGAAGCATATGTTTCAGTACAAAGATTTTTTTTTTTTTTTTAAGAAAGAATGCATTTCAGAAGTATTAAATTAAACCTTTGTAGCCGAAATCCCTAGCAACTGAATTTATACTTTGATCATTTCTAGAGCTCCTCTCAATCCGATCTGGGTTGACCAATCAGATAGTGCCTTATGTCACTATCGTATCGTTTCACTAAAATTCAATCGTAATTGTTCCACGTTGGATAAATATTATATAGATAATTTACATAATAATTCTTTTTATACATGAAGTGGAAGATTATTCTTTCCATGTATATTATTATGTATAGGAAAAACTCGTATAACAACGAATATAGCATATCTTCTATAAATATTATTATAGTCATTAATATATATATATATATTAATTTTTTATAGTTTCATATTCTTGAAATCTTACGTGTTGTCAAAACTGCTTTTTTATAGCATCATACATCATTATAACAAAGGTAAGAGCAAATATGAATGAAAAAAAAAAAAAAAAAAAAAAAAAAAGAGAGAGAGAGAAAGGGAAAGGTAATAATATACATAAGAAACGATAAAGAATCAAGATAAGATCTCATGAATATCCTTTTGATTCACCTAAATGAAACATACAAAATTAAATGCAGACAACTGTATAGAGAAAATGGCTTATAAAGTATGACTGTCGATGCCATTTTCTGGAACGAAGTAATTTGATTGCTAATAAAAAAATAAGCATTTGTAATAAGTAATATTTCTTTAGTAATAATAATAATAATAATAATAATAATAATAATATATATATATATATTGATGTTCTATTTTTTCTTTATTTATATTTGTGAAGAAACACATGCACATAACCATATGCATATGTGACTATGTTTGTACTGTTTTTTTTTTTTTTTCCCTTAAAATTTAAAGTCAAAAACTTAGTGCCTAGCATAGAATTTAAAACATATTTACTTGAATATTATTTACGCTGTTAATGTTTATCTTTAAATACTTATGTAACACTTTAAAATAATAAACCACATTTCTATTAAAAATTTTTACTGAAAGTGACATCAGTAATAAAACGCAGCCACGCGTGAAATTCTACACTTATTTAGATAACTATGCTATGCTCACTGGATAATCTATGATACTTCAAGAATATAATAGTAACTCAAGGCATAAAAATTTGATATACTATTTCTATAAATATCCATACAATAATTTTTCTTCTTTTCATAGATGTCATCTAGTAGACCATTATTCGTTACATGTATTTTGTTACGCATCGGAAAAATACCATATAACAACGAATATCTCATACATGCAATATTATTATAGTTATTTTTTTACAGCTTCATTTTCTTGCAATCTCACATGCTGTCAAGACTGCATTCTTTTAGCTTCATATATCATGGCAACAGACGTAATAACAAGTATGAAAATAAATAAATAAAAAATAAAATAAAATAATATATCCAAGATACGATAAAGAATCAAAATAAGATCTCATGAATATCCTTTCGGTTTATCATGAAATGAAGATATAGAACATGAAGCGCAGACGATGGTACTAGAGAAAATTGGTTACAAAAAGATTGTCGTTGCCATTTTCTAGAACCAAATATTTTGATTTCTTTTCCGTTACTCTTTTATTTAAAGTTACATCCGATGGTAAATGTTTTCCTTCACTTCCGAAAGTATTTGAAAAGATTTAGAAGAATTTCTGCGTTTGAGTTCTTATTTATGCCATATTTCAAATAAAACGGCAAATTTTGCATGTTTCTTTTATCAGAATAGAAGTATTAAAAGAAAAAAAATATATATTTATATCTGTTATTTTTTGAATGGTAAAAATATATCTATTTCTCATTTAATAAATATTTCTTTTGTATATATAGAAAATAAATATTTTTTAAGAAGTTTGCTTTTACTATTTATAAATAAACATGAAGCTATATAAAATTTTTTATAAAAAAAAAATATTTAAATTTAATAAGATACTTTTTTAACTTTCTAATTTTGTAAAAGAATTAGCAGATTTTTTTTTTTTTTTTTTGAAAAATGAAAAGAAAAATGTTACTTTATTCTTATCGTTGTCATTTTGTGAAACGAAATATTATCTTTTTTTTTTTTTTTTTTTTTTTTTTTTTCTTTTAACTATTTTTAATAGTTAATATTTTAAAACGTATATTCTAATTTAAAACGGAAATCATTATCTAACACCAAATTTTCTTTGCCGAACACTTTCAATGTTTTTCTAAATTTATACATAGATATGTATTACTTTGATGTGATTTTTTAATGGATTCTATCATCTTTATTCGTAAAAAGAAATTTACTATAGTATATCGGTCATTTAATGTAAAAGTGGATACAGAGATTCTGTTTTCAAATTTGTTGTAAAAATCATACTTGTACTACATCAACTTAACAAATTAAAGTTAATTTTATTTAAAATATTAATTTGAAAAAAATCTTTGTTAATAATACAATTATAGAAATTTTACCTTTCATATTGAAGAAATTTTAAAAATAGTCAAAGGAATAATAATAATTAAAAAAAAAAAAAATACTTATATAAGTATTCTTTATTTGCATTAGCGAGAAAAAAACAACAACAACAAAAAAAAAAAAGAAAGTCATAGAAAAATTTCGGCATTTATCGATTGTAAATAATAAGATATTATAGAATAAGTGCACCAGTGATTGACACTTTTAGAGCAATCTCTGATGTTTTTAATGTTCTAGTCATCAGAAAATATTTTTAGAAATCTTAAGTTAGTACATATGGTATGAAATATATTCAGAACCCCATATATGTTAAAATATATACATTTGATAACAATTATTTTTTTTTAATGAATTTTTATTTGGCACCCACTCAATGTTCCAGTAATTGACGCTGCCAGTTTTTCATTTTATCAGTAATTGGTCCCCTATGTTCCAGTGTTTGACATAAAATGTTGAAATTCTTATATGTAAAATATATGATTTTATTATTTTTCTTTTTTATTAATTATTTCGGGATAGATGTCAATTACTGGAGCATGTGAATCACTGGAACACCTACCGTACATTTTAAACTTTGGAAAGTTACCAAAAAAAAAAAAAAAAGTATTCGATAGAATATCACCACATTATCAATCTTAGATTTAGTTTAAACTTTTCAAATGTTTCATTATTAAAAAAATTAAAAAATTTGCACGATGCCACATTCGTCCCAATTTCTGACACAACCATCAAAATTACATTTTTTTTTTTTTTTTTTTTTTTTAATAACTAAAATTCTTTTTGAAAATGGTGTTATTTACCTCAACAGAATTTGTTTCAATTTTGAAAAACAACCAGGTATGTTTCATTATAAAATTTTAACAACTATAGATGCTAGTGAAAAATGTCAGGAATAAGTCACACCCATCAAAAAAACAAAAAAAATATATTTTGCGATTACTGAAAAATAAATTGTAAGAAACTACACTGAGAAAAAAATTCTGTAACTGACATCTATAATCTAAATTGTGGCTCTAGAAAAAATAGTTCCATGTCATCCTTATAAATTCTAGTCCCCTTGGAAAGCGAGTTCTAGAAGCCCCTATTAGAATTCTAGAGCGTTTGCCTTTGTTCTCGAGGGCAAAGTTATTTAAAAATCTCTGCAAATAAATGAGGCTACAAGAGGCGGGTTTCTGCAACAATAATCTTGGTTTATTACCCAATTCTAGAAAATCAAGCGAGAATTTCTCGCAATATAAATGATTCAGAATATTTAGAGTATTCAGAATATTGTTTCACCATCTAGAAATGTGTACACTAGAAATTCTCGGTAATTTCGTCTATTCAGTTTATTGGCGTGCCTTATGCGCATAGCTCGGAAATCTATATTTCTAGTTAAGGGATTTAGAAAATGGCCACTTAGTCATTCTAGAGAAAGGCGGTATATTTTTTTTCTCAGTGTAAGATATTATGAGACACACTCACATGGTATTGTAAATGAGACAGTTACACGTTGTTATTATATAGCACCAATGTTTCATTAACATTTTAATAAACAATAAAGGCAAAAGCCAAATCTGTACAATTAGTATGTATGACCAATTTTTCACTTCCTCAACCGTTGTTAACTATCAATATTTTGTTATATAAATATTTAAATACATTTTAACATTACATACATTTTTACATTGTTTTATAGAGTGGGTAGATGTTTGATTAAAAAGATAGGATGGTGTTGTTTGGCTTGCTGTTGGTTGGGCGGAATGTTAAATTCAATAATTAAAAGAAATATCACTGCACTTTATGTATGTATTAATTTCTGGTCCAACGTATTTTATTCGACACACTTGTTTTATTTGTAGTACATTAAAACAATTTTATTATTAATAACTACAACTACTAGGTAACATTTATAGATTTAAATAACCACAGGGTGTCTGTAAAAGAATGTCCCAGTTTCAATTGTATATTATAACAGAATAATTTAGACTATTTACAACAAATCAAGCATCAAATTGAAGGTTAACTAACCTAGTTTTCTTACAAATGTTGAATATGTGCACCTACACGGCACACATTTAACCTATAGTCTAATATTCTTCCCACACTTTGGTTAACAAGTCCTGTGTAATGAGAGCAATAGCCTCTTTAATTCTGTGTCTCAACTCTGTTAAATCCTTAGGTAACAGCGGAACGTAGACACGATCTTTTATAAATCCCCATAAGAAAAAATCGCATGGCGTTATGTCAGGTGAATGTGGAGGCTAACAACAAAGAACTCTGTCGCTTTGACCATTACGGTCAATCCAACGGTTAGGAACTTCGACGTTCAACAACTCTCGTACACAGAGACTCCAATGGGGAGAGGCTCCGTCCTTTTGCCAAATAAATGTTATAGGTTCACCCTCTACTAATTGGGGAAAGAGCCAGATTGACCTTTAGAAAATTGCAGAACATAAAACGCTTTACTCTCAGGAGTCTCTATTTTACAAATGTGGTGCTGCAAGCGAGAAAACAACAAAGCAGTACTCGCGCATGCGCTTTTCTAAAACTGTTTGAGTTACTCTTTAATTGTGAGCTTGAACCAACACTCTACAACGCTTACCCAAGTAGCACAGGAACGTTCTGTGAACGTCTAATAACGGTTTCAATAGTTCAAACACCGTGTTTCGTGTCAAAAAAACGTTCTAAAACACGTTCAGAAATAGTATTATTTAGAACGTTCTGAAAAAGTTTGATTTGTACCATCTATAAAACGTACAATTCTAGTTCTATATAGAACGTTCAAGTGTGACACCGTCATAACACGTTCTGTAACAGTGTAATTATAACGAATATGACAAAATGACTTTTTAGTACTATTGGTTGGGAAACTAGGTTAATCTTTAAAATTTTTGACTTCAGCTTTTGATTTTTTTACACGTTTTCTGGCGTGAGGAATCCGGAAGTCAAAAGGTTGGTATGGTATCTGTTAATGTGTATCGGTACCTATTAGTGTGATAGCCCGTTAGTTCATGTACACGATATCTCAAGAACAAATGATTGCAGAGAGATCGGACCAGTTTTAAAATATCACTTATGATATTGATAAGAATCTTATTGAGAGATTTGCAACATTCTAATTTAAAAACTTCGTAAGTTATTCGAAATTTATAATTTTTAGCATGATAGAGAATAGAGCATTTTTTACATTTTCAGTTTAACGTTTTGTTAGCACGTCAGTAAAGAATGCTTCCCAATAATCAGTAGCGGTGAGGTGAAAAAAAATTACAAAATTTTAAACTCATGGAAAAATTTTGTGGATTTTGTATTTCAGGAATCAATGTATGGAATTCAACCAAACTTGTTACAATATTAGATGATACCCTAAATTGGAGTTTATTTGAATTTCATTTGGGATATATCGTCCGATAGATTACGGTGCTATGCAATGAAACCCTCCATTTATGGGACGGCTATATCTCAGCTTCTATAGTGTACAAATGTATTAAACATGATATATTGGCATATATCATCATAACCTCTGCTAATACAATTTGGATGTATACATTGTCCAACAGGTGGCGTTGCTAATCTGCCATTTAATCATTTTAACGGAAAGGCAATATTTTAACACTTGTGATTTAACAATAAATTTTGTGATACACTGAAGTTATAAGTGAAATCTATTTTATGTAAAGCTTTACTGGTCCATTTTGGATGCACATCGGCCAACAGGTGGCGTGGCTATGTTCCAATTTAATCTCATAACGGAAACGAAAAATCTCAACTTCTGTCATTTATAAATATTGTAAATTTGGTAAGTGAAATTAATATTACGTAAAACTCTACAGATTGCCTTTGGGTGCATATCGGACGACAGGTGGCACTGCCACGTTCCAATATTTTCCATTCACAGAAAGGCTATCTATCAGCTTCTGTAATATATATACTCACCAAACCTTCTGCGTGGCATACATTTGATATATATTATTGATTCAATTTGGCTGTATAACGAGTAATAGTCAAACAGTTTTTTTTTTATTATTATCATTCATAGGACATTGTTTTTTCCCCTAGGAATAAGTATACATCATCCCTGGGGGATGGGGGAAGGGTGGATAAAAATTTTCACAATAATTATCTTTGAAAAGAATTCGATATCACCTTTAAAACGAATAATTGAAACATCGTTTTCTGATGATTTAAAACAAATTTACCGTTTTTTTTTTTTTTTTTTTTTTTTTTCATTTGTAATAATAATAATAATAAACCCTTAAAAAAATACATTTTCTAAGATCTTCTATACAGCATAAAAATGATTGTCTTCTGTCATGAAAATCTATGCATTCCCCCAGAATCAAAGTTTAGATACAAAAAGCTAATCACGGATATTATTGAATAAGTAATATAGTGCTTTACGCGAGTTTCAAAGAAAATCACGGGAAAACTCCGAAAACCTAAGTCGACGAGCGTGACCAGGAATCGAAGCCAACACTTCCCGTCTGTAAGGTTCGAGAGTAGAACCTCGCGGTCTCTAATACTCATCGGGAAGTTACAGAATGAGTTTTTTTCTTCTTTTCTTTAAGCATAATTTTAAACTTTTATTATATTTTATTTATGATTCTATTTAAGTTTAAATGTTACTGATAAATTATCAATATTGATAATGTTGTTAAATCGTTACTCTGTTTGATTGTTCTTATTTTATTTTATTTATTTTCACTGAATATTTTATTCAATACTGAAATATACACTAAAACAAAATATGCTTTTCCGTTTAATTCGAGATTTTAAAATGGAAAAATAAAGTGATCTCATAAGTTTTTCAAATACTTTATAAAAATTTAAATAATTGTTTAACTCAGCTCCATTTTTCCTTAAAATATTGACCATATGTTTTGTACAGCTATAAATGCTTAATAAATTTCTGTTTCAAATGTTGAACTTTGAAACATGATTATTCCGGATGTAAGGAGGAAAGAGCAGATGAAACTGACATCTGTGGATTGCATTTATTTAATTCTCGCTGACCGGGCAAATTCAAAGGTCTTGGGAATGTCGTGCCGTTATGTGAAGCGGTAATTTTAAAACATGTAATGTAATCTGTTTTGTTCAGTTTTCGCGTTATAATGACTTGGATAAGCTTTAGAAAAGGTAAAAATGTAATATTTTTAACCTGTAATATTCTCTATTTTCTATTTATTAAAGTCTTATTTTAATATCAATTAAACAATCATTTTCATATCTGCGTAAGTTCTTAAGCCTAACATTTGATACTTGTAAGTAGCTTTGTATCGCAGAAAAAACTGCTCCTTTTACAGAAAACCTCTTAGAAATTATGGATTCATTTTATTAATTCAGTCTTCTGAGATGGAAATTGTTAAAATGACTATTTTTGGTTATTATGCTTCTGAATGAAGTAACATAAAGAATTTAAAAGATGAGAGCTAATTTTAAGTGAATGCCCTTCCAGACTGGTCATTATGTATTTTAAAATGCTAGTTGGAAGGGTGTTTTCTTGGAGAAATTCTTATGAAGAAAATGAGGAAGGTATGTAATTCTTTTTTTTTTTTCTTTTCTTTTTAAATTCTGAAGTATTTATTTAATGTTTATATGATAATATATATACAATCTAGGTTATGCAAATTGCATATTTTTAAAATAATATCCTAAGTTTCACCGACTTACAATTTTAAATATCTCTTTACTGTTATATAATAAATAAAATATATGAAATTGTTTAACTGCATAATAAAACAAAGATTCAATTCAATTTTATTCCACATCTTTATAAAAAAAGATATTCTGCTTAAAAAAAAGGACGATTTACTATATTATTTAGTAATACTAATAATATTTACATTTATCAATTATTTAATACGCCATGATAGCATAATTGCATCAAATGAGGTAAAAATTGCGTTGACTCAATTTAAAGAAATTTAAACATTTAAAAAATACCAATTACATTGCCATGTGGAATAAATTTAAATACCTGCAAACATCATTTTTGTAAACTGCTGCTGTAAACTGAAAATATGTATACACACATGCACTGAAATTTAAAAATATGAAGTATGTTAAATATTTTAGAAAAATATTTTGATTAAAAATATATATATGTATTTAAGTATTTGGAAATTTTTAAAATTTCCTCCTTCTAACTAATTTTTAATTTTTTGTTTCAATTTCTTATTATTATAAATTAACAATATATTCTAAACTCAATTATATATTATTTTAGCGGTGTATTGGTACATTCATTTTTGAAATTATTTTTTATGTTGAAATATTAAAACTTTCTATAAACTTCAGCATTCAAATATATTTATAAACTATCCATGGACTTACAAAGTAGTACCCAGAAATGTTTAGAATATACAGGGTGCAAAGTCGAGAGCAGGTCTTTATTTGCGCAACAATTGGTCTCAGACGTCCTCCAATAAGAAAATGTATTTAAAAAAAAATGTAAGAATTCATTATATAATATGACATGTTTAAATTTAAAAAATTAATTTATTAAAAATCACAAAAACTGATAATTTTTATACAATTTTCATGACACTAATAGTGAAAGTTGAGTTCCAACCTAAAAAATATAACACAAAAAGTTTCACTTTTGTGCACCCAAAATTGTCTGCGATAGTTAGTTTCAAAATTTAGGATTATTTCGCATTTTCTCGGGCTTTATTAAAATGCCAATGAAAAATTCTTTAATAAACCCAGGGAAAATGCAAACAAAGTCCAATTAGGACTTTTAAACCGATCCCTTATTGAAGGCCGAAATATGTTAGAAAATCCAAACTTTAAATATCTTGTTCCATTTTGGGAGAATAGAAATGAAACTTTTTGTTAGAATGAGTGTCAGTTTTCTAAATATGACTATAGGGATCTGTGACTATGTAAAAATCTAGTTTTTGCAATTTTGAAAAAATAGATATTTTAAATTTAAACATGTTATATACCACAAATGCTCATATTCTTTAAAACATTTTGTAACTGAAACTATATATTTGCGACCAATAGTTGCGGAGATAAAGGTATTCTCGTCACAATGCTTTGCACCCTGTATTAAAAAAAAAAATAATAATATATATATATATATATGTATAAATGAATTTTTTAATCTTAGTTAAAGCCAAGCAACAGATATAAGATCCCTGAAACCACATAGGTCAATGAGAAGGAAATTACAACAAATTTAAATAACCTGGGGAGACTGATTGTGATTTATTGAAACATTTATTTTTTATTTATTGATTTTTATTTTATTTAACTTCAGTCTAATCATAAATTTATTCCTATATTGTTAGTTGCAATTTTAATAATTTTGCCGGTGCCTAAAAACCACATGAAACTCAAATCAAAAGTTACAAACAAGCAACGAGGAAATAAAAAATTAAGACAGCATTTTAAACATTTTTTTTAGGAAAAGCTTAGAATGGTAGAAACAAAAAAAAAAAAAAAAAAAAAAAACTCGTCAGGGGTGACCCTTTTCGTCCTTGAGCACCAATGTACGATTCCGTTCGTTAGCAGCTATAATAGCAAATTGCTAGCGGGCACCCTATCGTACAAGAAATTAATTGAAGTTAGAAATGAAGAATAAATTGGAATAAATTATTTACTTCAAGAAATCAGAGAATCAAACAGAAAACAACCATGAAAAACAAACATCAATCATAGGATGACGCATTCGGAATCACAAGGATTAAAACCAGCAAAATAAATCAAGAGTTTAGTTGTACATAGCAGATGAAGAATAATGATACAACACAGCAACAGGGATATAAATTACTTTTTTTTTAATTCAAATAATGTTTGATAAATTTTAACATACTTACTATTCCTTTAATTTCAACGTATATGCATGAAAAATTCCATATTTTATGACAGTAATTCCCAAAAAGTGTCCTAACATGTCTATATCCCTTAAAAAATTCCTTAAACTTTTGCATTTTTAAAAAATTTCTTTTTTCCCCTAATCTGAAGATAATGACGTTATAGTATTAATTACGAAACTTTGAATAAACACCATAAAATGCAAGAACTCGCAACTGCTATAAACAAAGCACGGCTTCTACAAACAAAGCGGCAACGCATTCAACACACTCAACGTGCTTGTTTGCAGCTCTCGTGCCTACAATGTTCGCCTGATGAAGGGTTGTGTCTTTTTTTGATCCGAAACAGTTGGTGCGAGTTCTTGCATTTTATGGTGTGTATTCAAAGTTTTGTAATTAATACTACAACTTCATTATATTCAGATTAGGGGAAAAAAAGAAATTTTTAAAAAATGCAAAAATTTAAGAAATTTTTTAAGGTATAAAGAGACGTTATGACACTTTTTGGGGAAAACTGTCATAGAATATAGAATTTTTGATGCATATACGTTGAAATTAAAGGAATAGTAAGTATGTTAAAATTTCTCAAACATTATTTGAATTGAAAAAAAAAAGTAATTCATATCCCTGTTCATGTGTTGTATCATTATTCGTCATCAGCTATGTAATTTTTACTTCTAAACGCTCGTACTGAGGTGATTTTTTATAATGACGCCATATTTTTTTTTTTTTTTTTTTTTTTTTTAAACTACACTATTTTAGAACGTTTACAGTACGTTTTCTGGAACGTTCTGAAAATGTGTATAACGTTTTGAAAACGTTGTAAAAACGTTTAGAACGTTCTGAGACCGTATACATAGAACGTTCTCAGAACGCTTCTATAACACCGATGGTGATAGTTACACGTTCATTGAACGTTCTCTGAACCGTACTATTGTACGTCTTCAAGATGGACAGATAGACGTCTATAACACGTTCAAAGTGAACGTTCTTAGAACGTGTTTGCAGAACACTTTTTGAACGTTCAGAGAACGTTTCGGTGCTGCTTGGGTATAGTTGATGCTATTAAAATTTACAACTGGGACATTCTTTTATGGACATACTGTATTTCAGTTTTAAAGTGGGGCCATTTAAGAACAGTTGATAAATAACGTAAGTCTGAATCAACATCACCATAACTGTATACTTTAAAAAGTAAAGTTATGTAGGAAGGTGTTTAAGAAAACAGTTAATGTTGAAATTAATTTGAATTCATGTCTTTCAATAATATGAAGTATTACCTAACATAATTACTGATATCTTTAAAATTACCCTACTCGTCTCTTCTTTTCTGAATATTCGTACATTCATGTGAAAATAGTTGTTGTGTATATCATGTATTGGAGATATATGTGGAATTAGTCACTTTTTAACACGCTTTTATTAGCTTCACCTGTGTGTATCTTTGTATGTATGTTTGTAACCGCTCTGGGAGCAAACAAAAAAAAAAAAAAAAAAATCTATATTGTAAAAAAAGACTTTCCCTACGTGAACGCTGTGGCTGCGAGGTAAAGCTCCGGGCTACGAACCTAACGGTCTAACGTTCGAGCCCAGTCAGGGGAGATTTTAAAAAAATGGTTTTTGTTTAATTATAAATTATTTATTTCTCATTCCTTCATTATGTTATTTATTCAGTTAATATTACGTAATTTTTAGACTTTTTAACACGTTTCTATTTTAACATGCTTTTATTAACTTGATATGATGTAACTATTATGTATGTAACGGAATCTTGCAATTCAATTTTCGATCACTTCTGTTCGTTCGATAGACCTGAAATTTTGCACACGACTTCATAGTCGATGACAATACTACATACAAGCGTTTACAGTCTCTTATCTCATCAGAGGCATGTTCTAGGAGCAAACAAAAAAATCTATATATATAAAACTCTATCATATGTGGCACAGGACTTGGCTGTATTTGTATAACGTCGAGTGGCAACAATTAATCAGTTATTAATTTTTTTTTTTTTAATTAAAGATGTAAATATTATGGTGTGCCACTCACACGATTTTTTTTTTTTTTTTTTTTTTTACTCTGCATTTTAATACTATAAAGATAGATATATTGTGCCTTTTAGTTCACATTTCAATAAAAGCGTGTTCTTTAATTTTTTAAAAGTATAATTTTATTATATAGTATAAAGTTTTATAGTTTTCGCTGTTCAGTTGTAATTTATATTTTGATGGTCAATCTAAATGTAGGTTTTTTCATTTATCACCATTTTAACTATTTAAAAGAATTTAATCTTATTGTCTCTTACACTAATATTGGATCGTGTTGGATATTCTTAATCAATCCCTGCTTCATCTAAATTAATATGCAAATGGATCATTCTTTTTTTTTTTTTTTTCATATTTTTTCCGCCTATTAAATATCTTTTAATTCATTGTTGAAATCTTTGCGTTAGTAGGCAATGATATTGATTTTATGTGATGTCATATATCACTGTCTCAGAAAAAATTCACTTACTATTACCCTGTAGTTATATTTGCTTTTGATAAGGTTATAGCAGTATTTTGGGAAATCTCAAATTTATTTTTCGACGTTTAATAGTTTTTATAATATCTTTTGCTTTGTCTATTATCTTACCTTCATATGTAAAAACTTATTGATTAATTGAAGTCTTCGTTTCTGCTGTTTGATCATTATAATAGTTAATTATATATATATATGTTATAAATACATTTTTGTACTAATAGAGATATTTTTTACAGTTTCAATCTTTAGAAACTTTACAAGCTATTGAGGTGCTTTCTTCTTTCTTTTCTTTTCTTTTTTTTTTTTTTTTTTCAATTTTACATACTATAACAATACCCGAAATAACAAGCATTTAAAAAAAGAAAGAAAAAAAAAAAGACCCGAATTAGGTATAAATTATTGAATACTTTTGGATATTTTGCGAATAAAATTTGATTTGAATTAATTTTGACGTTTATATGTAGGAATTTCTGGGAACATTATACACACATGAATTTTAAAAATGTACATCTTGAACAAGCTAAACCCATTAAGCTAAAAAAAAAAAAAAAAAAAAAAGTTTTTTTTTTTTACAGTAGATGTAATAGGACTCATATATAAATGAAGTAAGCTGAAATAATATAACCCACATTAATTTGTACTGGGAAAAATATTACTGTCCTGTAAATCATTATACATACAAAATAATTAAGGCATAGTATATCTTCACATTTAAATATTTTTTTTTTTTTTAAATCTGAAGCTGCAAAATAAGGAAAAAAAGCACATTTTTTCTTATATTTGAGTAATATCTAGTGTTTTTTGATTTTTGCGGTTATTTATTTATTTATAGTCTCGCTACTGTGGGAAGAAATAAAATGAAACAGAGAACATGGCAAATATTTATAAGTTGAAAATTGCACTGAATATTAAATTGAACTTTAAAGAATTACATAAATCGCACCATACCAAGAGATGTATGGCAAGTTAAAAAATGACAATTTTTAGTTTGTGTAATTGGTAAATGTGTATGAAATACCCCAACGTGCTCGAATAGCGTCACATCTCTATCTGGCAATTTATCAATCGAAGAGATAGTTGTGTCAGATTTATTGTAAGCTAGTCGATGTCTTATCGAATTCTTTCAATAATTTTTCTTGAATGCTGCATTTTCCAGTTGTGTCACCTTTCTTGCTGGTGTGCGATATAATTAATCAAATTATACTTTTAAAAAATTAAAGAACACGCTTTTATAGAAATGTGAACTAAAAAGCACAAAATATCTACCTTAGTATTAAAATGCAGGGTAAGAGAAAATCGTGTGAGTGACACACCATAATATTTACATACATTTAAATCTCTAATTAAAATAATTTAAAATTAAACAAAAACGATTTAAAAAAAAAAAAAACTCCCCTAACTGGGCTCGAACGTTAGACCTTTAGGTTCGTAGCCCGGAACTTTACCTCACAGCCACAGCGTTCACGTAGGGAAATTCATTTTTACAATATAGATTTTTTGTTTGCTCCCAGAGCGGTTACAAGCATACATACAAACATACATATAGGTGAAGCTAATAAAAGCGTGTTAATAAAATACGCTTCAAGTACAAAAAAAAAAAAAAAAAAAAAACAGGAGGCACTACCATTTTACTGTACGCACGAATCTCGAAATGCAGGAAATTCGGTTCTTCACATACATGAAAAAAAGAATCGCCAGGTACAGCTTTGCCGCTGCACATGAATCACAAAATTCTTAAAATTCGAATGCGCAGCAATAAGTATTTAAATGTAATCAACATGCAATGCCTCTATAATATAAGATATATATTCTTTTGAAAAGTTCTTTGAAAGCTTTCTTTAAAATTCATATACATATTTGGATAATTTTGTATGGGTTTTCGAAGAAAAATATATAAACCAAAGCACATTGTTTTTCTACAGGGGCATGTAGTGATGAACTTAAGTAAACTACATAAATAAATTTTAAAGTTAGAGCCCAAACTAAAAGACTGACAAACAGGTAGATGATTTGAAATCATAAACATTTTTTTAACAATGTTATATAGCGTTAAAATCCGACATACAAGTCATAAAAAAGAATACAAATAAGATTTCGTAAATATCTTTTTTGATTTATCAATGGAAAAGATCTATCATGCAAATAAATATTGGTAGCATTCTATGTGCAACTTACTTCAGTTGCCATTTTTATAACCTAATATTTTGACTTCTTTTCGTTACCCTTTTATTTAAAGTCATGTTCTATGTGAAATATTTATTTCTTAGTTTGGAATGCAGTTGAAAAGATTTAGTAAAATTTTCTATACGTTTGTGCTATAATTCAAATAAAATAGAGACGGTTTTACATATTTTTTTTTGTAAGCCAGGAAAAGAAAAAAAGATTTATTTGCATTTCGAATTTTTAAAAATAAATTTGTATACGTATTTTCATATTTCCTTTTACTGAGCTTTTCAGAAATATAGCAATAACTTTTATTCAACCGGCAGTATGCATTATATGTATAAAATTATTTCAATATTATAATGATCAAAATCTAGGAAGCAAAAACTTCATTAGATATTATGAAAAAACTAGTATATTGTGGCCACCACATGACTTTCTTCTATATTTTCCTATATAAATTAACTGAGAAAAGTAATTTATTAAAATTATTATTCATTAAAATTATCTTCCATGATGAATACAGATGATTTTCATTCTAGAGAAGTAGTATAACACAAAATATTCAAAGAATGTCGATTTTATTATAACATGTAAAAAAAATGCGTTTTTTTTTTCGTTTTCTTTTTCTTTTTTTTTTTTAATGGGGGTGGCTGCCGCTTTGTTTGCAGCACTCGTGTCTGCTTTGTTCGCCTGGCAAAGCGTCGTGTCTTCTGTCTACCCGAAACAATTGTTGCGAGTTCTTGAGTTTTATGGTGTTTATTCAAAGCTTTGTACTTATTGATATTAATTGAGTTTGTCACCAAAGTACGCTTTGAAGAAAAAAAAAAAGTAATGAAACACTTAAAAAAAAATAATTTTAGAACTAATTGAGAAACGGTGTTAAGCAGATGTGGACGTTACAAATCTTTTTTGTAAAATAGTCTTTATAAAAAAAATTATGCATTATAAATATATTAAAAACGAATAATATACCTAATCTCGTCAACAGTCAAGGCCCATGTTCTATGAGAAAATTTGTTTTCACAATTACTCATTAGTTACTTTTTATTATTATTATATTTTTATTATTATTATTATTCTGTTTTAATATCAGAAAATTCACATTCGTTAAATTAGCACTCGTTTACATAAAATTGATTTCTTACATTTTTAGTATTTCATTTTACAGCTAAAAAAATTCGAAA